>CM017903.1:17260324-17654523 GCA_008369825.1 Triplophysa tibetana | reverse complement strand
CACTCACATCCGTGTTTTCCTGTGCCAGCTGCGCATCTGGACTGGCGTTCTTCACAATTTTAAGTGCCTTACACTCATTATCCATTGAAGCTCACTCTTCTGTCGGCCCTGCTATATGTTCAGTTCATCTGCTCAAATCTACTGTAATGTGTCTCTTGTAGGTAAATACAGTGGAATTATGCATGTCAAGACGATAGGCAGTTAGCGGCTATAACATTCAGGGGCAACTTCATTTTTTTTAAGGATCGTTTAAGATCTTTTTTTTTACCCAAAATCGCTATTTAGAGGTACCTGTGTGCGTTTAGGTAAAATGATCCTTTTTGTGTCTGTATACTACTTACAATATTTTTACCAAATATTACATACAAAATTGTTTCTGTCTGTTTTTATTTACAGCAAATGAAAACTAGAGAAACATGTCACATTACTGGTAACAAACAAGTTAATATTCAATTTTAAGTAATACAACAGTAATATGTAGTATTTAGGAAAAAACTTTTGTTAATCTAAAGCTGTTTGGTGACTATGTTTGTACATTTTGTTCACATTCAACAGACACTGGATTGGAATGGCCACAATACACCTAGAAATGCTGACAAAATGGAAATTTGGAATGGCCTCTTAATTTCTGTGCATCTGTTTACTGCGTATACCTGTATTTATAATTTTAATAGAATACTTTATGGATAATATTGATTGATTGATATTTATTATTAATGCACTTCATGTCTTATCTCAACAAGGACACCAGGTCTGAGCTGGAACCCCGTTGGAAAAGTATGATGAAAAATTTGCACGACTTTCACTTTTCCAAAAGTAGCTATAGAAACTAGCTTACAAATTACAAGCAAGACTAACAGTTTACCCATTCAAAGCATAAACTACACTTATTTAGCAACTTCCTTAAAAAATGCAAACTAGAAGTTTTCTTTTATTGCAAATTTTCTGCATCATGGTCCTTGATGTTCTGAAATATGATTTACATTTACAATTAGTCATTAAGCAGATGCTTTAATCTAAAGCGACTTACAAATGAAGTAAACAATAGAAGCAATTGGAACATAAGGACCATAAAATAATAAGTGCAGTAAAACTGGTCTGAAGTAGCCTAACGAAGTATACAGTTACGTTTTTTTTTTTAGTTTTCTTATAGAAAGAGTAGAAAAGACCTTTTCAGCTGATTCTTATAGATGGCTACAGAATCTGCCAATCTTGTAGCAGCGGGCAGTTGATTCCACAAATGTGGAACAGATCCAGAGAAGGTACGTGAGAGTGATTTTTTTCTACAAAACATTGCCCATTTGCAGAGCATAGGAATCTGGCGGGTACATAAGTCTTTATTAGCGAGGGGAAGATATGGAGGTGCTGCCGAACCAGTGGTGGTCTTTTAGGCCAAAAGCAGAGCTTTGAATTTGATGCGAGCGTCTATAGGGATCAAATGTAACTTAATGAGAGAGGATTGACGTGTGCTCTCTTCGGTTCATTGAAGACCCCTCTTGGCGCTGCATTCTGGATCATCTGTAGAGGTTTAGTTGTGCAAGCTGGGAGTCCAGCCAGTAGCGCATTGCACAGTCCAATATTCTGATATAATGCTGTAGACAAACATTTCTAGCATGCTGCTAATACTATATCTAATGCAAGAGCTTGCAAAACTTATTCTCTTTAAAGTAAATCACTTCTGTAAATACAGACTTTCTACTTTACCACTAATATTATATCTAATGGAGAGCGAACTAAAGTACTTTAAAAAACGATAATGGCTTCCACACATAGATACTACCTACCCAGCCTCTGATGCTACATTTTCAAGCTGCATATCTCTAGAAGTCGAACACTTAGCCTGACAGTTGAGTGTATAGAGTATACGAGAGCATCTCAAAATGCATTACCTGTCTGTTACCTTTTATCATAATTACAGCACCATGTTTAATGTCAACTTAAATACCTGAATAATCAGCATCAGAAAAGGGGTCAACATTTCTTGCGGTTGCTGCCAAAGATTGTACGGATAAAAGCTTGCCTTTGGTTGTACAAAGCAGCAGATCCTCTGGACGTTCCTCAACCCTCTTTTTGCAAATAACTCTAATGATGATAGACGTACGACTGTGCAGTGCTTGGAATTACAGACATAAATAGCAAGGACAAATAAAAAGACGCTAAATGACACTTACCTGTTAGTGAGATTCAGATGGGTTCGCAGGAAGGCGCCTTGTGGTTTGAGAAAATGACGATCAATGAATCCATAAGAGGACCGTTTTATCTCTGCAAAACAAAGAAGAGAACGTTGCTCATTTGGAGACAAGCTTGTGTGAGTGTGAAGAGTGCGATAGGGAGATCTTCCTGTTGAGAATACCATTTCCAATTTTTCCACATTGGAGAGGAAGCCGTGGTGCTCTGGGGACTATGGTTCATATGAAACGTCAAAGAACTCTCTCTCCCTGCACAGAAGTGCATTATGGGATACCACAGTGCTCACACACAGAGGAGGCCTAATTGGCTCTCAATGAAGGGCCATAACCATATATCACATACCCTGTGCCTTAGCCCGCGGTATTACTGCCGCCGTTAGTATCCCAAATCATTCAGAGACCTGGACACAAATATTAACAGGAATGACATGTTTATACAGGGGAGAGAGATAAACAGCTGCAGTCCTGTTCATAGACACACAAGCGAATTCGCATTTGAACGCAGCAAGACATCTGTCCACACGAGTCAATATAAAAACGGGGTGAAAAACAACACCCTGGGCGCTTCGTCGGTCGCGCTACGGCTGTGAATTCACGCTGGCCGCACAGCAGACGGCTCCTCGCATCATTTTATTAGCACTCGAGGGCAGGAGAACTGGGGTCTGCGGGGAACACAGTCACTTCGAGAATAGAGGATATGACTAATGCCCTCTTCATTCTGTCAGTATTTCAGTGTTTGCGAGATGTAACCTTTGTAGTAGTCATACACTCGGCACACTCCTTACAAACACTCAAAGAAAAGAGAAAATATTACTTTTAGCTCATAGCTTCGAGTTGTAGTTCTCTCAGAACTTTTAGTTGGTAGCAAATGAACTGTAAATTAAAGGAACAGTTCACGCAAATAGTATTTTTTATCATTCGCATGTCATTACACACCGGACTTATTTTTCTTAGGAGAACACAAAAGAAGATATTTTGAAGAATGTAACTAAACAACACCCATCGACTTTCATTTTAGGGACAGAACAAAAACATTTCTCAAAATACTTTATTTTGTGTTCCACTGAATAAAGAGTCATATACAGGTTTTGAATGACATGAGGACGAATAAATGATGACAGAATTTTTTTGTGTGAACTATCCCTTTAAGAGTATACATATTTAAATTAATGTAAGCCTACTGCATATGGATAGTATAGTCTAAAATATTTTTTTAAGAATTTGATAAAACATATTTGTATTGAAATACCTACACTATTATTTTCAATTTTTTTCATTAAAAAACACATTTTGACACTTTTAAGATGTCTTCTGAATAGGAAACACATGTAAACCTACTTTAGTCAAATCTCTGTGAAGCAGAGACTAAGGCAAACATCTCCAATTGGCCTTAATAAAATGTCTTTGCTTTATAGGAGAAATAACTAATGTGATGCATTTTTCATACAGGGGAAAGTACTGTATAAAGGCATTAAAAACAAATACACCTACGTTAACATATTCTGTATCCACAAAATGTGATCCTCAAATCCACACACTACACTCTAAAAATGGCTGGGTTAAAAACAACCAATTGGCAACCCAGTGCTGGGTAAATATTGGACAGAACACATGCTGGGTTAAAGTAAACCAGCACACTGGGTTACACAGGATAACCCAGCATGCTGGGTTATTGAAAAAACCCCAAATGTAGTCATTTTAACTATTCATGTGTTTAATTCTGGGTTATTCTTGATGGGTTATTCTTAATTTATTCTGTACTTCATTGTCAATCAAGACAATTGACATTTATTTATAAAAATACATTTTTATTTGACTGTAAAAATAATTGTTAATAAAATGTTACCTTTTCAGCCCAGTAACAGCAATATATTTAGATTTGCATAATTAAAAGAAAACAGTTTAATTATAATAAATAAAATTGTTTCATATCAAACATTAACAAGCATTATAAATAACATTATAAATGACTAATAAACATTCTCCAAAATATGTAGCAACAAATGTCAATTAATAAAAATAACTAAAGACATATGTAATTATGAATTACACCACTTAATACACTAAGAAACCACACGTGCAGCAAATCAACTGATTAAATACAGGCTACCACACTCGTCTTTCTTTAATATATGCACAAACCTTGAAATGTTTGGTTTAAAACAGAGGGAGAAACATAATTGACTGGCCGCTTAATATCCAGAGTGGACACCGAGAGAGGGGTTCCTGAACCGGGAATGATTGCCCGCGCTCGCGGGGCACTCGCCGGTTTGACTCAAATTTTGTTAAATTCTCACTAAAGTTCATAAACTTAGCTTACATGTGATGGGGTTCACTAAAATTGTATTAATTCGCATTTTCGCGCATCTTCACAGGACCATGCGAGTCAACTTATGTAATGGTGATCTGAGGTAACAGTTGCTGGTCGTCTAAATTACATCACTAATGTTAGTTAAGACACTGTTGCCTTGTAAAACGTTGCAAATTATGCTTATTTCAATAAATATTCACTTAAAAGGTAAAAACTTAGCTTTAAATTGCTCCAGCCAATGACTTTGCCCCTTTGTTCTTTATAAAAATGAAAGTTGGGAAGTACACTCAACGTCTTCAGGGTAAGCGCGCGAGACTCTTCAAATAACCCAGCGGTGAGCAGAAACAACAAGGCACATTAACCCAGCGGGTTTAACCCAACACCTTGAAAACTAAAACTACCCAAAAAGTGTTTAACATGTGGAAAAATCCCCCAACAAAACAACCCAACGGACTTAACCCAGCGGTATGGGTTAAAAAATAACCCAGCCATTTTTAGAGTGTAAGAGCCTTCAATCAGACAAGTTTGACAAAACTAGACAATATTTTATTTAATTCATCTCTCAGAAATCCTGAATGGGATGTACACACAGTCTGCCCTGATTTTGTAGGAAAATAAGTCACAGATCAGGGCACAGAGAGTAAGAAGGAGAGAGAGAAAGACTGAATTTTCACAGGAGGAGTGAATCCATGGAGAGGGAAGAGAGAAAGAATGTCTGCTCATTATTCAGCCTGGCACTCGAGGCCACAGAAAATAGCTCTCTTCATTTTTCTTGTCAAGCTGTGGCTCTGTTAATGGTGTGTTCTCAGTCAGTGGTGAGACAAAGGGGTGGTTTTAGCCAGCACAACACATGCAGATAGTCAGGATTGGTTGTCACCACTTATGAAAGCTTAGATCATAGATAAAACACCCTAAAAGAACGCTTCACCCAATATAAAATTGTGCCATTATTTACTCAACATCATGTATTTGAAAACTTGAATGCTGCAGGTTTTCGATTTACAATGACAGATCATACTAGTGACAATTTCTCAAGAAATTGTGTAAAACGTACAAAACAGTATCCCACATGACTTGGGCACTTAATTGTAATTATTGTGTCAGAATTTTACTCTAGAATATTTGGAAAAGCTTTACCATGGCCGAGTCTCTGCGAGGATCAGCTGGCCAATAAGCAGAGCTGAAATAGCCACTTTCCATTAAACAGCGAGAGTGACTTATAACCGTCGCTTGGTACTGTGTCCGATCCTCCATTTGGCTCCGGATTGGACTAATTCAATGAGCTAATAAGACGAGCAGCTGGGACTCCGCGGTTGGCTTCCATGAGGCGAGAGTGGACCGGCCATATTAGACACATATTTCACTGGTGACAGGATCTTGTCCAAAAACATGAAATGGCAAATTCCACTGAGAACTCATGGATTATGCGTCTATATTGGAGAAAACACAGTGGGATTACATCTATAATGGATTACAGATAATAGCTTCCATATGGAGAGATTATAAGCAAAGTGCTTTCTCGCAGCAAAAATACATGACACAATCGGTTTAATCCGAATGGCGGCAAATCGAGTCATCTATCTTCCTTGAATGAATGCAGGACGGCCACGACAGAAACCAGGGTTTTAGCCACTTGTTAGTAATAGCAATCTCACGGCATGTGTATGTCGGTCTGACAGTCTCTCCACAATTTAGCATCCATTTGTTCTTCATTTCTATGGGGAGAAAAGATGCTTATGGCCTTTTGATCTCTATATAAATCTCTACATAAAAACCACATAACCATTCAAACTGAGGCGTCACAATCTAATAATATTTCTGTCATCTATCCAATCTCATGATTCTCTAAAGACGTCATAACACGTCATGACATATTTCTACCCAAGGAGCAAAATCACATCTGGTGTTTTCCACACATGGAAAATGCGGAGTGATCGATTAGCTGTCTTGTTCTGTAGCAACTGTGCTTGGTTTATATATATTTTTTACAAAAGAAATAAAGAAATGTTTAATTATGTCATATCTTGCTTGAGGTACTAAAAATGACACATACAGTATAAAATATAATATTTCTAGTTTTTATAACATGTTGCAAACTTATACAATGGATTCATGCATGCCAATCTGCAAATCAACATGCTCAACACAGCCCCCAAAAAAATTATAAATGCACAACATACAACGCATTATAATAGGGAGCCAATGCGATAGTGACGACGAGGTAAATGTGCTGCCAGTGTTGTGGGAAATAAGGGCGCGAAGATGACTCCTGAGAGTCACTGATAACCCTGAGCTCCACGGTCAGAGTTCCTCATTTAAGTGCTGCGCTGTTACTGTCGGCTCTGCAGAAAAGACACACTGTGAATAAGAGCACGAGCTGTGTATTTTAAAGAATGAGAGTTCGTCAAGGTAAATGTACGGCAACCACCCACCAGCTAAGGATGAACCTGACGGTACAGCTGAACCTGAGAATGTGCTAATGATGTGGGGAAAGTAACACTTGAGAAAAATACTTGTGAACTTGCTTCTGTTGTTCCCTTAAAGACATTGTTGGATAATGTAAATGCTTCAGTAAGCCAACATAAATGCAAAATAACACATTTAAAAGATGACATATTACATCCCTAAAAGCTACTATAATGTAGTATGGAAAAAAATGAAAAAATTAGAAGAATATATTTAGGTAATCAGCATTTCTAGATGTACTGTGGCCATTCCAGTCCTGTGTCTGTTGAATTTCAACAGAATCAAACCTCAGGAGTGACAAAGTAATCCAACAACAATGTAAAAAGACTGAAAAAATACATAGCATCTTTTCTGTTATTTTGACCTGTTTCTCAAGACTTCATTTTCTGCAAATAAATGCAAATAGAAACAATATTTTTATTTGAAATTTGGATAAATATGTTAATGATCAATTTACCTAAACATACCTATATATAGTACATCAGAATTGTTTTTAAATGGTTTAAAACAGTAACAGAGATTTTAGGCATATCTGGGAGCTGTCCATGGTGCTGACGACACATAATTTACATCTCGCTTTCTGAACTATTCTCTTGCATAAATGACACAAAACCTCACAGTGAACAAAATATGATCTAATTTGACTGCAAGTGGATGTGAAGAGCTATTCATATTTTTCTTAACCTCAAAAAGAGAACCTGCGATTGGAACACAAGCTGTTATGGAAACTCAATGGCCCCAGGATATATTTCCACAGCAGGTTCAAGCAGAGTGAAGACAATTTCTAAATCGTACTACAGGAGTTTAAAGACGTGCTTCTCGCCTCTCACAATGAGCTCAGGAGGAGCAAAACTTCTTGCATTTTATTTCAGGATAGAATTCTTCTAACCCAAATAACTCACATTGTTTGATAAATCAGCATTGAACTCTGTTTGCACAGTCCTCGTTCCATGATTTGTTTTTATACTGTATTGCTTTAATTAGCTTTGGACCTTGCTTCAGGGAGATTTGTGAATCCATATTAATATTTGCCCAGTGTGTAGAGAGGACAATATCTTCATATCCATTCTTATTAAGGAGCTGGACAGTTTAAATCATTTTGCAGTTTTTTATGAGCTTTCTGTTTACATTGGCCTAGAGGGATATGGTTTTATTATATTCAGCTGACTGCAACCTTGGAAAAAACATCTTCCTTTTATCCACAACCAATAAATTGACTACTTATTCCTTGTAGGTCTTCTGATAATTGTGTAATTCCGAATGCACATAATTGCAATTTGACAGTCGTTCAAGATGAAAGATAGGTAGTGTGTCCTCAGGCACTGCTGGATTTTATTGACATCATTTCTTTTATTTCCGGTAGATCTAAGACAGAGAATTTAAATTGTGCTTGTTCAAGAGCTGCAGTGAGTTCAAACATCTCTTACAACGCCTTTATTTTTGAAATCTCAAAATCCAACGTGTCTGACATAAATTCTCCCAAAAATGCTCCAATATGTTAAATAAAAGAAAATAATACATTACAGTATGTCTTCCAAAAGCTTTGTTTCCTTGCTCCCACTTTGCTTCTTTCAGACCATGAATATCGTTATGGAAGAATGTTCTGGAAGATTACAGATGAGTGGTTGAGAATCGTTCCTTGCGTCCTCTGCTATTGTTTTAGATTGGAGATAGCTTTTCAATATGTCTTGCTCTATTTTCTGTCTCTCTCTCTCTGTCTCTCTCTCTCTTTCTCTCTCTCTCTCTCTCTCTCTCTCTCTCTGTCTCTCTCTCTCTCTCTGTCTCTCTCTCTCTCTCTCTCTCTGTCTCTCTCTCTGTCTCTCTCTCTGTCTCTCTCTCTGTCTCTCTCTCTGTCTCTCTCTCTGATGGATACCTGTTTTAGCCTGTAGATTCCCCGACAGAAGGCTCTCACAACCCTGATGAAACTGAGAGGAACTTTCTCAAGCTGTCAAAGATTTCCTTCTACCTCACATCACCGACAGGCAAAGCATCATTACAGACTCTCGTGTTCTTTCTGCTTCTTGCGCACACACAAAATAGAAAATCAGAGATGGGTCTGCTGTCAAATTGGGACTAAGGCTGATCTCTTTCGGATGAAAGAAAAAGAATGCGTTCACTGAACGCTGCACCTTTCTAAAAACGCAGTGTGGGATAAAAAAAGTGTTTTACTGCTAGTGTCTCACAATTTATTTTTCGGTTTCAAACAGTTTTGAACAGCTCTCACGAAAAACTCTTCAAAATACACTCACAAAATAAACTCAACACATGCTGACAAGATGTTTTTACACTGTCTTCCGGCCATGCACTACTTCGGCAAAGAAAAATTGGATTATCATCATGGGACTCTCATTTCAGGTGTGGGAAATTGAAAATGTGTGAACACAGATTTAGCAAACATGTTCATCTATTATGACAACCCAAAGGCAATAATCCAATTATTTTCATTGAGGTTGGGTTTAGAGGTCACACATGAATTATGAATGATATGAAAAGACATCCTGAAAATTCAGGAATGCACGCACTCTGGGAATGCCTTGTGTCGTTTTATAGATCTGTTAATAAAGGCGAGCCCACAGAGATGCAACATATAGCAGATCAATAGAGCTCTAAGACAGGCAGCCAATAAGCAAGTGCCACACAAAGCAAGACAGATAAAGGCAGGCAAAAGTCAATAAGACTGTAAATACATCCAGCAGCACTCACTTACGTACCTGATCCTACCGGCTATCATTGGCTAGGGCTTTCGGCACAAATCAAATTGGCATGCATTTTAAAGTCTGCAACAGAAAAAACACAAAAACAAAATGAAAAGCTGTGATTAAAATAATAATTTAAAGAAATCATAAAAGGAGGTATGCGCGTGCGGGGGAGTTGAAATAACGGCCAGAATACACTTGAACTAAGTCACACTCAATGTTGGGCCTGTGGAGAGAGACTCCATTGATTTTTTTTAAACAGAAGTGCCAGTTCATCATTCTGGGAGACACTTGCGATCGATCCCTCCATTCGTTTGTTTGTGATATTGTTACTTCAAAGCTGGTCGTCGAGATAAATCCCACCCCTTGCCAGACATCTCAAAAGCTGAGAAATGTCAACATTAAGGGACAGGGATGAACGGGGAAAGGGTCTGTCCAAATCAGACGGAGCTGTTGAACACATCTGAAGGACTGCTTCGTCCAACTTGCAGACAATGTCATTACTTTCTCACAATCTTGTTGTTCTAGGATGTCAGAGTATTCATAGACAAAAGTATTGGGATACCCAAATACAGACCAGTCAAGTTGTTCCAAACTAGACTGAATCTGTCATTTTCTTTTTTTGTGTACAGCATCGTCATATGTCATATTGGAATAGAAAAGGGCCGTGACGAAACTTTTGCTTTAAAACTAGAAGCACATGGTTCTTCAGAATACTGTTTCATCATATGCCTACAGTATTTGAGCTCACAGAAATGATTTTCATTACTTTTGTCCATATAGTACAACCACGTGTGTGCTTTCTTTTTGGAGGTTAAATGTCATTTCATGAAGACTATAAACTGTCAAACAGATTCCATAAACATTTATTTAGTAGTGTTCAATGGGAAAAAGAACAGAAGCACAAGTGCTTGGATTAACAAAGGAGATTAAACATTACCCAAATTTTCATTTTTTGTTAACTCTGTAACCAAAATCCATGGTTTTGCTTCCGAATGAAAGGAAGCATACTAAAACCACAAAGTTGTATTCCATTAACAACATTCGAGGGGACATATATGCTCCAAAGCACATCCCAACTGCAGATAGTGAACATTTTATAACATTCAGTGGGCACTTTCATCTGAATCTTGTCTTTAATCTTTTTCCAGCATCCTTTAAGCCTGGTGGAAAGTAAAAGTGGGGGATGTATCCACAAGCCCCTCTATCCCTACCATGGCAGAAAAAATACCCTGAACCTATGACCTCCACAGCTGCTATAAAAAACATCCTGTTATCTTGGGTAAAAGCTAATGCAGCTTCAAAGGATGTGGACGGTACAGAAGACGGACAGTTCGCGGTTATAGTAAGTATGTCCGATAGAAACAAGGCTACCGTTGTCTGATAATCTAGATTTAGATAAACCTACATAAAAAGGCTTTATCTCAGAATTAAATTGGATTTTCAGTGTACTGTGGTATTAACAAAAAATCGATTTGTCCAAAGTCAAAACACTACTTTCGAAATGCACAAAGTTACCAATTATTATTTACCTTTACTGTAATCGCTGCACACTTTCATCATTTTAAACCAACCTTTATGTGGCTCTGTTCCTGTCTGGTATCCAACAGGGAACGCTTGTCCACCCCTTCTGAATCACTCTCTACAGGGCTTTAAAATACTATTAATATCTAATGGGCTTCCTCATTAGATGCCATTCCAAACATGCTCTGGCTATTATGAGCTCCATTTACCGACGGCCTCATGCCTGCATGCCCAAGTGCGCGTCGTCTGCCTTCCCCAATTCCCTCTGCGTGTTGCTAACATCTAGACGGGCATGAAATACCCCAATCACGAGAGACCGCCTATTGGAGGGCCTGTGTAGCCCAAATGCGTGTTTTAAAAAGATTGTATGAAGTGTGAAGAACAGAGAAACGTGTTTACATCTAATGTGTTTTTTACTTTCCCAGAAAAGCTTGGGTAATCCCCTACTGTATGTAGAAAGAGACATCTGACTGTAATATTACACACTGCTTGACCTTGAAATACATTAGTAGCACACACAGACGATTCCATAGAGACTGGCATTGTGAAAAAAACCTGGCACGGCTCTTTTTTTTGTGAGATGTCATGTAGCACATGTGTAAAATATACCGTAAATGACTGTGTTTAAGAGCTTTATTGAGTAAGTTTATTGAATAGGAATTAGGGATGCATAATATTATCGACACGCAGATATTATCAGCCGATATTTAAATTAAATATCGGCATCGCCCCGATATGAAAAATTACGGCGATATGCGCGTAATACATAATTAGATATATAACTAGGCGCTACTCACAAAAAGCTTAATTTGAACATTTCTGCTGAAACAGCTACTACAAGATAAAAGGTTTTTACTTTTCACAACATTTATGGAAAATTGCATTATAGATATAAACTCACTGTAGGGAACCTGCCAGTGTCAGTAATGGCTCACAAACACACCAGCTAATATTGGCCAATCGCTCTCAAGAATTTAATGATCTCTCCCATAAACCCCTCTATCCAAGGAAAATAATGAGTAATTAACACAGCGAGTGGATTACATGTTTGGAGAGACTTGTGGATTAATGTGCAGTGTTATTCCAAAAATCCACAAACTGCAATGACTGCCACTCCTTTTAAAGGCCAGTTTCAACTCAAATTGCGCGAGAGAATGTGACAGAAAATTGCAGGGTGATAAAATGGCTAATCATAAAGCTAACTATTACAGCCGATGAGCCTTTTCCTGAAATAGTTTTTTTTTTTTTGAGGAGTGAAAGACAGATCAATGCTTAATTGACAATAACAATGCATATAGGAAACTTCAGTGAAATGACACTTCATTGAACGACCAATTCACACAGCCACCCACTCAAAACTCCTCCAGGCAAACACACACACATGCACAACACACTCTTGCCTCGGGGGGATCTGTTGTCTGGTGACAACTACATCAGCTTTCTGGAAGAGGGACGAGAGCCAGGCTAAAAGGTTCTGGCGGGCGGTCTTCACGCAGACATGCTGTTTCAACCCTTATTTCCACTCTCACATCTCATCTGTGCCTTTTGTGAGAGTGAGTGATAATGAACTTTTCTTACTGTGTCAAACAAGAGATGGCAAATCAATTAGTACTGTACTGTCACATGGATGTGAAATGGCACAAAATCGGTTCTATTAGAATGAATCTGCATAATTTGAAGGCAGAAATTATTTAAAGTAGACATTTGATAATAAAGAAAAGCTAGTGTTCTCTGAAGCAAAAGACTGCAGGCATGAAATTCAGGCTCTTTCAAACCACGTAAAAATATGCATGCAGAGTAACTTAGAGTTTTATATTTCCACAATAACACGGCAAGAGAATGAGTAAATTCAATAAATGTAATAACAGTGTAGTAGAGTAGGCGGGGCGAGACCGTGGTTCGAGGCCGGTAAGTAATTGTTAATTAGCGCCAGTGGTGCGCGCACCGGCCTTGCATCACGTAGGAGATTGGGAGCATATAAAGGAACAATGGCGACCGGACCGTCGAAGAGAGAGGTCCGGCCCGAACTTGTGTCACGTTGGTATTTATGTTTTGTTTTGCCGTGAGGGGCCGCCGGCTGTTTCTATTTATATTAAATGTTTTGAATGTCTTCCGGTTCCCGTCTCCTTCCTTCCCTACTTGAATCTAGTTACAAACAGATTTAAAATTTCTTTAAATAGTCATTTTAATTATTTTCTGGAAGATGTGTTCTAAACACTGGTCTATATAAATAACTGGATTGCGCCTAGAACGCTAAACCAACGGCAGGAGGTGAAGTCACCAAAGAGATTGCGCCGCCATCTTGGTATGCCTAACTGACAGAGAGCGCCATTGACTTAACAGTCAAAATGACGATCTAAAATCGCTCCATGACTTAAAGAACATATACAGTCTGTATTTATCTGTATTTAGATTTCAGAATAAGCACATTCGGCATATGTTCTGATTTGATATGTACGCAACTGTAATTCAAATGAACGCAACTCACTCTATATTTAATAATCCTGGAAAATTTCATACTGGAGAGGCTTATTTCGCGATAACAGCCAGCTGCTTGTACATTATCCCGCTTATTACTAGACTACTTGCCACATGAGAAAAAACCTGGACATGAAATGTGAAATATTTGATTAGCTCATTTACAGAAAGCAGATCTTCCATGAGGAAAAGCTGTTTACTTTCAGTTTTAAGGTAAGGAACAAGGTTCAAATGTCACGAACATTCAATTTGGTTTAATGTTTTGTAAATATAATGTCATTTATGTGATGAAAAGACATTTAATTGTGTGTAATATTAAACAGCACCTGTCAAAATCATTTGCAGCAACCGGGTTGCTGGGTGTCATTTGTTTCGAGTGGTTGTTATGTGAGGATAACATCCCTTGGAATGTCGCACCTGGCCAATCAGAATCAAGTTTTCCAGAAAAATATGTGATAACTTCCTATTCATTTGGGCACACCAATAGGGCAGCGCGGAAGCTTCAGTGTGATGACGTCATGAGCAATCCAGTAATTTATAAAGATCAGTGGTTCTAAATCCATTCGGAGCAGCAGGTGCAACATGAATGGCACATCCGATTGCAGGATACATCAGTTAAGCACCTTGTTTCCATGCTCATGTCTTTCTGTACTCCATTACAGACTGAATCTCTAGCGGGAAAACGAATCATCAACTACCTGGTCAATGATTTCTCATGCTTTGCCTCTGACGGTGATATGATCTTTAATCCTGTACTAGCCAACCCGCCCTCACATCTCTCATGTGCTCTGGTAGAGGTCGTATGAGCACAGTGCCTATGTCTCTACCTTATCATCAGCCACCGTCCAAGTCCCTCTGATATCAGGACACAACATTACTGGCATGAGTGTTGGATCTGTACGCAAACCGTGCGGCTAGAGAGGAGCTGACTAGTATGTGGGTCCTTGAGCATTGGAGCTTGAGATAATACCTGTCAACACTTATGTTTTGGCCGGGAGTCTCCCATTTTGTTATTCTCCCATAAAACTCCCGTATTTTCTTTTTTTCAACTGCTACCACATGAACGGGGGTTGGCTCCGTGGCTTGAGCCTCTTGTCCATATCCCATTACAGGCTGAGGCGCCCTTTGGTAGGCGAAATTGATCGGTAGCTGAAGTGGATTAGAGAGGATTCAGCGCTAAAAATGTTTTCTTATTACACTGGTAAAGGATTGCATATTCCACTCTGCGTTTTCCATTTGACACTCGCTCCTCACAGTCTGTGTCCGTGAAACCGGTTCTCCTCCAACCAACGTCGGTCCTGATGGGAGTGCGGCACTCTGTTGCTAGAGCATCTCTGTTGGTCGGGGAGCAAGGTTTACCTTGCACAGCTCTCTCTATGTAGTGTCCAAAGTGAGGTGAGGTTTACACACATGCAATGTGTAAACCTCACCTCACTGGCTAGAGTGTGCGTCTCTGTTGGTTGGGGAGTGAGGTTTACCTTGCACAGCTCTCATTCGCTGGCCTCCGTTACATCCACTCATACACTTTCTTTGCTTTTACGAAAAGAGTGTTGTGTTCTGCAGACAGCTCTGAATAAAAACCAGTAATAAAGAGTTTATTTCTAATATTTCCCGTACTGTGACCGGTACTGTGAAGCGATTCTTGTAAATAATAACTGCAATATGCAAACATTGTTAAATCCATCCATCCAAGTAAATAAAACAAAACATTCGGCCAAGAACAACCGAACTAGGGGACGCGTGAAGGGACAAACTCCTTTTGCTTTTTTAGATAAAGTAATTAGAACGATTTATGCACAAACCCCTGGATTTTGGTACAAAGGGATGAGATAATGGCTAATGTGTAAATAACTTTTAATACCAAAGTCATGAATCATAGATGAATCTTCATGCTCACAAACGTCTAACCCTTGGCTGTTTGCATCTAAAATGAACAACAGTCAATCTTCTGAATAATGTTTCTATGCTGACGCACAGGTTGTAGCGTAACCGCCTGTGAGAGGCGCATAAAATGCCTTTCGAAAATCAATAGGGTCTCAGCAGAGCATAACAAATCTGCCACTCTATAACCTCAAAAGTTTAGTTTGGTGCTTTGTGTGGCATTTCCAGTGACCTAATGCGCTTAAATTTGCCATTCAGCCCCAAAGCAACTTCTTTTATAAGAAAAAAACCCAGAATCACACTCCTCAGAACAAGTTTTTCTCACGCTGCTCCCAAACAAACTTGTTCTTGACTAAACCAGCTGTGGACAGAGTGGCTGCAAGGAAGCTAGACGCTGTCACACCTGCACCGGCTACGGTCAATCGGATGCGGGATGTGCACCTGCGCATGGTTCGTTTACGACCGAAGGGCCCAGTGACTCCATCGCATATTACTACGATCAGTAGAGCACGTAACAGATGCTGGGTAGAATAACAATTACGGTTCGGTTTGTCACAGTTCAGCACAATTCTTTCGGCCCATTTGTTATGTGAGCACACGTGTACAACCAAAGTCAGCGACATCGATATTTTCAATCCTGTCCTTGATGACTACATGACTCCAACTGTCAAGTATGAACAGTAATTCAATTTCTGGTTGGAAACGTCCCCTCGCTTGCGTTCGATTGACATTATGAGGCCATAATGGGGGGGAATGTGTAAGCAGGTGCTAGATTTATATTTAGGATGGTATTAGTAAATTTGGCTGACTTGGTTGAAAATGAACCGTACGATAGGTCCGAGAGCGATTCAGACGACTGCGTTTCCCTGCCGCAGGTAAGGGCAGCTCACTGTTCTCCACATTCAAGTGTTCGCACACCTACCGCAGAGCATCCCCTAAACATGTCACTGCTCATCTTGCTAATTACCGTCATTACACACCAACACGTGCTGCGCTCCTGCCTGACTAACTGCACACAGCTGTCAACCTCCATTACAGTGTGTGGGGAAAAAAACAATGCAGCTCTAACCCAAAAGGCATTATCATGCATTTTGTAACAAAGATGCTAACAATTTGGAGATCCTGTTACAGTTGTGTGTAAGAAGTGGAAAATGCTAAAACTAAGAACCTAATTGAAAACTTGCTAACACAGACGAAAAAGAGCATGTTTATATGTATACAGGGTCAATTTCTCAAGACATATTCTTTCAGGCATTATAAAATAAGCTTCAAAATTTTACCATTACTGCCTGAAAAACCTTCGGTGACCCTTTGTGGGGCATGTTGTCACAGTGTCTGCAGCAAAATGCAGTAAGTACGAAATAATTCATAAAGCAAACATACTGTGCCACTGTTTTGCTAAAAGATATTGTCTTTCATAAATGATTCAAAAACAACACGAAGCTTGAGAAAAATTCATAGCTGTTGGGAAGAAGCCTTACATCTTAATATTTAAACAATTTTTTCTTTTTATAAATCATTACTAATTATCATCCTTCACATATTTATGTGCGTTTTGCACATATTTTATTTTTAAAAAGAGCTTATAATAAAATCTCAAACTCCACTTGATCCTTAAACTGTCCCCCCATTTATAACATAAAACTGTGCACTTCTGCAATTGAAAGACGTTTGTGTGAAAGCAACAGTGCATGTACACATATTGGAGGCACCTTTGAGGGTTATCATAAAGTGGAACTCAAAGAAAACCAGTCAGCAATTTTACTGCTGGCACCACAAACCGAAGAGTTAGAGCCAGCTGTAAATTCTCCTCTTCACATTCACATTCCACTCCTCCTTAGGGCCCACAAAACACTGTCTCCATTTAATAAAAAAGGGGGAAATTCCAGTGTTGCCCATGAAACAATGTGGACTATATATAATCTGAAGAAATGCACCGCACTGATCCGGCCAATGTTTTGTTTATTTGAAATCCCTCCGATGTCAGCGAGAGTTTGTCTCCACTAATGCACCATCTGTTTCTTAAGGGGCAACTCATTAAAATGGAGGAGATAAATAAAAATGTCTTACTGTTTTTCAGATGAACCTGCTTTGGACTGGTCATGCTGGGTAAGAGAAAAGCCAAGAGAGTCCAGCCTGGCCTTACTCCAGTACCTAATCCATCAGGTGCTCATTCACAGCAGGAAAGGCTGATAAATTGTGACGAGCAGAGAGCAAAATAAAGCATGTTCATATCTGCTATCCGACCGCCAGAACAATAGAACGGACATTGATGTGCACTATGATGTAATGTAAATTAAAATTTACATTAAAAATTATCTTCAAAATAATGCATTTAGAGAAACAAAACATTCGATATTTAAACATTAAAGGATGAGGAATTATTTTAATTTGGCAACGCAGTAAAAAAATACTGTTGGGATCTGAATCAGATGTTTAAATCATAAGGGCACAGTATTTTCCACCTTTAGCTCAGATGTTATCTTTTACAGAAAATTTTCTGGTTATAATGAACATTTCCAATAGGATATAATTATTAAGTCATCAATCAAAATATACTATTTTTTTGGCTCAATGCAAATATACAAAATTAATATTTGCGGGTTCACTGTCTTATGTATTGATGTTGCAAAACTTTATTTATTAAAGTTCTAAATACACCAAATAAATTGAAAATAAATGTCCAAATATTTAAAATAATATTCCAACTTCTTTCTGTGTACAGCAATGCAGGAGTGGAAAGTACTTGTAAAATGTTATTGTGTTATTGTGTAGAGTAAAATTACACCAGTATTTGTGCTATTTATAAAAAATGTACTTTACTACATTATAATGCATATATTCTATATATATATATATATATATATATATATATATATATATTCTCCACTACATTTCATAAATAAGTTTTTATGTGTTTTTGTTATTTACCTATAATACTTAAGCACATCATTCTTTTTAAATAAAAGGTTAATGTACTAAAGTATTAAATGTAAAACAATTGACATGAATTTGTCATGAAATACGCTTTACTTTTTTAAAGTCAAAACAAACACTGATAAAATACAGACATAAAAAATATAATTGAAACTAAAACTACCGACTACCTCTGCAATAAATTTTTTAATTTGAAATCTAACCGAAACTTGAAATATACAGGAACTATTAGGAATGTCCATCAAACAAAAGTGGGGTAAACCAAATATTAATATTTTCTTAAATACATTCAGTACAGCAATTCTATCACTTTTTCATTTCCTACTACAGTTTGCTGTAGTACAAAGATGTACTATCTTTGATGTTGTTCACATCACCAGTATATATTCTTTTATCCGCCTGCCATCATTTAGGCCAGTTGAAGGTCACTGGAGAGTGAACATTGGCTCTTTAACAAGCCGACATATGATACACTCTAATGGTTTGGCTTTAACCCTAATGCCAAGACAATTAAACTTTCCATTAAGCTCACAGTCTGAAATACAGTCAATCGTTTCGCTCGACCTAAATAAAGTATTCAATTACACAAGACTTTTTTTCATTTCATCGTATCATTGTGAAAGACAGAAAGTGCAGTGCAAAGACAGTAACCTCACTCTCTCTGTTACTCCTACTGCGTCTCTGATATTCCGTCCGCACATTGATGGTGAAACAGTAGGAACTCTGAAGCCTAGTAAGCTCGATATTTACGGTTCTCTGCACTCAGGACTGCTTTTCTTGGAGAGTTTGGAGAGTTCTGAAGGGTAGAACACATGGGAAAACACTACAGGCTATGTAGGGGAGAGCGGGAGCAGCTTAGCCTAAAAACCCCGGAGGCACCAACCACAGTCGGCCTCCATAGTCGAGAGACATTTATAGCAGACTTTCTTCTTTCCTCGCTTCTCTTTTCCATTCTCTTCCTCACTGTTGAAGTTTTTAATCGCTATACAAGCACATAAATTATTTACATTCATATTTTATGAATAAACAATGACCTTGAATTTGAATTGGGGTGTACTATTGTTTACTATCTCTGTAACATAATAAGAAAGAAATGTATCCCACAAGAAACAAGCCCAAAGATGAAATCTCTTTCATATCCCAATTACTGCTCAAAGACATCAATAAGATTTAATGGAGAGCAAATGGAAACGTGCCCAAGCATCCTGCTTCTCAGATATTTCTCCTGAGAAAATGACCCACACATCTCACAAATGTCTCAGAGTTTTAGAAGAGATCTTAAAGGGGTCATATGACACAGCTAAATCGAATATTATCGTTTGCTTTAGATGTAATGTGATGTGTATACGCGATCTAAGGTTAAAAAACGCTGTATTTTCCACATACCATGCATGATTGTATCTCCTCTTTGCCTCTCAGAAACGTGCGGATTCTTTACAAAGCTCATCGCTCTGAAAAGCGAGGTGTGCAATGATTGTCCAGTTAACGAGTGCATGGTGTTTGGTCGAATACTGCAAGCGTGTGACTGAAATGTAACGCCTCTTACCATATTTGGAACATCAGGTTCAAAAGCAATTGTACAAACAGGTACGCCCACCTTACTTTTGGGAGGTCTTGGAAGTAGATTTGTGGGGGGGTGGTTACACGAGGAGTTTCAAGCCGTTCGGGGTGAGCATTCGCTTTTATAAAGAATGCATCTTTTGTTCCGGCACTTTAATTTTTGAAATTTTACGTCTAAAACATGCATGGGAAACTTAAAACACACCAAAGACACAGAAAAACATGTATTCACGCCATATGACCCCTTTAACAATGTCACAAACTGAGCTCAGATTTGAAATTATTACGAGTAAAAATAAATACATTTAAAATTGTAACTTCAAGTCGTGATGTGAGTACATTTAACTATACATTTTTGTAGCTGTATTTAGTGTGTATTGCTCTATTCGATGCTGATTGTATTTGCATCAACCATTAAAAGGCTATTCCCTCCTTAGCTTCGATGTATTTAGCTACATTACGTTATTTGGTTGTGTAGCTAACTACGTTTTTAAAAGAGCCGTTCCATTTGAGCTTAACCACTTCAAATTACGAGAAGCCCTTATCTTAGTAAACTGTGTCCTCAACGCTGTTAAAAAGAAACAATCTTATTTCTCTTTCTGTTTATATTTCCAAATTAGAAACACAAGTGTATATTTTACTGATGGGACGCACTCTGATAGCGCAGGCAATGTAATATCACTTCTGCTCCATCACATTTCTATTACCTCTTAACAAGATGATATCTTGCATGTGTATTTTTCCGACTGCGGCTAGCCGTCTGTATTTATATGATTTCTCTCCTCAGGCTCGCACGCTATTACTCCTCCACGAGTCTCATTTTGATCGGTTCCCATCTCCATGTGATGACCCCCCTTTTTATGACCTTTGAGAGCACACCATGTCCCCCGTGACCCGCCGTACCGCACCTGCAATTATCCATCCTAATTACAGTATAGCTGCCATTGCGATGAATTCTCAAAGAAGCGCTCTCTCACTCCCGACTGCGGAGAATGAGTGCGACGGAAAGACAGAGAAGAGGACTAGAGAAAGGGCAATCGAGAAAGGAGAAGCGATAGAGAGAGAAATCTCTCTGCTTTGTCGACCCCTCAATGCGACCTGCTCCCAGAGGAAAGCAATTTAACGCTCTGCCGCTTCCAGAGCAGTATATCTGAATCACAAAATAACCTTAGATAAATTACCGGCGGCTACTTTTTTCGGTTCCCTATCTCCAGTTTGAAGATCTGTAGGCTCACCTCAGCGCAGAGACGAAAACCACATAGCAGGGGGCCGTGGCACACTGTCACTAAGCAACGGTCGCCAAATTGAACACGTAGAGATGCAATGGGTGGGAGGAAGTGGGAACGCAGCGTGTCGTCAGAAGAAGACAGCCAGAGTTCCCTCCAAAAGGAGCCTTCACTTATGTTCCTCTCTTTCTCCTTATGTGAACGCTAAGCTCCGTCGCCCTCTGAAATCACACCCGCAGTTACAGTTGTGTACACACGCTGTAGTCTCGCAGCTTTAGGAAGAAAGAAGTTCTGTAATCTCCGCAGAATCCGTGCTGAGAAACGCTTCAACACAGACACATCTGTCCCGACAAGTGCTTTCCGCAAATCTTTGCTTAGCTTTCCACAAACAGTCCTGGTTCTCCATTTGTTGTGTTCACGAAAGACCGAGCTTTGTCTATTTACCTTCTTCCTACCACTTTGGTCAGCTTCCAGAAACACGGTAGAATTCAATTACATGGTGACTGGGGCCTTGACACGGCCCGCTTCTATTTCAATCACCCAAAGTCGGGTATAAAAAGGTGCGGGGGATGTTGTGTTACCGATGTGTGTGTGCATGTGCAGGGAACAGCCAATGAGCCGTGCACTGACACCAACAGGCCCACTGGGACCAGGCTGTTGAGATACTGATCCTTGTTGCTTTGTATGAGAATTTGGGAGACAAGTGATGAGATTGGACCTATGGACTCTGGAATGAGACAATTCTTTCTTATCGGTTATTAGAGAAGCCTTAGAATCCTTTTTTAGTCCAGGCATCGTATGTATTTTGGAAAGAATGTATCATAAAAAATGAAATGTGCTATTAAAAATAAAGGTTCTGAAAGCATTCTTTGCACCAATGCCATAGAAAAAATGTTTTTGTTTGTTTCAAAGAAACCACAAGGTTCTTAAAGGGACAGTTGAAATGAAAATTCTATCAACATTTACTGTTCCGAATCTGATCAATTTCTTTCTTCCGATGAACACAGAGAAAGATATTTGGAAGAATGCTTGTAACCAAATAAACAAATGTCACCATTGACTACAATAGTAGGAAAAATTAAAATGGTAGTCAAAAGCGCCCCAGAACTGTTTGCTTTCCTACGATCTTCAAAACATCTTCTTTTGTGTTCAACAGAACAAACAGGAATTATAAAGCAATTTTTCCAGTGGTGGAATGGTGGCCAAGAATTGTTTAGTTACAAACAGCGTTCCAAATATATTTCTCTGTGTTCATCAGAACAACAAAATCGATACAGATTTAGAATAATGAATGAAGGCAGAATTTTCATTTTGGTGTGAATTGTTCCTTAAAAAAGACCATTTCTTTCTTTTAATAATCTTCTTTTTAAAACATTTAATCTGATGTTAAAAACCTTTTATCCAACAGAAAGGTTCTGCAGATGTTAAAAGTTGTTTTTATGCGACAAAATTGAGTCAAATTTGGTTCCACCGTTATCATCCCACTAAAAAAGATTACACCAAAACATAAAAAAAATGTACTGTGATGAAGCTCTTAACTGAGAAATTGTTTCACAGTGTAATTTTAATAAACAAAGACTTTTTGTATGTGAAGCGTAATGTCATTTCCAAACTGAAAAATGACTAGATTTTTGTGTGGGAGAGCTGTATGGAAACTCAATTACACGACAATCACAATTTCTGGATGAGGTTACAGTTACAGCGTGTGTTAGGGAGCTGATCGACTGTCTGCCCACTACTTGCATACTGCGGTTGTCTGTCGGATGGAGGAGGAGGCGAGGCAGAACAGACCGAGACAGTTCGTCAGCACCGCTGTAGGATCAACCCACTGTTATAACCCGTGCCACAAGTTTGTAATTTGTAAATAAAACAAGAATAGATAGGTTTGGTATATCATTTTAAAACATTCTTAAAAGGTTCATATCATACACTTTTCATTATTTCATTTTTCATCCCAAGTTGAAAATATTTTTTATCACTGCTGTGCCTTTAATAACACACTCTTGATATGTGAAATGAGTAACATTGATTTGCTGTGGGCTGTGAGTTTGCTGTCAACTCCAATATACCATTTAACTGCCCCGTCCTACAATAACAGCCACTCTGCAGTGCCTGCATTGCACTGTGACAAAACAATCCAGAGAGAAATGTGGCTGTTACGGTCGGGCAGGAATGACCAGGGACAATGTTAAAAATAAACATCAGCCTCTCATTTCCAGCCCTTGTGTCATCGGAAAGGAAATGCAAAGAGGCGAGTGCTGGGCACTATGTTTGCATAACACTCTAAACTTTATAGACGGTTTCAAAGTAACAACATAAACAAACGTTATAGTGCATGCAGGCTTTTGTGTCCCAAAGTTAACTTCCGGTACACGTTCACAAAAAAATAGTCCCTGTAGATTATTTCTGAAAACAAGCAAAAGAAAAACAAGTAAATTACATTATCTAGCGAGTTAAACGTATGTTTAGCCAGTATTGTTTTGGGTTACCAGTAGAAGAATCGATACTCGGCTAAACTTATATGCAAAGTTACAAAACCCATTTTACAATCAAATTTTATCAAATAAACATTCAACAAATTTCAACAAAATGTTTATCTAATACACCTATTATACAATAAAATATGAAAATAAATTACTATGAATATCAACTGATTAAAATATAAATAGTTTTATTATTAACCAATAACCGGAGCGATTAAGAAACACAGACCGGAAGTTAACTTCGGGCCAGGCGCATGCATCCAATGAAACTCTATACTCTTGTTTGTTCTTCTGGTGGTTCTAATTGCATCTCCATCCGTATCACATTAATGTGACAGGGCGGGTCGAAATTGAAATTTATCCTATAGCATTCAGATCTTGTCTCTAGACAGTATCATTCTAAATATTGCACAAACTCAGTTTCAATTAATCTTGCCAGGTCAATTCATGCTTAGCTGTGCACCGGGAGCAACATACCAGAATCCTGCATATCAAATTAAATACACTTTCTACCCTCGACATCTGTGCTTTCCTTTGAAAAGCGCAGACAGCCGATTTAAAATGCAACTAAATATTAAAGTCATTCAGCGGCTCTATTTTCATTTCTATTGGAGTTAAAGAGGAGTTTACATGGCCCAACAGTTCCTGACCTTCCTCGTAAAAAGCATTTGAATGCAGCCCTGTGTGTAATTACCAATCGCGCTGTTGCGTTGCTCATCTAAGCACTCAGTAAACCTCTTTTAGAAAGGGAGCTGATAACCACCGCAAATGATTTACAGGAAGCCCCGGTGGGCTGATAGATTACTACAACAGCACGGAAGCACCGGAAGACTGTCAGGAAGACTAAGGAAAAAGGTTGTTATGTCAAGAAAACTGACTGACGACAAAAGCGCTGCGACGATAATTTATTCAGCGCGAGCTACAGAAGGTTTGTGATAGCTGCCATATTACTGTGGCAATAACAGACCCTGTTAATGTATTCCGTCTCAGGCATTGCCTGGGGACAATGTTTTTATGTCACCAGTCAGGAACTGCTGTTGCCGCCACGATTGAACAGACTGTCTTGCGTGCGGAGAGACGGAGAGCCATGTGAGCCCTCCTGGTGCTTTAGAGAGTGTGCATATTCTCCGGGCCGCTCTCCGGCTGGGCTGAGGCTATATCCATCAACGGAGTTCTCCCGATCTGGGCGAGGTGTATAAGCAGGCAGCAGCGGCGTGGACGCTGCATTCCCATGCTGCTATAATATGCATCACATTTCTTTATTCCCCAGCGGGTCCACTGTCCTGGATTATTGAGCGGCCGTTTGTCTAAAAAGAGGCCAGATCATTTAACAGCCATTCTTAAAAGTTCCCCGGGGGATTCGCTTTTCCCCTGCATGTATTCTGCCCAATTTATGCATAAAAGTGGTTTGTTTCAGATTTAGGGTCCTAATGCATTAAGCACGTCCATGGATATGTGACAGGCTGTGCTTTATAATCTTTTTAAGATTTTGTATTTCAAAATCCTAATGTTTTATTGGAATTTTTTTTCAGACTTTTGGATTGGCGTGTATGCTATATTTATCAGTGAGACGTATTATTATATAAAACCTCCTTTAAATGCGATATTTCAGCAAAGATAGGAAGCTCCCTGATGAACTCTCTTTCTTTCTGTCTGTCTCTCTCTTTTTTTATCCTCTGCCAGACTTTTAGCAAGACTCCAGGCTGCCATCTCCTCATATCAGACCTCATACAGCCTGCCAGGCTACTGCCAGACTCCACATTCAACACACTGTAACAGAGCCACTTCATGCTCACATCTTCACACAGATGATCCCTCTCTATTCCAAAGTAAGGATTATCATGAGTTTTAAGATGTGTCACATCGCCCATTATGTCTCTTATTTTTATCAGGGTCTAAAGCTTCATTCATTATAGAATCCTGGTCATTCATTGTCCCTTAACCATTAACACCCACTTTAAAATATCCTTCATAATCTGTATAATCAATACTTAATGATGGCTTCTAAATGTCCGCCTAATCTTGGGGTGAAGGGTTTTAGAGTAATCACTCTCAGCATATGCAGTCGTCTATTGTTTAAATGTGTCTTGGAAATCCAATTAATGTCCTGTTAGAACCTGATCCCTAACAACTTCAAAAATAGATGCACTAAAGTTAAAAACAAGATTCTTGGTGCATCTCAAATGACTCTATTACAGCACATCATTAATCTAATGCCTTATTTAGCCACATTAAGTCCTATACAAGCCTAAAATTCACTTAAAGTGCCAAATTCAATTTAAATCAAAAAAGATTTGTTTTCAAGACAAAGCCATTAAGTATCCAGTAGCGTTTTTAAAAGCTAAAAAACATAATATGCCATGCAACTGCCTTAAAGGTCTATCCGACTCATGCACATATAGACAGCCAATTAAAAAAACAGTAAATGTGTCTTATGTAAACGCCTACATTCAAACTCAATCGCATAATGGATTGTCACTTTTTAAAATATGAATTCAATAAGTCTGCTAAGTGCATAATGCTTAAATTGTGTTCATGATGCTTTTCAAATATTGATCAGTGCCATTCACTGTAGTTAAATTGATTATTAGCATATCATTTAAAGTGTTTGACAGTCAGTGAAATCTTGGAAATCTCAATGAAATACAATTCAATGAAGCAGAATAACATTGACATATCCATTAAAAATAAATATCAAGGGAACATCGATACAGTGCACTTTGACTGCAAATAGTTAACATGGCAAAGTTCCAACTTTCTTGAACTTCTGAAGGGGGTGAAACTGAGCCGAGAAAGCTCTGGAGATGCCAGAAGTGATAATGAGTTATATTTTAAGAACATTACATTCGTCAAGAATATTTAACAGCACATGTTGTTGATGAACCATCATGGGCTTCTATCTTATTAATGGTGCATGGAAAAAGGGTGTTATCATTAACGCAAAGATTTCAGAACAGGAATGTGACATCATTTACCACACCACACAAAACGGAATACACAAGCACGTACTTTGTAATTGGGCGCATCACAAGAAAACAGAAGCTTTCAATCAAATTAGCAATGTAGATGAATATGGGGGCTGGGCAGGAACACATCTGAACCGCAATTATGTAGAATTCTCATCAGATGGGACAATCATACATCTTTTTCTCATCAGCTGAGCATAAGGAGCTCCAGGCACAAAAACACACACGGCGATGAGAGCGGCACCCATTAACAGAGTTTATTTCATTGGGTAAATTCAAGATCCTGCAGCACCTAATCCATCTCCTGCTTATGAAATGGCAATAATTATGCGCCGCATCAATTAATTATCGTATAGGCTGCTCGCCGTATCTATCAAAGCATTGGCAATGGCGTTCGAATCAATAAGCGGATAATTATAAGCATTTTTAAGCAAGCGTCACTGAAGATGGTGGGAGATACTGTAAAAACCCTGAAGCAAGGACTTCAAAAATCAATAGCGAATGCAATATACTGTACATCCTTTCATTACGAATGGATTTCTCTTGGAGTACCACCAGTAAAAAGTTCAGATGTACCTTGCGGGGCAACGCTTACAGCTGACAACCCTGATTTGATACAAAACAGTACGTACAGTATAAACCTCAAGGTGACTTGTACTAGAGTGAATAACCTTTTGAGTCTATGAATGACCAAAAAACCTTTCAAAACTTAACCAGGACTAGAATTACCAGGACATTTGTGATTTCATTTCAAGAGCTTGAAAGAACTGTGAATAATAAAATGAGTCTTCTGCCACGCAATCTCGTAATCCACCCTATTTTCTCTATTAATTTCAATAATTGAATAATTTGAGCTTTAGTACACACTCTCTAAACATCAAACACCAAAGATTAATTTGGAGAAAGTAATAAGATTTGAAATCCCAAACAGGCTGAGACTAATAAGCACAGACAAGAGAAACAGAAGCTAAATCCACTGAGAAATAAAACACTTTTTTTATATTTGCTTTGAATTATTATTTCCTTGTTTTCATGAGGATGCGTATGCATGTTGAATTATTATTTCCTTGTTTTCATGAGGATGCGTATGCATGTTGCAAATATGTTCTCGATTACTTTTAATTGTGTTCGATTGGGTTATGATGGTGTCATGGGTATGATGGGGTTATGATGGTGTCATTGAGAAAATTGACTTTTTTGAAATTGTGGTGTGTTTGGAGCGCTTTAGCACAAAACTGGCAGTTAATGGAGAACCCTTTAGGCCTTTTCATAGAGTGCATTCCCTTTCGCCTTTCCCTCCTCCGCTTCCTGTGGCGATGGCTGCCTCCCATGAAGCTGTAATGTATGAGATTTGTCAGTGTCAATTTTACAGCTAATCTTTCTGGTCCACCTAGGCCCTCCCCTTCCCCGCCCATTAATTCTGTAGCCTTGTACACCAGATAGCGGAGAGAAGAGAGAGAGAGATGGCTGTGCTCTCTTAATAGACACCTGAGAAAGATTTGTTGTGTATCAGCTAGTGAAGTTGTATATGGCCATTCCCCACAAAACACTCCAAAAAGTGAGTTGAAGAACGAACAGAATACAATTACATCAAAGATTTTGTGTTACTAGTTTGGACACCAGGTGCGAATATTGAACGTCCACCAGCCACCGAGCAGATCTATAGATAAAAACTTTCTTTCTGCAAATTGCCAAGAACCGGGGATCAATTTCTCACCGACGTAATATTCCAGTCCTGAAGACTGTGTTTGCAGAGATCGAAACCGGCCAGTCGCTTTCCTTGATAAATTACACATCGGCAAAAGCATCGTACGACCTGATGAAAATCTAGGTCTATTGATCGGCAAGCTTTGAGAATGCAAAAACTTTCAAAACACAATATACAATTTCCTTCCATTTAGAAACTCACATGTGCAATTCAATAGACGTTTACACACACACACAGACACATTGTCTCTATCAGCTTGTGTAGTCAGGGTGAACCGAGGTAATGCAGCAGTGAGTTACACAGCTAACATGTACCTGCCCCAGAAGAACTACCTAACAAGACTTGGATGAAAGACACAAAGCCTTATTCATGCGTAAAATAAAGCTGTAGAACGGCTGTTGATACAATGATTAAATTCATGCTGTGATGACTTTCAATATATTCATGTTTGCCTTTGATTTTAATCAGTGCATGTTTCCAATCTAGTTATTTACCACATGCCTAAATTAAAATGACTGGATAAAGCACGACGACAAAACAGTTTGATCTCTAACAATAAACAGAATGAAAAACAGCCCCAAAAAGCGCAGAACTGCAAACCTATTCAAAACAATATCATCAAAGTTAAAACCTGAAAATGAACATTTTGTCACCGTCTACTCGTTCTCTCGTCATTCAATTTCATGATTTTGCCTTGGAACACAAAAGGTTTCTTTGGAATACAATTGTGAGTTGCACTGCAGTGCTAAGGGAATACAAAGCAACACATGCAATCGAATTAGGCATACCAAACAAACACTGTCCTCGTACATTCTATATGGAAAATGGGTGCAAGCCATTTTTAAAAAGCATCTATCCTGACCCAAGGAGTTTATGTGCCATTTGTATTCCGTACCCACCAATAAACGAAAAAGAACACCATAGGCTGAGGCAAATATGCGCTTAGCGGCCACTGAACTGCGGCTAATCCACATGTAAACAGCCCCAGTCAGTGGGAACCACTAACATTTACACGTTCAGCATTCAGCAACCGTACAAGCTTTTTATACGGCAGATAAATTAGCATTTTGCTCTAAAAGGTCATTGCTCTTTTCTCTCACTGTTCTGTTTTCAGTTATACAGACAGACAAATATCAACCTGTCTATGAGAAGTCCTAAACCCCCCATTGCTATCCACATGCGCGCACACACACGTGCAACATTTGTGTTTTACAGCAGATCGATACAGCCTGGAAAATACACATTAGTTAGTTCTCAACTCTGAAAAGAAGCCATTTGCAAAGGACCATGTAGAAAAGTGTGTCCATAAAAATTAGACTTGATGGATGGTCAATGATGCGTGAAAGCGGTTTAGTACTGTTCGGATTAAGATTTCCCAATCCATAAAGTTCAATAACAAAGAAGTTATTTGAATTATTATGCACATTAATAAAGAATAACGCTGTCCATCTCGAGCTGAGATTACAAACACTATTCCTCAGACAACCATCAAAAGCAGCTATTTAAAGGCATGTTAGCAAAACAGACCAACAGAGGGCTCCTGCAGCTTTTATATATAATGAATGTGAAGTCCTGAGTTGCTTAACTAGAAGCACCAGAGAAACTATATACTGAACCTTACAAACCCCTGGGATCAGCAATATTCCTCACACATCCAACGAAGACTTTCTGCCTGCTGTCCAATTAAGAGAAAACAGTTCCACAAACATGTTTTTGTACGGTATATAGCAAAATCTGAGAAAATTGCAAGCTATTTGAAAAAGTCTGGAGATGTTCAGAAATGACTGAATGTTGAAGGCTTAATATATATATATATATATATATATATATATAGACTATATATATATATATAGAGTTTGGTTCCAAAATGAGACAACTCCATTAAGGAAAAAATCTAAAATCATGTTTTTTATTATGTTATCATGTTTTTATAGTGTTTTATGTGTTATTTAGCAGTATTTTTTTGTTAGTATGGCTTATATCAAAACAAACCAACTGTTAAAAAAATAAAAGACAATAAAAATAAAAAAAAATAAAAAAACATGACTTGAAAATGTTTAAAAATCTTATTTTGGAACCAAGTCATGTCCACACCAACAACATGGTTTGTAATCTAAACACAATCCTTAAAGTCACGGTGAAATAAAAATAACGATGCCTATTTTGTCTAAAAATTGCAGCGTTTATTGTAAATAGTTTATCAATGTGGGTCATTCTCTTTTAAAAATTTGTGTAATCTTTAATTAAAATCTGAAAATGCACATCCTAGATGGCTTGGGGGGAGCATCCGTTAGCTCCTCCCCTTCAACTGTTTGAAACTGTTTCAAATTTTTTAAATGCAATAAAATGTAAAATTTTATACATCCAATCAATTTGCAGAAAAATACGAAAGCCACGCCCACTCGTTTCCTCATCAGAATTTGAATTTCACTTGGAAGTAAAAACGATCGCAACTTCCAGTTGGACTTTTAAACAAAAAAACACATCCCACAATACTTTTCCACTTTTGTTTGTTTGTTATAAATGCCAATATATATTTAAAACCATTTGAACCAAACCCCATTATTTTCTATTGTATCGATGCAAAAGCAATGAGACATTTCTCAAAATATCTCCTTCCGTGTTCCCCAGAAGAAGGTAAGTCAGTCATACAACTTGAGGGTGAACTATCCCTTTAAGCTTCATAAATGTCAAGATCTACATCAAATATTATGAGAAACAGCAAAATATTTTTTCAATACTACCCATTTGTTTTCAATGGTGAAACTGAATGTTAGCTGTAAAATAGAGATGTGTAAAATTCTTTGGCAGGTGGAGAAAAGCTGACCTGGCGTAACCCACTTCTCCATGATTTATGGTGGTGGCCTGCCCTGTAGACGCTGCTTTGCCCTGGACGTCATCAATCTTTCCAGATCTCCGATAAGAGCAATCAGATACACCCTGACCCAGCACCAGACCGCTGCACACTTTTGAACATCTAGCCAAACCTCAGCTAAGCTTCAAATCAAAATGACCTTGTGAATTCCATTTACTTATGTAATTTTACATACAGTAAGCGAAACTGGATACTTAATGAAGAAAAAAAAGGTAGGGCAGGACTTTTTCCACTGGCTAAAGACTGCATCTTGAGAAGTAGGCATTTAATAACAGGCAGCACATCTGGATGGAGGTAAAGGCGTGAAAAATCTAAATCTTTGGTGATGTCCCAGTAAAAAAAGAAAATTAGAGAAAAAGATAAACGGAAATTAGAATTTTTTTGTTCTTCTGTTTCTAATTTATCATTAGTTTAATGTTTTTTTTCTGAAAAACATCAACACCGGTTTGAACCATGAGAATTTCACATCTGTTTATTTGCTAGATGTGAACTATGTCAATGCATTGGGGGTTTAACAAACATCAAAGACTGGGCAGGAGAGAAAAGAGTGTAAACTTGAGAGAGGAGGGATTTCCTATTCAGAATTTAGCAGTGTAACAGTGTAAACACTGAAGGTTTGTGTACACAAAGACGTGCTTCCGATAGATTTGGTGTATTCATGAGAAAGAAAGGGGAGGAGGTTGTGATGTGAGAAATGCTTAGAGAAATGTCAGTCCTATGGTGTGACGAGAAAGACCTAGGGAAAAAGCTAACCATAAAGCTATAGATCTCTCTTATGCTCTTTTATATCGTATAAAATAATAATCCATTGTTTTCTGTCACACCATAGGACGCGGTTTATTTGTCAACTACCCATGTGCAATAACTAACTATAGCATAAGTAGTCACCAACATTCTCCACCAAGCAATTCCAACATGACATTTACAATCAAAACCATGTAAACCATATAAAGAATGTATTTGTAACCAACATATTGAACCATCTCTTTTTATCTTCCTATCCAATAATGATAGAGTCCAGACATCAGTCTATACATGTTTTTTATTTAAAATAAGGGAAAATACATGTTAAAGTCGGCATGACATAAAAAATTATGATTCTAATTGTTTTACAAAGTGGTGCAGTTTTTATTAGAAATAATTTATTCGTGCACATCATTATTAAAAAAAGTGAATTTGCACTTGTAATCTTTAAATAAAAAACCTTAACCTCCTCCCCCTCCGCTACGACCTTTTTTCACTTCTGGTCACGAGGGATAGGCGAGGGCGGGGCTGCAATGACTGACAGCTTGCAAAGCTTTCACATTTTAATGATCCAATCAGTTGTTGGTGGGTGATATCAAGTCACGCTCTAGCATTATAAACCCCGCCTTAACCAACCAGGAAATTCACTCAAGATCTGCAGGGATAGGTTTGACAGTTCAACATATAACCCAATTTCTCAAAACAGTCAGTTGTAGGTGGTCCTCACTAGCGAAAGGGAGCCATAAATTGGCCAAACCATGGTTTGTGTGAGGGTCAGGCTTACGGGTAGGGGCAGGGGATAGATATCATTAGCCTGGTATAAAAAGCATGGAAGTATATGAGATGTCCTCACTAATATAGTGAAAGTTCCATGTATGTGTGTGTGTGCGTAGCTCCCCACCTGCCTAAATGATCTCCATGACTCACACAGGAGCAGATAATTGGCTCACAAAAAAAGTGCAGCAAACATTCATCATAATGGCAATGGCATATAGTAGCGAGCAGACAATCTCAATCTGTCTCCTACAGTCTTCCTCTCTAATATGCACTGTTTCTGTGTCTCTGTCTGTGCGCCCTGCTCTTCATTCTCTTTCCTCCTATTCCACCAGATTTGGGCTTAAAGACACAGTGCTCACATGGCCCCTGTGGATTTTAGCAACAACTCTGACAGAAGCGGAGAATTACACCTCGCCGCTGCATAATTGGTATCAATAATTCAATCTATTTAAGCACTGGCAAATGCAAATCTGTGTCTAGAAGACCAGACACGGGGAGGCAGGGGTCAGTTAGGTGGATTCAAGTTGACCCAATCAACCCGACACGCCGACAGTCTTCAAACCCTCAGAGTCCTCGTTCGGGTTTCAGGTACGCTAATTTGTCCGGGGGACACACAAACGACAACAGGTTTATTTTTGAACAGACATGTGGGGCTCCGCAATCTAAAGAACTGTCACCGGAGCCGGCTCTTCAATAAATAACAGATTTCGGTATCCCACCCCCGTGACAAACACACTGTTTTGCCTTTGTTCTCTCTTTTGCGCCATATTTCAAACAGAACTTTCGAGCACTCTCTTCTGTGTCGAGATGACCGCTCAGTGCCGACAGACTGCCTATTCACCAGACATTACGATCTCCACTGCCAGAACATCTCTCTTCACCAGATCTCCAGTATATCTACTTGTTTTTGTTGAGGTAATGATACGGAAAAGAAAAAGTAATGAAACGTCTCTGTGCGAGAAATGTTAAGAGTGGCTTTTTATTACATCAGCCAAAATAATACGGACACTAATTTAGCGTATAAGTGTACTTACAATTTAAAAATCTCTTTGAAAGCAAGAAAATTTTGGCGATCCATCTCTCCTGTTTAATCTCACCTAAGGCACACATGTCAGAAAGAGGAAAGTTTGAAAAGCAAGAGCTCCTCTGAGCATGCTCCCCATACTCCTTTCATGTGTGCCAGTACTCAAACCCCCTCAAGGCTGGAAAGTCTAATGCATGGATATAATGTGCTCCTTAATGGACCATCTTTTATAGACTGAATATATTTTACTGTTCATGCAAACACATGATGCAGGCTGCATTGAAAACAATATAACCTTGGAACTGAAACTGCATAAATATACATAGATGTGAAATGAAAATCAGTAACATTTCATGACAAAACGGTCCATCTTCCAGCGAGATATATGGCTGATGCCTCTGGAGCACATTGTTTACTTCGAAAGTAAGGGGGGGGAATCTGTTTGCAGAACAAGATAAATGAAAACAACACTTTAAACCTGTCAAGCCGAGCAATGTTAGATTTTTGAAAAATTCTGATTGCGGCATGAAGCCGATGTTGGCACTGCTTATGAAAAATAAAGCCAAAAAAACACTGCCAAAAGAATAAAAACAAAACAGAAATAAATACCAGGGAATAATTGCATGTAAGCCAGGTATATATAATCCAACTAGCTGAAAGTTTGTATTTTGATACTATGCTGCTCCAGCTAAGCCAGTAAATAATCACAGTGAAACATCAAAACCTGTCAGTCAAATGACCACCATTAAATAAGTCACGCGATGAGTCAGATACAATGAGTCACCAAATCACAACACTGCTGTGTTTGACCGAAAACAACTGTCTGTCTCTGCCGCACATAATGCAAACCATCTTTAAAAAGGAAAAATACACGCAGCTTATCATTCCGCAGCTTAACTTCGCGTCTAACTTCAAGGCAGCTAAGAGAATCTATGACTTCTAATCTAACTGGCGTAATCACATTTCATATAATCATAATTGTCCTTAATGCGCAAAACTATTAATTTCCTTTACACAATTAAAATAAACATGATCATCATTTAATTGTTGCCCTTCGTGTTGGCATTCAGCTCTGAAAACAACACAATCATGAATAACATAATTATCACAGCCTTATTTTATTGTCCATGCACAAGAAGCAAGAACAATGTGCTGGAAGACATCACAAGAAACAGCACATTTAATCTAGACCAAAGAGCACACATGAAGATTATAGAACCATTCAGAAAGTGAATTACTTAAATTATATATGAACTTAAAGGGATAGTTCACCAAAAAAATAACCCTCAAGTTGCTGTATTATTTTGTTCTGCTGAACAAAAAACAAAGATATTTGGAAGAATGAGAGCAATGTTCAGTTCTGATAAATCACTGACTACCATACTAGGAACATTTAAAATGGTAGTTATACTTGCCCCAGAACTGTTTGCTTTCCCAAATTCTTAAAAATATCTCATTTTGTGTACAACTGAACGAGAAAAAAAAACATACACAATATTTTTTCTACAATGGTAGTGAATGATGTCCCAGAAATGAAAATTGCTAATCTTATATCTTAATATCTTCCTTTGTCTTCAACAGAACAAAGATATTTTTGCACTTTATTTTACAGTCCTGTTTCCCCATGTGCATACTGTGTAGTTTTTATACTAAATAATATAACTGGCTAATAACTAGGTACTAAACCTTAACCTACCCCTTAACCTAACCTTATCCCATGTAGTTACATTAAACACCCAAGTACACTGTAAGTACACTTTAGGTACACGTACTGTAAAATAAAGTGCACCCAAGAAATGTAAAGGTCTGGAACAACTTGAGGGCGAGTAAATGGTGACAGAATTTTCATTTTAGGGTGAACTATCCCTTTAAATCTACAGCCTTCGGACTGAAAACAGTCGTGAGCTCGTAAACTCGAGTCGATTCAATAGCGTTGTCTCAAACTGGATGTAACAAATGTCTCAAAATGCATTTAAACACAACTAAAAATAAATACTTCAGCTTTAAATCTAAAGCAGAGACAGAATGTAAAACCAGGAAAAAAACAAAACATTTCACAGACACTAACAAATCAGGCTTTGGCTTCAAATTTCACAACAAAGCCTGTTAAACGACGTCATTGTTGCCCACAAAATATCGCTCGCTAACTCTGACAGATGGCACGTATTCCGCCCACTTTCCTCTCTCGTAACTCTTCTGTGAATCTGACTCTTCCTCAGCCTCTCTCGGGCTGCATTCATCAAAACCACCGAGCCAAAACCCTGCCTCTTCTTCCTCATGTGAAGAACATTTAATTCACCTGTCCTGCGAGTAATTTCACCTTTCACAGTGTTGAAGACACACACAATTAGTGCCCGCACATGCATCAAATCGGCAGCGTTACGGCTGAACCCAGCACACCCAGGCAACACCTTAACCCTGTTAAATCACACCCTTAAACAGAAAACAGGAGAAATCCCAGATGAGGTTAGAGTGATAACCTGTGTCTGTGATCTGGCCAATCAGAGGTAACACTCGAGTGGTGAGTACACGTGACTGTGGGGCGAGCTAATGTTGACACACCTTTTCCACCCTCTACACTTATTCACGGGGACCTTAATACTCGGCTGTGGTCAGAGCTTGACATCCCCATGTCAGAGCATATCTAGTGGATTAAAATAGGAGAGCTAATTACCATTTACCTCAGCAGGAACACGGCAGGATGTGGGGATTCTGGCTTACGTAATGCGTGTAATTGTCTGTTGAATAATGCCAGCCCACGCTCTTTATGTCTGACTCGGCTCACTCAGTCATGAAAAGACACTCGTGAGATGATAAGCTGGATGCTGCGGTTTAAGCCTTCCGAGGAACGCTAAGTGCCGATGCGGGTCCCCCTTTATTGGGTGAAAGGCTGTTTATTAAACTCCCACCGGTACAATTAAACTGTTGAACTTTGTCTATGGTAAACATATACATTAGTCCACAGACAATTGTTTGGTCCTGTCTCAATCGCCACCCTTATAATCCCTCTGAGGGTCCGTGATCTAATGTTGCTTCGACTGTTAGTATTGGTCTGCTGTGGAGACAATGTTCTTTTCGAGGGCACATAGCAGCCGTAAAGAGGCTGACACCTAAAATGACAAATCGGACGCCCTGTGGTTTTGTGAACTTCAAAGACACACGCACACAACAGCTCTTGCGAGTACACGTCATGTGCCATTCAAGACAGGACATTTTTCTTAGAGAAAAAATAGGTTTAGAATACGGATCCACTGAAGTTTGTATTTAAATAGCACTTTACAGGCGTCGAATTAGCACTTAAGTGCACTTAAAATATATATGGAACATTTTCTCTCAAGAAGCTTTTTGTTGGTGCCGTGCTACAAATAACTGCATTTCCTTTTAAGTATACAGCACAGATAAATGAAACTAACTTACAGCTCCACATCCACTCTTGCAGTCGTTTGCCAAAATTGTTATTGTCTGTAATTTTATTTCAAAATTTTACTCATCTGGAAAAAAAGGCCACGATAAAGTGTGAGTACAGAACATCCCTGTACTACTAATGAAGGATTAGTAGATTTTTTAGTCTTCTGCGAATCCTGGACAAAAGGGAGCTATAGTTCTGTGTGAAATGAAAGTAAAGTCGTAAGCCCTTCTTTTATTTAATCTCAATCTCTCTGAGGATTTTTCTCCCACAAAAGGGCTTTACTGCATGTAAAATACTATTCTCATTAGAGATGATCACTCTGAGCTACCTTTTCACATCCAACAGTCTAGGAGGGCAGAGATGCATTAAACATGGGTTCCAAATAAAAAGTGCACGCTGTCCTCCTTTATGTATGAATTGGTAACAACGCCAACAGGTCACAAGTATTGAAGACACAATAGGAAGACTGCAAAAGAAAAATCTCACGAGCTACCCATCTGTTTCCGTAATGATATCCATTCATCATGATGCCGCTGTTCACGGACTTATCGTAATATCTTAATAAGCATTTCATCTTTTCAAAGATAAAGATCACAGGTAACCTATGAGGTACTGAAAACATATTATAAGAAGATTTCCTTGAATAAAACAATTGTAAAATAAAAAACTGGATGTTTTGTTGCCTGGTGTGAAATCTCTTGAACGGCATTAAGTATTGTGTGCATTCAGCATGATTGTATCTGTTGTAATGAATGATTTACCCCACTAGGAGAGGAACTATTGGTCCAAAGGGCTTAAATGATTGCAGATGCTGCTCTGAGTTTGTGACAGGACATTACCTAGCCCAGGCTACATGTAAAACACTCCGTCTGTCATGATTTCTAATGGGTTTTACGCCTTAAAACGATGTTAAAACTTCATACATAAAGTAATTTTAACCTTGTCATTTGATGATTCATTTAATGTGGTCTTAAACTACTTACGTGTAAGTTGAATTCCTGTAAAGACACATATTAAATTTGCCCACCTGCCGTTTTTTGACTTAAATATAACGAAATATTAATGATTGCAGCAAGACTTCTTTAAAAAAAATGAAAGATAAGATACTAAGACCTGCTATAGGAGATACCGACTCCATACATCTTAAGACAGTAACGAGACATGTGCTATAGATTTCGTGTTCTCGTAATAAATCGTGCTTATTATTAAAAGAGCTACGCAAAGCTTTTACTCTCTTGGGAGCAATATGACAAATTCAGGTTAAATTTCACCTTAGTTGTCACTTACACTCGCGGAGTTATGTCACTTATTATTTCTCAAAATATCCTGCGCTGAAAACAAGCGCATGCATAGCAAAAATCAGTCAACTTTAAGGTATCTTTGCATTAAACAAACCTCAAACGCATGCAAAGCCACTACTGTAAAATGTGGTGAATTGATTAGATAAGACGATACACAGGTGCGAGTCTCCTCGCCTCTTTACGCTCCTTTAGCAAAATCTCTCACAGTGTTTAAATTCCCCCATAACAAATGCACGTTCTTACCGTCAAACGTTGTTCGAGATGTCAGGGGCGATTCAGAGCGACATCCTTAACTTCTCCGCATACTGTACATGTGTGTGCGGACAGCGACAGTTTTTGAAGGCAGCCCGGACCGCGCACAAAGACGGAATGATGCCCGATGAAGCTGTCTAGGTAGGCAGCTCACTAGATGTTAAGACACTGCCTATATGTCGACGCGATTGTCTGACGTCTCACTGCCTCCCTTTGCAGTCACGTAGACTGCCTTTAATTGAAACAAACAGCTTGAATCAGTGTTGTAGCCTACATCGGTACGGGTTAAGACGGTCGAGGCGCAGTGTGTTCACGGCAGCAGCCGCGTCCTTCTTCTCATGCCGACTGTGGGTGTGAGCGCAGCCGAAGAAGATGCTGCGACCCAAGGCGGCTTTCAGCCGTCACCAACTATGCCAAGCTCACTTGAAAGATGATGCCAAGGGGTGAAGATGCTGAGAACGGGTTGCTGTATATCGTAGCATGTTGGCATATCAGACTTTTACATTACTTGGTTTCGTAAATTTTTAAAGTCTACCATAAAAATATAAGATTTTAGTTCTGCCTTTACCCCTTGCAAAGATAAACCATGATTTAACCATATTTGTAATAAAAAAAAAATTAAGAAAATTGTATTAAATCCTTATAAAATTCCTAAGAGACATATATTGCATTTAGCCTGCTATCATTGTCTGTATTTTAATACATTTATTTTTGTCATTTTACATTGTGTAGCTGTCTTTGTAATTATATGACAAGATATATGACCAAATTGTTCAAGTGAATTATGAAGATATGGTCCCCAATATTTGCAGGAGCATCACTGCCAGTGCCTGTATCGCAAAAATCTAGTCACATCTTCTTTTCCAAAGTCCCATTTGGAATGCATCCAACCAAATTTCTAATCAACAGTTTTATTCTTGTCCACAGCTATTCATTGCTTTTGGCTATCACATTATCATCAACGTGAAGGGAAGGCTGGTCTGAATATCAAAATCAAATTCATTCTTTCGCATACCTTGGAGACAATAGTTCAGTTGAAATGAATGTACACCCTGCATCAAACACAGCTGTCAGTAAAAATCTCACTAATATACTTTACACGGCTTGTGATTTTAAAAAGACTTTGGACAATCGTAGCCAGCCCTCTGGACAATCCAGAGGTCATAAACCAGATTAATATTGGTAAAAAATAGCCTAAAAAATCTCTTAAATTAATGTATTCCTATGGCAGGTTTTTACCAGCAGCAGTTACAGTACTCCGTGTCTTACTGCATGATGTGTTTTTGAACCTTTTTATGTTATATTTGTCAAGAAAGCTAAAGGAGGAAACTGTTTGAACGTCTACTTTATCAAGTGAAAATGGGTATGTATGGGGCCATGTTCAAAGCATCTTTGTCTCATGGGTCTCTGTGTGTACAGTATAAACCCAATTCATATTAAAGTGGACATTAAAAAGGGCGATTTAACAAGCAAGTAGTTGTTAACAGACTTTATAGAACTGTGCTGTCAATACTGTAGAGTAATTGTTTCTTCTAACTTGTCTTTTCCTTTTCCATTAGATTGTAGAAATGCATTTTTGTCCAGTACAAAAGAGAGATCTGTGGTTAACGTTATCTAAAATAAAAAATGACATTTTATGAACTTAAAATATAGACACATACCTATAGTACAGTACGGTCAAATTTGAAGCTGCTGTGTAATCCTTATATAACAACTGGTTAGCGATTTTAAAAATGGTTTAAAATTCATATTTGAGGGCATAACTGTGAAATTTATGCTGCAGAACAAAACATGCTCTCAAATACTGTAATCATTTTATAACCACAGACCAAAAATGCGATTCTAAACACCTAGAGGAAATTTCTATAGGATATCATGGTTCAAAAACGCACATTCCCTTCTGACTACCGAACTGCATAGCACTACTATTAAACCGAACACATCACAAATAGTTAAGAGATCTCCATTAAGTTCAGTGTGGAAAAGCATATCCATCATGCCCACAGAAAAAAAACATCTATTTACATGGACCATATTACAACATATCCCTTAATTAATGTATGCACCCCCAATTAGCCTAATGTTTATGAAGATAGCATTTTTAATGATTATAAACACTGTGCTTGCAGGACATTCTGCCCCACCATGCCATAATCTCGTGAGCATCATTCACAGCAGGAAATGGGTGTTAGGAGAGTGGGGGTCAAAGGCTCTGCTGGAATCATGGGTATGAAGATAATTGGTCTATTTGCGCAAAACCTACAAATTACAGAGTGTGTGGGAAGCAAAGGACAAAGGCTTTGACATCTGATAATCATGCCGCTGTCAACAGAAACACAGCCCAACCTGTGGAAAAAACTCTAGAAATTTCACTTGAGACTGATGTTATATTGAAAAACAAGGCTGAGTTTGATGCTATGTTTAGAAGATGCAATATGTTTATCTTAATTTTAAAGACGCAGGCGAAAGTCACAGACGCTTGTGTAGTTGTAGACATTACTTGCTGTCAATATATTCGGATCAAATAGCCTATGTAATAACTGCACTTATGTTCTGTAATACACCTAGAAATAATGTATATCCTTTAAGGGTGTACATTGCTTCATTTGCCAGCACATGAAACTAAATCATTTTGAAACTCTGCACACCGAGTTTTTATCCAGCATTCCAGAAACGTCTGTAAGACAGTGTATCTGTGAAGTTCATGTAAAAAAACTCTGCAGCTTATAGGAAAATACAAGGTACTTCTAAAATTAACAATGCGCAGAGGTTGAAAAGTCCTTTCAACACCCGCAAACCTTGACAGAGGAAAAATTGATCCCAGAGGGAAACCGTTGAAAGGAGTGTGAATAAGTGTTATAAATTTATAATGGTAACATCCAAGACGTTTTAGCATCCTACTGTCTGTGAATTTGTCATTGGAGCTCTGTAGTCCACTCCAGTTCAACACAGTGAGCATCAAGGATGAGTATGTGCGTGTGTTTGTGTGCCTATGAATAAAAAAATGCTGCTTTATTATCACAATATTTTTTTCATAAATAGCAATGACAAAAACTGGCAATGACATTTTCTTAGGATAAAACACTAGATCTTTCATTTGTCTTAGACTCTTAGAGCATGTCAACGATATTTCAAACTATGAAACAAGTTTTGTCAGATCCCAAAGTCAGCTGTCAAAAAGTATGTGTGTGCCTGCGTGACTACACCACGTTATTATTTCTTCTAAAGAATTGAAGGAGAAACATTGTAGGAGTGAAAGCTGATACTTACACATAACTGAAGCTGATGATTTCAACTTTAATTGAAGAACAGCCTCTGATCAATAATATTTGTCTCTGTGTTTGTTCAAGTCTACACTATACCTGTGTATACCTGACTGATTTTCCACCATATTTTGAAAGCTACTAAATTATTCTGGTAACATTTTATTTACAGTGCCAGTGTTACGGTGTATTTATATATTTATACCGAGTAATACAAATAAATTGAAACTGACATGATACTAATACTTAATACTGATACTAAACATGCATGACATGAACTCCGCAGTAAGTCAAACTAAGTCATACGTCTGTGTTTTGTTGGCAGTCGGCATGTACGTGCATAATGTACAAAACACGAAGGGATGATGTGTTGCAAATAATCTCGCTTTTATGAATTTGATCAAACTTAATACTCTTCGAAGATACAACATATGCAATTCTACTGTATAGGTAATCAAGATGAATATGAGATTGGCAGAAATTGAGTGGTACCCGATCTTTAAGGTGCAGAATAAGTCCGATTAGAGGGTATAATTTTATAATTTTATATGTTTTGATGCAGATTCACAGACAAAACCACAGCTGGAGAGAGGAAAAGTTGTATATTATATAATACACCGTAATTATTTTCAAGGAGCAGCTATGAGGTATGAATTAGGATTGGAGCAAAAACACACTCTACATGTGAAAAAAAGGGTGTTGACATCTTAACAAGAAAAATCTTGTTGTCTAATCACAACTATACAGTAACCAACCTACTTCTGATCAGTGTTCGTAAAAAACGTCACAAAGTGTGAAACAGATCTCAGGCTGGATTTAATTGGGGGGGGGGCTGTAACAAGCTCCTATTGGATGTTTCAGCTTGTGAACAACTGCACTACATTTATAGGCACTTAACTGCTTTAAAGAGTTTTTTCCTGTTTATCAACCCCGCTCTATGGACTTTGCAGAATCATTACGAAAACAGGCATTCTCGCTATTCACGTCTGAAAAATCCAAGTTTGCTGGGTTACATTGATTCAGGTGTTCATCAGACCCAGCTCTCAGCAGCTTTGAAGATGACGGCAGAAATTTCAGGATTTGGTCAGAAACACAAAGCCCATTAAATTCAGCGACACATAGAGATCAATACGTACTTAAAGTGTTCGCGCTTGTCCTTTGAGGTTGACGTGCTCCCTGAATGCATTTGCATTGAATCGTGGTAGAAGGAGTTAGAACCATCATTTGCTTGTCATTATATTGATCAATCTCAACCTCTGAGTTCAAATGTGCGCCTGGTGCCAAAGAAGCACCCTATGGGTATTAATCTTTAGCATTAATTATACAGAGATGCTATACAGTGAAAGCTGCATACAAATGTGCTAGAAATGAGAAATAAAAGCTTTGACAGCTTCTCTATTTCATGATTTAATATTACGCAAAACAAAAACTTCTCAGTTCACACAATCTATTCTCCATCAAGAAGGTTTTATCCATTTAAGTTAGTTCACATAACAAGAAACATTCCCATTTAAAACAAGTAAACTATAAAAATGATTTTGCCTCACTTCATTTCTGTGTAGCCAATAGGGAGAGTTTCTTGCCAGATATTTGCTTGCCAGAATTCTTTGACTCAACTCTATGTTGCTCCAGCCAATTCAACCAAGCCCATCTGTGCACTGCAGTCATCCACACTCAACGGCAATGTAAATCAAAGCAACTAATTGTCTTAATTGCCAGAACTCTCTGTTGTCATTAAGTTTCTACTCTCTTGGATAAATGATGCTCTATTATATCTGTCAAATCCTTTGCACTAAACTTTATTTCCTGACATACAACCCCTTTTTTGCTGTTTCCAAAGTAATGTTTTTATTTTAAATATGAGATGTTGGCATTGTAATGTTCAGTTTGTCACTGATGTTTCCTCACTTGGTGGAGTTAAATATATACAGCAACGGTGCTTCTCCTCAGGGACCTGGTCATTATTTTCAAAACATTATACAGTAGTCTTGACATCTATTTTCGATCTTCCTCGAATTTCTAACGTTTCAGATATCAAAGCAGAGCATCTCCTGCTTCTTTTCATTTTTCACACGACAGACTCAGAAGAGAGATGTGTATCAGCATCTTTGGAGAAATATTTCTCTTTTCCCCACTATTTCTCTTTTTAAGGAGGTTTTGAAGTTGAAAGAAAGAGACACGCTGTGTCTGAAATCGCATAGCAAAACAGTACGTACTGATTTAAATGAACATACGTTCTGTCAGACGCGATTTCTTTAAGACTGCAAGGGAAGCTCAGCTTCCCCTATAATTGTCAAAAAATGAATGGTCAAATGTACTATTATGTTAACATTTTATTGACTAAAAATGCGTTAAACACGTTCATCACGAACGAAAACAATTTCGTTCAGAATCAGCTACTTAGGTCGGCTGACTCGATTTCCTTCTCATTCATTCCCGTAGCGTACAGTGTATTACTCTGTTGAAGCCCAGCGTCCATTGACTTCAATGGGGCTGCTTTAAACAGTTTTTTTCAGTGCTTAGAAACAAGACGTTCATTGGATAATGCTGCGATTATGTCCCGCCCACGGACGCTCAGCGTCTCTGGGATGAATAGAGGAGTGGGCTGGCCCGGACTCCGAGCGTCTGCGTGATGATTGGAGGGTCTGTCATCTCTTTTTAATCCACTTTTATGTCCTAAAACGCTCGTTTTTTGGGGTCGACAGCTTATAAAAACGTATTTCTTGTTTTTTTTTTAGCTTGTTTGCTATACACATTGTCACATATCAGCTTTTAGACATTGTTTTTTTTTTTGTTATAAATAAATGACAAGGAGGCGGCAGCTTCTCGCAATGCAAAGAGACGGTTGGTGTGGGCGTGGTCTTCAGATTATGACGCGTATCACTCTGTGTCTCCATTTCCAACTCAGTCCCATTGCGGATTTTGCATGTGTAGTCGAAAGACAAACTGCTGCAACCTTCATCGTATATTTCACACAATTTCACACCACATTCATTGTTTCAGTTTAACATAATTCCCACATTTCCTCCCGTTGAGTTAAATATATATATATATATTAGATCGTTTGTTCATTAATTCAAATTGTCTGAACTAGCCAGCTAGCAAACTGCACACGATGGCAGACAGTGCTAATATTGTCGACCTGATTTTGGCAAAGCCATTAGAAAGTCTTCCTTACGAGGAGAAACTTAGAATTAAACAGCAGGGCAGATCAACACCTAAGATTGATTTAGTGCAAAAGATAGGGAAAAGTAACAGGTCTTTTCAGCTCTCCTGGTATGACAAAGTTAGCTGGCTGACTGGAAGTGCTGTGAAATAGAAAATGTACTGCTGGCCATGTCTCTTGATGAAACCATCTCATGGATGTGTTGTTTGGTCAAAATTGGGGTTTGGAGATCTGTCAAACTTTGACAGGGCATATAAAAGGCATGAAAATAGCAATGAACATGTGAGTGCATGTGCAAGATTAAGTTGCATGGGCAGGATCAGGGTTGAGCATGCAATCAATGAAGGTGCTCGCATTCAAGTGGCTAAACATAATGAAACTGTTAAACAAAACAGGGCCTTCCTAAACCGCCTTATTGATGTGACATCCTTGCTTGGCCGGCAGGAGCTGTCATTTAGGGGATATGATGAGAGTAGTGAATCATCCAACAAGGGGAATTACAGAGAGTTCACAGAAACATTAGCTAAATATGACTCTGTCCTGTCCACACAATTCGAGTCCTCAACTGTGTTTTCTGGTACGTCACACACTATTCAAAATGACTTGATCTCTGCTCTTGCAGCCACCATTTCTGATCAGATCAGAGATGAAATTCAGGATGCTCCCTTTTTTGGATGGCAGGTGGATGAAACCACTGATATATCCTGCCGTGCCCAACGCTCTGTCATTGTTCGCTATGTGGATAGTGCAGGTAAAATTCAGGAGCGCTTCATTGGATTTTTTGATGTTTCTGGGGGGCGAGATGCTCAGTCCGTTTTTGATGTTTTAAATGAGAACATCATGCAGGGCTACAATTTTAAGGATAAGCTTGTGGCACAGACCTATGATGGGGCTGCTGTCATGGCTTCAGCTCTCAATGGTCTGCAGGCCAAAGTGAAAGCAATAGCCCCCAGTGCAATGTTTGTGCATTGCTATGCACACAGACTGAATCTGGTGCTGTCACAGGGGGCCAAATGCTTGCCTGAGTGCAGAATTTTTTTTGCATCACTCTCTGGGTTTGCCACATTTTTCTCAAAATCCACAAAGAGGATGTCTTTTCTGGACTCTGCAGGCTGCTCAAGGTTGCCCAGAAACGCTCCTACTCGATGGAATTTCACATCACGGATAGTGAGCACTGTGAGTATGAAAAGTATGCTTTTCTTAGAATTAGTCAATCCAGGGAAATTTGATGACATGAGACAAGCATTTCCAGAGGAGGCCTTCCGTAGTGTCCTGAAAAGTTATGGCCATCACTTTGATTCTGGGAGACTGAGGTCTGAACTTCAAGTCCTGTATTCAGATCAGGACTTGCAGAGTAACAGGGGAAAGCTGTGTGATTACTTGGTGTTCCTTAAAGACATGGAGTTGGACAGTGCAATGCCTCAGCTTTACAAACTGTTCTCATTAGTGGCAACAATTGGAGCTACATCTGCAGGTGTAGAAAGGAGCTTCTCCTGTTTAAAGCGGCTCAAGTCCTACACTCGTAACACAATGGGCCAAGGCCGTTTAAGCAGCCTAGCTCTGCTGGCCATTGAGAGAACACTGGTCAAGTCACTGGAAAAGACGCCTAGTTGGTACGACAGGGTTACAGAGCATTTTCTTGAAAAGGAACCTAGGGCAGAATTTACATATAAATAAATGGACAATTTTTATGATTTAGGCCGAAAATGAGCTTCCCCTCTTTAAAAGATCAGCAGCCGCCACTGCGTTCTGTATAGCATGTGTGGGGGTAGGATGAATAGATTACGGACATACTGCCATGTTTTTTTGTTATTTGACCCATAGGCTCTTTGACTTAGGACGTATTAACATCAACTGCAGCTAGGCGTCTGTGCAAACATCATTTATTAATGAGAAATTCATTTATCAGCACTTACATTTAAAAAATGGACACCCGCTTTGAAGGTTTCCGCTTTTTTATTTGATTAAATTATACAATTTGACCGTTTCTCAGTTCCTGTGGCGTCATGGGATAGAGAAGTGTCCATCCGATGCACACTCTTAACTCTCGGCGGAAGCAGAAGACCAACCGGGTAATTCTGGGTAATTCCATACTGAGGTTTCGGACATAATACCCATGACTAATACTAATTTTCGCCTTCTATATAGTCTGGAAGTAGGCATTTTTGGACGCAGCGGCAGTGTAGGATCTGCACACAGTGTATGTAGCCGACAAGAGGGACAGTGAGAGTTTGGTAAAACAATAGAACATGCCCTTTCAGAACAATATGAGATTGTTTCTGCACATGCAAATTATTACTTTTCCCTCACATTCAACAGAAAGAAAAGGGTGTCGGTGAAGAAATATGGATTGTAATTTTGTCATTCCAGTTGAGTTTCTGTCGTTTTACATTCCTATCATTAAATAAAAATGACACCCTTTTACAAAGGAACTCTCAAAGCCTAAATCGTAAATTATAATGATTTTGCAAACATATTTCCCTCCCCTCCAGTGCAACCTTAAGAAACTGTTTAAATCTTACAGTTTGGCATTGGAATTGTGGTGTGCTACAGTATGATGTCGGTGTTATATGAGGCAGTAGAGATGCAGGGCTCAGTCAAGAGGAAGTGGAGCAAAGTAGACGTCCTATGTACTCTTGCATGATGGATGGGACTCATCTAGAATGATGGCTGACTTTGAACTCTATTGTTTCTCTCCATGCAGAGTGGGATAGCAAGAAAACACAGCAGCCTATGTAAGTTCTGACAATGGGAGTTTTGCCCTTGAAAGGTTGATGACAGTAGACAGAATCTGACGAATTTCCTTTCTGTTATATTAGACTCTTAACCCTCCCACACACAAAAAAGGTATTTTTTCTGATGAATTCCAACACTATCTTCTGTTAAGCCATTTCAAAGCTGAATCTAAACAAACAGACCTAATTAAACACATGGAAAGCAATTTCAATCCCTCTATCAGCTGTGGACAGATTTGAGAGCTTTGTGAAACATGACCCACACAAAGCTGTTTAATGTATAAAGCCTGATTGAATCTTTGCAATACTTCATGTATTTGATGAAAAACTAAATTTGATGCCGATAAAAACAGCTTTCACCAAACTTTAGGGATATGACTGATCTATCCACAAGTTTCCAGAGGAAAGTTTTACTGTAAAAATGAACGTGGGTATAACTTCCGGTGAAGTGGCAGAAGTTATGTATTACACCTCACATAACTGTTCAGTTATAAAAAATAAACTTCAATATTTGGACGGCTTATCTCAAACAAATAGATAACAAACATTAAACATCACTTAGACTGAATGTGCTCATAGTTTTAAAAGAGTTCAGTTTTATTAAATGTAATCATTAAATGTATGGTCTATAAATTGGAAAAACAGCATATGCTGGTTAGGTAGGTTTTAAAGCATGGTAGTTAGTTTGTGCTGGTTTTTAAGCTGGTCATATATTGGTCCCAAGCTGGTCATGTGCTGGTTTAAGCTGGTCCTGAGGGGGTTGGTCCTAAACCAGGTACCTAACCAGCATATGCGGTTTTTTTCAACAGGGATTTCTCATCTGATATGCCTGATGTAAAGTAGGTATTTCTTTCACGTATGGTCTTATACACAAAACGTAGAGGAATGTGTGAAAATGTACAAAGGCAGCTTTTGCACGTGATCTAAAGTATAATGTTTATCAGATTGATGGCCAGTTGACGATACAACAGATTGATGATATGTGCATGCAGCCCATTTACACTTGCAGTTTGCTTTTAAATACAACAAATATATACCACATCTTTAAATAGCATACAATCGACATCATGTAAAGAAATGGAAAACCCTCCATAATTTTCAAATTGCTCATCGGTTTACTGTCACAACAACTAAATCAATAAAGTTGCTAAATATCCGCTGTCAAGTATTAAAATCATCGTCCCATTCCTCTATAAAGGAGTGGACAGAATGCTGATGTTGTTTATAAGTGCTGTCAGTGTGTAAGTTACATTCTGCTATAAATGATTGACTTGAAAAACGGCAGAAATGCGTTTGTTTACATTGTACCAAAAGTTTCTCCCCTCTTTTGCACAAAGTCTCATGAGGTGTAGGAAACTTGTGGATACAATACGTCACAATTAAAAGGACAGTTCACCCCAAAATTAAAATTATTTCATCATTTACTCCCCCTCATGTCATCCAAAACCTGTATGGCTTTTTTCTACAGAACACAAAAGAAGATATTTTGAAGGATGTCTGTTACCAAACAACTTTGAACGCCATTGACTTCTATTGTATAGACAAAAAACCACTAAGGCATTTCTAAAAATATCTTCCTTTTGTGTTTGAATGATGACAAGAGGTTGAATAAATGATGACAATTTTTTTATTTTGGGTCCCTTAAGGTCCATATGACACCAACTCATCAGCTTTATAGTTATACACCTTAATTATGGGGTTTTGGGGCTTCATTACTGTAATAATAATAAATAAAGAGACAGAAAGGAGACTGAAGAGAGAGAGAAGAATCCATTTAGATGCAAGCCAATTTGAATCTGCATCCATGTGATCACATACACTTCCCACTGCGCCACATCTCCTCCCACCTGCCGCCATACTTAAATGATTATATAAGAAAGGATAAGTATGTCTAGTATTTTATTACAGTATAACTTGGCATGACATGTCAACATGATGAATGTGGTATTGCATTGTGGTATGCCTGTGGCGGTCAAATAAGCATTAGCTATGGTAGGCAGCCATATGAAACACTTTAGAGGAGGCATCAAGGCCTTCACTTACCCACCCAGTGTGTAGTTTTTCTGTCACCGCTGTAAATATTAGGTTACAAAGTAACGGGGGCTGTTTTACTGGAGGCAAGTGTGTTTTTCTTCTCCAAACCTTAAGTTAACTTGTTTACCCAGACTCATTTTCTGAACAGGGAGATACTGTGTATAGTTTCTCAGAAAGGAGCAACACCTCTGCAGTCTGAAGAAGGGGTCCTTAGAGGCAAAATCATTGTTTTCTGTAAACATACGAAAACCAGCCGGCACTTGGCGTGTTAAGGGGAGGATGATTTCTGCTGGACAGAAGAGTGACGATAATGCGCTGGCGATCTGTCAGATTATTATTAAGTTTCAGTGGCCTCCCCCTCACCCCTTTTACTCATGTTGTGCATTACCCATCTGACGCTTGTGGTCTTACCGCAAGGTGTGTACTTGGTGTCAATAGATGTCCTCTCATCTGTCTGTCCAGCTTTGTCTTTCTAATATTCTATGCTTTACATAATTCTTGTCTGGGAGCCAGAACAACACCAGAAAGAATGTTTTTTGCTACAAATACAGGCTCCTAGCAATTGCATTGGTAGGTTTGCAACCCTCTTTTTTTTTCCACTAATTCTTGGTTTTCAACGCCCGGTTTGCACAACACTTTCCATTCTGGAATGCGTTCTGGCATTGAGCTCGACTGCCCTATGGTGACATGTATTATCCTCAAACTCTGTCAACAAACCATACCACTTGACTACTATTAAATAGTCTGGTTATGGCGGTAACTGACATATGTTTTCAGCACAGCTTCAAACCTTAGGAAATGCCAATACAAAAATCCTCCGTCACCAATGTGCCCTTGAGTCGCAAAGCCTCAGGTTGCTCCAGGGGGACTGTGCCTGAAATTAATTTACTGTAAATTGCTTTTTCTGCCAAATTAATAATAACCAAACACTCCAGCTGTTTGTTTACAAGCGGCACACATTAATGTGGAAGATATATATCAGATCCCATAGGTAGTTCTCTCAACTGGTGTCACTTCAAGAGGACCCTCCATGGGTGACGATAGAATGACAAAATCAATTTGTCTTAGGCAATCAGAAATGACATATTTGGTTGTTTTGTTTTAACATGATTTTCCTTGTCTGTGACCATATTAGAACAAAGCACAAGATTACATTACGAAACCCTGTGCCCTTTTGAGTTGGAGTTTTACTGCATTGTCAGCTGCCAGGATTGTTTCAGATTGATGTGAAACAGTTTTGAGTCACCTTCCCACCATCAAACACGTTTACTCATTTTCTTTGTTCTGTTGAACACAAAAGAAGATATTTTGAACGGTTAATGCAATCAGTTCTGTGGCCCTTTTAACTACTATTGTCATTTTTCCTGCTATGGTAGTCAATTGTGGTCAAGTACTGTTTGGTTCAAGCATTCTTCCAAATATCTTTCATCAGAACACAAAAATTGCTCAAGATTTGGAACACCTCGAGGGTGAGTAACTGAATACAGAAATTTTCTTTTTGGGTGAACTGTCCCTTTAAGCTCTTCCCCAAACCTGCATCATTTTACCTTCCAGCTAAAAACCTATAGTTGCAATATATAGGTGCCGTTTAGGGTTGTTCTCATAAAATCACTGGAAGTAAGTCTTTCAGCTCGACAGCCTATGAAACACCGACAAGCACACAAAACCTTGTGTATGTGTGTGTTTATGTTAGTGCTTTCTGCGAGATACCTATATTATCCTGGCTTTGCACAGTGATTACCTCTCTCTCCTTATTGCGATAAGGCTTAGGGCCATTTCCTCCAGATTCATTTAGCAGTACGTCTCCATCAATGGAAAACTGCACTTGAGAGCTAAATTGAGTGAAATAACTAAGGCGTTTTAACCGTAGAGGAATTTGCAGGGCGAATTCTCTTAATGTATTTTCTCAATAAAAGTTTTAGCCAAAAATGAAGTAACTTCAGATCCAAGTGTTATAATAGTAAATACATTTTTGTATCCGTTCTGTGTGTTGCGATTCAGAGTATTTCAAGCAATGAAGTGTGATGTGAAGATACACGGCAGAAGATCACAGCAGACAGTCTAATCTCCCAGTAAACACACACTTCACCATCAACCCGGCAGAAAAAGACTCTCTCATTATTTGCTCGCTCCTGGCAGCATCCTGTCACAGTTTTCATTTTTATATTTATTGAAGTCTCCGCACGAAATGCTAGCAGCAGCTCCACAAAGGTCCAACAGGATGCTGGCACAATAGCTAATGTGATAAAAGCACAGCAGAGGGGGCCGTCTTCTGGACTCAGGATGGCTCCGGGGGGGCGATGGGTCTGAACTAATGCGAGCTCGTAGACAGGACGCAAATACCTGACACATCAGTTAACACATCTCTCTGCAGGGCGCTGTTCCAGGCCTGACACAGCCAATCACGGAGCGCTACATGCTGACTTCCGGCGCTGGCACCATTGCAGCCATCATCTATCATTTACTGGACTTATCTCAGAATCAGCAACGCTGCACCCTGCCACCAGGCCAAAACAAGCCCACCATGCCTAATAGAAGAAGTGGAGGCCATATGTGTGCCAATGAAAGATAAAAGGAGATGAGTTGTCATGGTAGCCCAGTACTATATAATGGCTCTGTCGAATCACACCCAACCTTGTCAAATTGACTCAAAAGAATAAAAAGCAAAGTTTGTAAAGTTTTAACTGATAATCTCAAGCTGTGTTAAGGTTTCAATTATTGTTGCAATTAATTTAGTAATTTAATTTTAGTTTAATACCATGTAGAAAAGAAGATACTTGTGAGCAAATAAAAATAATATCAAATAAAAAAGTAGTGCCAATTTTTTTTTTTGAGTTTCAGAAACATTCACCCAACCTTAACCTGTTTTAAACCCACATTACTTTTTCCATGGCTAAATCATCACATTTCACTATAATTGCAAGGAATTTGTGGGTTAAACTGTCCCTTTAAAGGGAAAATTCTGTCATCATTTACTCGACTTCTTGTCAATTAAAACCTGTTTGACTTTCTTATGTAGAACACAAGAGAATGCATTTTAAAGAATGTTGGTAACCGAAAAACGGCAGTTACGAACTTGCATTGATTACCATATGCATAAGTTTTGTGTGCAAACAACAGAAGTCAATGGGTATCGCCATTGCAACATTCTTTAAAATATAATTTTTGTGTTCTAAGAAAAAGTCATTCAGGTTTGAAATAACAAGAGGCTGAATAAATGATGACAGAATTTTCATTTATTGGGTGAACTATTCCTTTAAATGTTGGGTCTTTTTGGTATAATGAGACGGTAACCAATGAATAACTACAGTCTATAATACACAGAATGATCGGTATCATTGCTATGCAGGCCATGTTTTCCTACTTGAAGTATGTCGAGGTCTAAACCTCCTGACGGTTAATTTGCTTTGCCCCTGTACTCTGATTTGGACTCAAAAAGTATTATCTACAAATCAGCATCTTAATTAAACTGGCATTTAATTAAAGGAGCCAATGTGTTTACATTATCTCTCTCCTTCCTATGATAATGAGGAAAAGCAATTTAAAAGAGGACGAATGCTTGTGTGTAGTTAAATGGTTGAATGCAAATCGCTGCACGATGCTCACCGCGCTATTGGCTGACATTACAGTATGAGGTTCAACAGGATGAATATTTGCAGAAAGGAATTTTGGCAGCATGTCGGGTAGTGGTCTGCAATGTATGAGTCAGTTCTGTTCACCGGAGGCCTACGACACAAGCATTATAATGTACTACTGTACATTTATCAAAGAACAGTTAGTGTAATCGGTGTAATGTAATTGTACATGCCATAGTAAAATATTGTTTGTAGTCCAAGGGTAACTTGCAATAAAAGTTGAGCCTATCAATGCCTTTAATAGGAGTGAAAAAAAGATCATTGGACTATATAAAGTCAGCCAGAATATACAGGAACCATCATACAGTTATAAAAGGATAGATGATTTACTCACCCTATTATAATTTCTAACCTGACTTTTTTCTTCTGCACAACTCAAAAGAAGATATTTTGAAGAATTCTACTGTATAGACACAAAACTTGTGCAAGTTAATGGATACCGACATTGTTCCGTTACCAACATTCTTCAAAATATCTTCTTTTGTGTTCTGCGGAAGAAAGAAAGTCATACAGGTTTGAAATGACAAGAGGGTGAGTAAATCATGACAAAATTTAATTTTTGGGTGCACTATCCCTTTAAACAATCCTTACAAATAATATACAGTTGTTTAATATCATTCAGATTGAATCAGGTAATACTTGGTAATTATATAAGGCTGGGAACTAATTCAGAATAGTTCAACTGAGACAAGTACTCTTAAAGGAATAATTAACAACAAAGTACAAATCTGCCATTATTATGTATTTACTTTGTGTCATTCCGTTACTTTTTTTTCCTCCCTCACACAGCGCCTGCTCTGACTTCAGAAGATTTTAAATATAGCCCGCATCTAAAACATTGTCATGATGCTTTCCTGTTGTTTTTTGTCATTGTGCCATTGTGTATTAAAAATATCTTCTGTCATCTACAGAAGAATAAAAATGTCAAATGTGTTCGAACATTCTGTCGTAATTTCTTCTTTCTAATATCGTTTTCATATTCCTTTGCTTCTTTAATCAAATCTAAAGATAAAAATCTTCCTCATTGCCAGAAAATACTTACTTATATACTGGGTATATAACCAATTCAACTGTAACAGTTTGTGCTGGGACATCAAAGATAAACTGTACAAAAGAAAATACTACACCCCTGCATATTTCTGTGATGGCTGACATTGTATACTTTGCACATAAATAAAGTGAAAAAATGGCATGTTTGCAACAAAAAAGCAAGAGACAAATGCTAATATGTTTCTAAGAATGCCAAGGTAGCAGATAAAGAATATTGTTCTGGGTGTCTGCTAACTGCCAAAAGCCACAAAAGCCAAAATATGTTACCAGGCGCTGATGTTGAAATTCTAAGAACGGTGTTTCTCTACCACAAAGCGCGAGACACCAGTGTGCCACATTACACGTGGGTCCGGGTTCTACATTTCATCATCATCATAAAGGGTTGTGATAAGCCCCGGCTAAGGGCACAAGCATCCAGCCTTGAAGCAAACTCAACAATTAGTGGAGTCCGGTCTTCCCAAAATTGCAATAAAGAACTTTAAACAGTGTATTAGGATGCAGATTGTGCATGCGGTTTTGTCTGAATGCGCAGAGTCGTGTCAGTTAATGTGTGTCAAAGACATTTACCTCCGTCCCAATGTCCTTCACAGTTCAGCCCCTCATCCATCTGTTACTCATCACATGTTTGAGCGCCGAGGCCCTGATTATATTCCTTAACAGAGTAAGAGGCGCACATAATGCACAATTCAGATTCCCCCGGAGAGAATATTATCTGAACATCCATGATAATGCAAAGGTCAGATAGATTTCACCAGACTGACACGCCACTCTGGTAGGTCACTCAATCGTAGAGAATAATCTCTCTACTTTGTTGTCAACCATAGTGACTTCCTTTGTGCAGGGCTACAAAAGTGAACACATTAAAAGCATCTCTCGCTTTCTTTCTGTCTCTCCTGGTCTACGTTTTACTGACAGCTAAAAGCATCCTTTCGCTTGTAGCAGTAATGGATTCCCTTGAGGGCAGAAAGGACTTTTCACCATTTCTATTATTAAGAGTAAAATAAAAATAAGTGCATGAGGTTACCAACCATAAATATTTCCATAGGGGCATTGCTATTTTAACAATCTCAAAGCGTACATGAAGAATGTGTGCACATAAAAGGTTCAAATGTTGATTCAAAGTATCCTGTCACAAACTTGGTTGTGCTGCTGAAAAATCAGTATGCCAATATTAACAGCCTGATATCATAAAGTGAACAAGAGAAGACTAAAATAAAACATGCAAAACAAAACTGAAAAAAAACATAATTGCTGGGTTAGTTTGAGCATAAGACTGATATTATTGCAAAAAGTAATTGGTGAATTCAGTTGCAACCTTTGAAATATAAAACGTCAGAAACTAGCAATTTACAACATATTTTGATTGAAATTTTGTAAACACTCCAAGATGTTAGCAAACATCTGTTTTTAAGCTGCGCATATGTAAGTATTGCACAGACGATTATTTCAAACAGGCATAAAAGCATTAGATGAAATCTAATTAAAGATTAAAAAGAATAAATAAAAACTCTTCTTTGCCTGGAAATCTTGCATTTCCAGGCACAGCTCTCTGTAAGATTTATATGCGAGGTAATAAATTACTAAATGTAAGTGTCAACCACGAGCAAGATCAGCCTTTCTCTCCCTACGCTTACTAAGTTTACATTATCTTATAAATGTTTTGTATGTTATGTTGTCTAATGTTTTCAAAAAAATGCTATCTGGAAAGAACAGGGTCATCAAAGCATTTACTAGACAACAAATATGTTTTTACCCTTTTTTCTGAGTTTCTTCTTGGCAGGAAGTGTTCTAATTGTTTTATTTTCAGTAAAACAAGACTTTATTTGAAGCATCTGTTTTCAGCTTACTATGACAAGACAAACAAGGGCATCACCCAACTAAATACAGAGAAGTTAATTTAACCTACAGCATATGGACCTGATATTGAAAAAAACACATGATTCTTTCTCTCCCTTATGTATAATTTTTTACAATGTAAAATACTGCAAAGTGATAAAAGTAACTGAACCATTTAGTGTCATCCAGCACTTAGATATCTAAAAAAAGTTTAATTCATCTACTGCATGTACAGTATCTGCTTTTATCTTCATTTGATTCACATAACAATTCTTTGAGAAAATGTCCTTTTCTATTCAAATACAGAAGCAAGAACAGCGGAAAGGTGAAAAGATGTGAGAAGTGAATGTTAATTTGCAATAATGAAGACTATTAATCTGAGCAACCAGAGCTTAAAATCCTTAATAATTCAAGACTCTGTTCTCGTCTAATTCCATATTGACTTCTCCGCTTTCTCTGTTAAGAAGATAAAAGGCCGGAATGTATAATGAGAGCAATGTTTTACTGTGTTCAAAGGACTGTGCTCACTTCCCCTCCCTGTTACTTCCTTTGGTTTAAATCACTTAATTGGATTAAAAACTATGGCCTAAACTATCCTCATTGTGTCCTGCCATCCAAATTATTGATCAAGCACATTTTCATTCTCTAAAGCTCTAAATTGTTCACGAAGGTTTAAAATATTTTTTTTAAAAGTCAGCATCACATATGCAAAGTCAGGCAGGTCTTATGTGGCTTTTCCGTGACTAATACGAGAAGAACAGCTTCTCAAGGATTGAATTAGCCTTTTGATCCTTTTGATCAATTTTGAAAGTGCAGAAACAGTAACAGATTTTGACTTTCATAATCGGGAAATAAATCACTTTGGCTGTAGGCCCAACTGGATGTCAAGTACATTAATATTCTTCAAAGTTCATCTGACGCACATCTATGCTTCTGATTGAAGCCACATAATAAAATCACAAGATTAATAATCTATCATTACAAGAGATTTTATTAAGGCAGATTATATGTCTTGATTGGTTTACAATTCGAAATATGTGTTTACGTACGTACATCTGTTGCAAACCCACATAAATCATAACTCAGGGCAGAGCAAGATCATTTGCATATAGGTAATGGAATATTCAAATGTGCCAGCACACTTGTAGATGGGGCAGGTGAGCGTGTAATGATGACACGAGGCCCTGAGAGGAACAGAAGTGATTAATGAGGTTTGAACACAACCCACACCAACCTTACACACCACACGGGCCAGGAAACTGGGTCAAACTCACAGGTTAACACTCAGTCGAGCGGCGGAGCATAGACTTCTGCCGTCTTCGAGTTGCACAAGTGAGCGACGATAATGGCATCAATCGATGTCTACTGAGTGCACCAAGAAAGAGAAAAATATATAAAGAGAAGAGAAAAATAATGGACAGCCAAAGATCAAGAGAAAACCATTTTCTGTGCTGGAACAGAGAAGCCTATTTTCTGGCACGATGTTAGATGCTCTATTTCTCTATTTGAAATTCTGCTTTGAGACAAATTCAGAGGGACCATCTAAACTACACTGTAAAAAATATCAGTTAACCTTAAAACACATTTAAATTATTCGGTTTTATTGAAGAAATAAGTATCACAGCAGTACTATAGAACAGTGTTAATGGAAAAGTTCACTTACAAATCTTCGTTTACTCACCATTAAGTTATTCCATATCTGTATAAAATTCTTTGTTCTGCTGAACACAGAGAAAGATATTTGGAAGAATGCTTGTAACAAAATAGTTCTAGGCCACCTTTGACTACTATAGTAGGTAAAATTTGCTTTATACATTTCTTTGTTCTGCTGAAAACGAAAGAAGATATTTGAAGAATGTAGGAAAGCAAACAGTTGTCACCCACCATTGTCATTTTTCCTACTATAATCGTCAATGGTGCCCCAGATCTGTTTGTTTACAAACATTCTTCCAGATATCTTTCTCTGTGTTCATCAGAACAAATACATTTATAGAGATTTGGAACAACTCAAGATTTTTATTTTGGAGTGAACTGTGCCTTCAATTTATACAACGATCCTGAATGATTGCTATGTGAGTACTATACATTATAATGTACAGTGAGGGAAATAAGTATTTGATACCCTGCTGATTTTGTAAGTTTCCCTGCTTACAAAGAAATGAAGGATCTATCATTTTTATGGTGGGTTTATTTTAACTGATAGAGACTTTCCTGTAGCTCAGTGGTAAGAGCATTGCGTTAACAACGAAAGATTGTGGGTTCGAACCCAGGGGATTGCACATACCTATGTAAAAATGTATAGGATAATGCAATTTAAGTCGCTTTGGATAAAAGCGTCTGCCAAATGCATAAATGTAAATGTAAATATAAATGACAGAATATATAAAAAAAACGAGGTTATGAGTAGATTTGGATTTCAGTCCGTGAAATAAGTATCTGATCCCAGAGCAAAAAATAGCTTTGTATTTGGTGGAGAAACCCTTGTTGGCAAACACAGAGGTAAAACACTTCTGAAAGTTGGTCACAAGGTTTGCACATGTGTCAGGATACATTTTATTCCACTCCACTGTAAATCTTTAAGGTTTCTTGACTGTCCCTCATCAAATTGGAGTTTTAGCCTCCTTCACAGATTTTCTATAGGACTTGGGTCTAGAGACTGCCTAGGACATTTAGTATGCTTCTCCTTAAGCCACTCTTTGGTTGTCTTGGCAATATGTTTTAGGTCTTTGTCATGTTAAACGCGGTATTTTTGTTTTATACTATCACACACATTTAAAAGAAAGGTGTGCCATTTAATTTTTTTGCCAAAGCAGTAAGATCATTTTAAGGTTAAGATAAAGGGTCAAAAATTGACTCCACAATGTTTTTAGACCACTTTTGTTTTTCCTCTGTTCACTAATGCGGTCTTCAATGTGTCATTTGCAAAGTCAAGAGGAACTATTTATATACTTTATATCCTATTATCCAGAATCGATTTTCTGAGTCATTGAGTTAGAATAAAACTTTTTAAATTACATTAAAAAGTACATAATAGAAATACATAATGGTCTCTGTTTGTCAATCAGGCAGAACATCTAAAGACCTTGAAGTACAGAAACTAACCCGGTAAACACTTTGTGTCAAATTTGCATTTTACATGTTACAAAAAAAAGAACGTCAGTAAGAAAAGTGGGGGAAAAAGGGCCAGACTAAGCTGCTTATATGCTTTATTGACTGGGTTGATTAGACAAGGAATTAATTTTTTGCAGGACGGAAGGTCTCACCAGAGCAACTTGGTTTTTTAAAAACTGTCGAGATTCTCCAGGCAGCAATTTAGCGCTTTAGCTCTTATAGCCCCGCTGTCTGCGATATAACTGGAGTCAGTCGCTGGAGACACCCGCATTAAAGCGAATCTCTTCCACAGCGCCTCATTGGCTGCCGGTGTGCTAGCATGCAGATGAGGCCAGATGGCAGGAGGCCCCTGCTGAGGCCTTGTCAGGTGAGCACCTGAATTCTCGATGAGCCTGGAGAGGGACACGTGTGTGGGGGAGACAGGTATGGCTGCCCAGCTCAACCAGCCTGACAGTTCCAGGAGAAGAAAAAACAGCTGCCAGGGAGGATGCCGGGGCCCTGGACGACGCAATGTGTCTCCCTCTATTTCACCTCAGAGCGGAACTAACAGGGCATGACTGAGGAAGGTGTGTCATAGAGACCTCCCCACAGCCCTGTGAGCTGAGAATGTAAGTCTGATGAGAAATACTCGCTAAGGCTGCCTTGCACGGTAGCTTCACCATTTTTCAAGCAAAAGAGCTTACGATAAAGCAGCAGGTTTTTTATAAGGGTCACGGATTTCAGAGAAATTAGCTTTTTCTATCATCATTTCTTATCGGTTCCCCTTAAATATAATCGAATATGAAACGGCATAAGACTACAATTACAAAAATAGCATAGACTAACAGTATGTATTTTGCCAGCCGTTACTCTTTTATGGTCATAGGTGCGAATAAACGCACCGGTTTGCCCATGCTGCAGCCTAGGGGCTGAACTTCAGCGCGTACAAAAACATTTATGGTTGAATGATTTGCTTGAATAATTTCTGACTTCTGGGAGAAATGTGGCTTCTCAAATTTGAGTATAAAAATGTGCACTAGGCATTTAGATCGATTTTTTCTGTTACTTCTATTTACAGATTTTCCATTTATAATGTCAAAAAAAAAAATCACACACATTTTTCAAGTATTTAAAATTTTACTTTCAAAACATATTTAAATAGCAGGAAAAGACGCCCCTGCCGGAAAATTTCTGTTTTCTTACTGGATTTTTTTACAGTGTGAAAAATCTAAATGGTTGTTTCAGTTTTGTATTTGCCTGAAAACGACAATAAATGTTTAGTTTAAAACAAGTTTTTGACAGATTCCTCAAATATTTGTATTTTCTTGACAGGTGTTCTAATAAATTTAGGAACTATTAAAAAATATATATGTTTTCAAACACCTGTCTCCTGCTCTCCTGTTGCTCAGCTCCTCTACCATGTTTGCACCTGCCTAAAAGAACACATTTCAGATTTCATTTGAAGTCTTTAAAACATACAGCCAACTTAGACAATTTCTAATGTGCATAAGTAAGCCTTTTTTTGTTTGTACGAAGAGAAATGGTACTACTAACAGGTATTCGTTCCCTGTTGAATTGGCTACAGTTTAAATTAAAGAAAATTTAATTGAACCTGCTTTTAATGCATTTCTAGCTGTGAACTTGGAGTCCGGGCACTGGATCATCAACTGCAACTGATTTTGTCAGGGCATTTCCATCACTCGGAATTATTTAAACAAAGGTGACTGCCCTTACATCCACCGCCCCTGCAATTAATCGAAAATGTTTCGAGGGGCATTGAGGTAGATCCCTTGATATAGCCATCCCACACTCTGTATTATCCGGCTAAGAAACTCTGGAATAGAGACAATGATTTAGTAGCTGGTCTTAACGGAAAGGTCACAGCTTTCTGTGTCACCGCAGTGGCCCCTCTTGTAAATACCTCACAGCCACAGCTCACACCAACTGAACCGGCATGACTCATGCGGGGCATCATATTTCATTTTTTCCCAAGCAAACAGGCTCGAGGGTGTGTGTGCGTTTACACGTTTCAACACAATACAGATCATAAATTTTAGCCGCGCTGTACAAATGTTTTCATCATTATGATAGCAGCTTTTGTTTCTCTTAATTTGGCTTATTAATTTCCCTATTTGTTTCTACTTTCTCAACTATTCTTATTAGTATTGAATTTGGGACTTTTAGAATATGTTGGCTTTAAAAATAGCTATATAAAATATTGACACACTCTGCATTTCAAAGACATAAGCATTTGAAATTTCTAAAATTTAGCAATTTCTCTCCAGACAATTCGGAATTCAGATTAATTATATGTATCATTCTGCACATCAACTTCTTCCCAGATGTGCGATAAACTAAACATTATTTAAAAGGAACCACTCAATATGTTCTGCCCTCACTTCTGTTTTAGTCCAAACTACATCGTCACATTCAACAAAACTGCATTTCAACGCACTTTATTGGCCCTTTCAATATTTAATGTTTAAAATAGGACACCAACTTTTCATATTTATGTAGAATTAATACAGAAATGCAACTTTGAACATATTGTAAGCTCAAGGTAAAGTTCAAGGTAAGTTTGCACATGAAGTGAAACTAGGCTCCACCCCTAAACCTAACAATTAGAATATTATAAGTCTCTAATTCTTCAGCCCACATTTAATTTTTTTACTTTGTCTGAGGGGTCCTTGTCAAACAAATTTACATTCTACAGAGTCCAGAAGTAAATGTATAGTAAAGGCTCAACTATTCAGACCTCTAATAGATTTTTAAGTACCTTGTAGAATTCCATCTGAGTGCACTTCCATGGTAGACTGTTATTAACAGGTTGTCTATTTAATAATAGTCTTGTTTATTTTCATTTTCAAGTACAACTCTTCGGAGGTGAAACTGTGCCGTAGTAACTTGCAGGTTGGTTTAACAACAGAAGTCGACAGAGCAGATGATTCAGATAGTAATATCTAAAGAGATTTTTGTTAAAAATGTTGTTTTAAAGTGGTCCTGCAAATCAAGCCAAAAATAGGAAAGCAGAGAGGAACCGATAACATTTTATTTTATTGTAATCATCTCAGCTATAACATTACGTACAAAATGCAACATTTGTAAATGTGAGACAATGTTGCTTATTTTCAATCGTTTACTTTCCTTTATGCATACGGTAGATTTGATCAATAGAGAAAATTGAGCAATTAAGGTCAGTTATGGCAGGGGAATGCATGTTCTCATGAAAGAGCCCACCGCCGTCGCTTGAATCAATGATTTACAATTATATTAAAATGGATTCTTGCAAAATGAAATATATGGAAAAATAACACTAAACTCTTGCATAACAAATAAGGAAGGCCAGACCACAGGCATTTATCCTAGGGCGACAATAACACACAAACCTCTGCAATAAAACATTCCAAAACGGTCTGGAAATGCAGCAAATAAGCAATTAGAGCCCTTCGATTGTTTACAAAGATTTGAAAGCATAAATAATAAAAAAGAGGCTAAAACTGTGTGGAACACAAGCTTATATTTAAATGTTTTTCTTCCTAACAGTTGGCCAAGCCTTTTATACTATGATTGCATTTATGAATTTTGATACATTATGTGAGTGTTTACATCCAGCCGCCTGCATAAAGCTGATAGCTCTTTCAATAAAAGCTGGCCAAAAATTCCAAATCTGGCTTCAAAATGTGCTTGAATGCCCTATGAACGTAACATTATAGGCCTCATTGCATGCTCTACTTCACAGACTCTGAAAGCTTTCAGTCAATCAATGATCTTCTTCTATACAGTCTTCAAAGGACAGCTTTCAAGGGACACTTCCAGCTTTAACAAAGAACTGAAAACATGCAGGACAGAGGTTAAAAATCACGTCTGCTTTTGGGGTTTACGGAGTAGATCTTTTATCATTAAAAGACCATGTTTTATAGTCACCAATATCCTTTCCTTATAACACAGTATGTCATTTGAAAAGATTTTTTATGCGGTTCTTAAAAGGTGTCTCTTAAAATGAAGGTTTTAAAGTTTTATAACTGTCAGCAGACTTTTTGGATGCTGACATGAAATTGGAAATAATTCCATTAAAAATGTGTTTTAATGTAAATTCACAGAGCCATCTCAACACCTTCATCTATTAAGTTGCATTTTTTTAAGCCACTGTTTTTTAGCAACGGGGGACCTGTTCAGAACAAAGTCAAATAAAAAGCAATTTAAGGGTAAAAACTGCAATGCATTTGAGCAGATCGATCATCAACACCTTGGGAAAAAAACAGAGCCGTTGTTTTATGAATTCTGCACAATGGTTATTGCTCACAAACAGTGTACAGATGAGAGAGCCACAAAACTGACAGAAATGAACATCTTGGCGTTTACATCTCTTTTATTTCCCTCCCAATTCAGTTTTCACTATCACAGCATACACAAGTAACTCCATCCAGAAACTACACAATAAGATTATGAATCTTACGGGGAAGATTTGCCAGCATGTGCAGCATCACACAAAGAAGCGGATACCGTCTCTAGCTTATACAAAGTCGTTTGGGCAGACACAACAGCTTAATCACTATGTTATACAAATCATGGCACTTAATCTTTGATAGTGGAATGAAATCATTAATACTAATGTAACTGGGCTATTCAGGTGTGTATGTCTAACCCAGATTCCTCATTCTAAATCTTTTATTAAATGCAGCCTTTCTATTTCGACAGCCAGTGTTAAACCATCTTGATGAGGCAGTCTTCAGTCTAATATCACTGCATTGGTTAGAGTCAGTCCTTCCCTTGAGTGTTAGACAATGGCAGATATTGGCAGGGCCCCAGATATTCTGACATGCTTGAATTGAAACCTAGATTCAGCTGAAACTGCCTCCAGCTTTCTGGCAAGTTGAGAGACCTCATTGCATACTCTAGAACAAAGGTCTTCCCAAAACATGAAGTTCATATCCATTATTACATTGTGATATTAGGTTTACACATAATCACAATGAATTTGTAATTATAGTAAAACTTTATTTTAAAAGATGATAACTGACCATATGGCAGGATAGATCTAACCAGCAACGCTCTGTCGTCTTCAAATATACCGCGAGCCAATATTCTTCAATATTTCTTAATATAAGCTTTATGCCAATAAAAATATTAGTATTTTAATTGATCTTTTAAAATCATACCAGCTACTCAAAGATGAACTTACATTTAAAATCACCTATATTAATCAACTGACAACTACATCACGTGACTGTACAATAAAATATTCAACTTACATTAGTTTTCACATTGATAGACTGTAGCCTATCAGTCCCACAATTCACATCAAGTCTGTGACATTAAGTTTTCATAAGAATGAGAAAACGATTGCTCAAATTAGTAAAAATGTAAAGTTTATGTATTTTTTATATTCACAATAAATAGAAAGGCAAAAGTCAGTTCCCTGTCACATTATCCTTCATAACGTGACATTATTTTTTGCCTGAAAAGAACATGCTAAACAACAATGAATTTAATCATTTATATACAGTTTGTGGTGTTAGTTAACTGTAAAACATCCGATTCTACTTGATAAATAAATGTTCAGCTGCTCTGGCGATAACAATGACGTCATTTGTACACCACAATGCGTGTGAATAAAAATATACTTGTGTATTGTTCATTTAATGTAGTTTTCATCTGTTTTGCATTACTCATCAGTTTGAAGCGTTGTCACTCTGCAGGAGGGATTTGCTTGAGCAGCGTCTGATAGCCCCGCTTTACTTCCGTTACGTAAGCGTAACTGCGTCCGTTGAGTGCGCGGGTCCACACTTCACATTTTCGGTCAAAAAAGTGCATCATCCAGGTACTTATAGTGCACTTCTTTTTTGAGGATTTTCAATGTGAACTCACTAATCACACTATTTATACTACAAAACGGGGTTTGTAGATTGCATAAGTGCGCTCGTTGCATCTCAACTGTCCCTTCAAACACCGTAGCCGTGTATGAAATTGACCCTTATCTCCTATTGCACTATATCGGGTGTCAGCCATTTTGTATGTTTGTCGAAATTCTGAGTAAACAACTCACATTTGTTCAATAATTTTTTACCCACAATGCATTCTGATTTTGAGTCTACATCCGATGATTAGAATCAGCTGGTATGTACGTTTTTACACTTCTTTTTTGTTCTTATTGACAGTTATTTTCTACTGTTTGAGAATAAATAGATTAAATGAATGTTATATATAGCAGTTTAATAATTTTATTCATTTTATTCAACGTAGAAAATGTAATAGTAAATAAACACGGCAAACAATTGTTTTGTTATCTTTATTAAAAACTAATACGATGAACGTGACAAATAATGTAATAATGAACTTTTCATTTTACAAAAAAATCCGTAAAGCCACACAGGTGTAATATAAGCGTTATGACAGGTGTCCGCAACAGTACTGTCAGACGCAGTATATATAATGTCAGTTTCCGAAATTGTTCACTTATTTTCATTCACTTCTTCGCCATATAGTGGACTATTTAGCATTCGCTATTTAGGGAGTAGTGAATGAGTGAACAAGTGAGCTAATTCAGACGCAGCTCTTGTCTATAGATGGTATACATTGACGTCACTTTCCTACGTGAACATACCGGAACATCGAGGGCAGGCCCAAGGCTAAGCAGAATTTTATTTAGGGGTCCCCCTGTTCCCCCAATACAATCGACTATTTTCAATGTTTGATTATTTGCATGCAAACTTTAAATCTAACGATTCTATTAGTTGTAGTTGTGTTTGGAGGTAGGAATGTCATTAAATCAAAAGCACATAAACCTTCCATTACACGTGTATTGTGATTGTCATCATTTGATGATTTAATTTCTTCACATTGTTGGTGAATTGTCCCTTTACATTTTGAGCACAGACCAAATGGGTACTTATCATACAAAGGTTGCAGAATTTATTGGTTGTATGAATTTTTTTATTTTATTTTTTAATTTGCAAAGAATCTTACACTAAAAATCATTCTTACCTTAGCCACAACCCATAAAAACACAATTTTAAAGATACACAACCCTTGAGGATTCATTTAATAATTTTTTTTGTTTGTGAATTTAGTTGATAACCATTAAATTAATCTACAATATCCACACAGTTATTCCTAACCTTATCCCAAACAAAACGCTCAATTGACAGAGAATAATAAATTATAAAATCTGCCCTCTGAGCCGCAAATAATATACAATAATATATTATGAAATAATATATAATAATATAATCTTTTTATGAAATAAGACAGTTATTCGCTTGTAGAAACCTACATGTTCCTTATTTATATTGTGCGACAGATTATAAAGAACGTAGGTTAACTGGAAACGTTGACCAACAATTATTTAATATGTTAATTTCTATTCAAAACAACCTATGCCTATATTTACTATATTATTATTTCAGTCAATGATGACAGAGTGTTCATTTTTGGGTAAAGTATCCCTAGGGAGGCAAGCCCAGGATTGACGTACTCTCATAGGATTATATACTATGATTTAAGATTTAAAAAAATAGTTTGATTAATGTGTGAATTTCACTTCATACCACTGTAAGTAAAGGGAAACATTTTCATTTTTAATGTACACTCCGACCTCATAACAGAAGTGACCCTAGTGAATGTGGTGCAGATTCTTTTTTAAATTGCATCTAACAAAGTGACATGGGCACAGAGTCAAAAATATCACAGCAATCAAAACTTGGAAAGGTCAAAACCATAAGGGTGCTATGTCCTGCCTTTCAGATAATCAGAGACCATGGAGGCTATCCAGGATTCGAATCTCAGTTGTCAGGACCTGAAACTGCAATGTGATTAGATCATGCTGAAGCAAGGCTTTAATCCCAATGGCTTGTCAAATCCTCATATAACAGAGTTTAAGTCTTCCAAAAATATATTTTGATATATTTTACCAGCTTTTTGTAGTTACAAATGAGGCTGTGTTTTTGGCAGTTGCTTACGATTTGCTGGGCAATGTTGTTCTTGGCTTTTATTTTTAATTATGAGAATAGTTCTTTTATTTTTAATACCTGTCAACATTAGATCTAATGTTTTTATACGTGCAAAATTATCACACTTTTTTAAAGATTTTTAAGGCTAATATTTCGTTTGAATCATCATTTTTGTCATACCGTTATAGTTAGAATTTAGTTTGAAAAGTAATTATAAATCCAAAACACAACCTGAAATTTAATCAGCTCATGTTTTCAAGCCCATGTGGCCTCTGGACTCAAGTGTTTGTATCATTGGCTATGTACACTGTTTGGGTGTTTTTGGTTTCCACAACACAATTATCTTGAAACTGGCATTTCCATGGCAACAGTGACAGTACTGGAGCTGTACTGTGGGAGGGTTTAGATAGGGTTGGAGGGTCGTTGACATGGACACAGGTCTTATATGGTATATGTCATGACCAGTAGCTGCTCTAATAAGGGTTGGATATAGAATGAACCCTTCAGGCTCTTCCAGGAATTTTATTGATTTTGCTGTGTGAAGCTGATGGGCTATGTGGTGAATCAGCAGCAGGAGACAAGCTCACTCTCTAATGAGAACAGGGCGTACACCGGAAGTGATGACGTAGAATGGCGACTGACAGTGTGAGTGAGAGAACGTCACTTGTTGTCTGTGTCTTCTCTTCTGCTGTCGGGCTGAATAATGATGTTTGGGGAAGAGTTTGTCAATTAAGACTAAGAGAGCGGTATAGAGACAGCAGGATAGCTGTTTGCTGCAGGATGCTCAATGTCTAACTGTTCCATATCAGTGGGTTTTCAGTATTTGAGCATCTGAATAACAAGCTGTGGGGGGTTGGAGGAGCTTCTATCTCCTCAAACTAACGAAAGATCCCAGAGGCCACAAGTAAATATTAAACATTTGGCTAATTTCATGGAATAGAAAACAAAAAAGTGATTGGGAGAACTTCCCTGCATTCAAATATGTTTGTCAGATTGCTGATTTGTGACATTACTGATTCATTTCTGCTGCACAAAGATATGTCAAAAATATGTAAAAACTTGCCATGTTTATATATTCTTGGTGTAATAAACCACACAGTGACTACATATCATATATTCAGGTCTCATTTTTGTCACGTGTAATGTACAGCCCCCGGAGAAACAGACAGATGTGCAAGATCAATTCTTGAAAAGTGCTTGTCAAACTACAGTCACCGCATATTTGGTTGTGAATATTTGCTTTATCATCAGTCTTTGAGATTGGCACCCCATTCTTGCCCTATGCCTTTTGAATGTCAGAATATTATGATGTATGTGTCTGCTGTGCACAGGCATTGATCGGGCACAGTTAAACCAGAGCCATAGATCAAGCTTCAGCTTGTCCAGTGGCAAGTAATTGCTCTACATTGCCAGTCTTCAATCAATAACCATCTATAAGCCAAATCTTTCTTACTATATATATATATTAATTTACAGGTATGGGTTCAGTCACATGATGGTGGCTTATTTAGTGCTTCACTGTTGTGCAAAAAGTTTTTACTTTGCACTCTTAACATTGCAGAACAACAAGGCTCCAGACACTTAAATAGGTTTGCAGAGTGCCAAGGAAGACGGTTTGAGCTTCATCTATCTTTGATATGAACGTGAAACAGAAAGATGCATGAGGGGATCAATTATGGAAAAGCCAAAAAATAGGCAAAATGCTTTATCGGGTTATCAGAAAAAGAGATGAAAGATAAAAGAAATTCCACAGGGATTTAGTGTGGTTAATTCTAAATGATACATTCCGTTTGCATATTTTAAGAACATGTTATACATATAACTTGAATATTTGTAAAAGCTGTATTAGTAAACGGCTGAATTAGTAAACTATTACTAATGAAATATTACAAATTTGCCTTGTTGGTATGTTTTTAGAGTTTAGAAATAAGTGCATTATTAAAGATTATGTTGGATACTCAGACATAACGTTAATGTCTATAAGTATCTCAGCATGGGTAAATCTGAAAACATATCTTACTTGTTTGCATGATATTATGGGATAACAGAATGTATGTACACAGTTGGTTTCTATAACAAGTCACTATACATTTGCATTCTAAACAACTTAGGAACATTTAAGAGTTGAAAGTAACATAATGTAAATAGATTTTGTTAGAAAGTAGAAAAAATGTATAGACATTTTTTCTCTTGGGTAATGCAGTAATCGTTTTGTTTGTCTGTTTGTTTATGGTGAAACCTTTTGCTTCACATGGATAAAACCTTGTCATTTATATCCCGTTTCAACAGAATCCATTTTTATTCCACTGTGTCCCAACAATAGAAAAAATACCCGTTTAAGGTTTAAGTAGAAGCAGAATAAATTAAATTAAATTCAAGTGATCTGGCAGAACCTTGATAAAGTTTTATGCGCAGTGAATAATGTTCAAATCCATGAAGACCCAGATGCCTTTAACATGACGGCCTGGGATATCAGGTAAGCCTCTGCTCTGGTTAGATTAATGAAATGAAAGTTATGGCAAGAGAGGTCAAGGCAATTTTATATAGATAACTAAATATTCATCAGTTTGACCCTAAAACCATGCAGTGATTAATTGCATCTCTGATGTGATAAGAATTTAAATACAGTTTCAAAACCATGAACTCACTCAGCTGAGACATCCAAAATTAGAAATTTGTGCTTAATGCATAAAATATGCAGTGTGCGGAACAGCTTTGGGCCCATCAGGTCACTCTCCTCCTCACAGCTCTGTTTTTTCTGCAATTATTTTATTTTATAAAAGAGATTTTTAGGTTATTTGACCCATCTCATACTATAACCAGCAACAGTTATGATTAGAGGATATAGAAAATAGGTAGATGACGTCATCATTTGTCATTTTAAATATCGCAATAAATACTGCACCTGGAAATTATACCGAAATATTATCGTATAGTGAGATTTTGATATTGTTACATCCCTATACGAGGGGCATAAAGTATGCGACCGTGGACCACAAAACCAGTCATGAGTATCACGGGTACATTTGTAGCAATAGCCAATGATTTTGACCCATATCATTGAATGGGTCAAAATTATCCCAATCCTTTTATTTCAAATATCATTAGGATATTAAGTAAAGATCATGTTCCATAAAGATATTGTGTACATTTCCAACCATAAATATATCAAAACTTTATTTATGTAAGTCGATGCAGCAAAATCACCAACAAAAATGGCCGAAAACACATCTACAAAAATCACTCGCTTCTGCCATCTCTTTGTAAATTACCCACTCAAATTGGGTATCTTTGTAAAGCTTAGAATTTCAGCTGTGGGGTTAATCTACTCTCCACAACGTCACTACAGCAGTAAGGCAATAGAGATTGTTTAAACAAGCCTGTTTCTTCTTAGCAACATCCTGCTATAGTGCCTATGATGGACAACATTAAAGGCAATTTTCTCAATATAAATTTTTTTTTCACCTACACATTTTCAAATAGTTGTATCTCTGCCAATTATTATCCAATCCGAACAAGCCATACATCAATGGAAACCTTATTCATATGGATTCTGTATACATCTCAATTTCAAAAATGTACCCTTATGACTGGTTTTGTGGTCAAGAGTTACATATGCTAAAATAGTTAAGTGATAGGTGTGTCTAATTTATTCAATTCAAGGCAGGAGTTTTGTTTTAGAGATGTATTTTCACGGAATTATGTGAGCATTAATATATAAAATAACAATCAATAGATAGAACAGAACCACCGGCATTATTTCAGATGCACTAAGTGTAGTCAAGTGTACTTTCTGCATGGTAAAGAGGTGAGTCATTTACTTGAAGGTGTCCATGTAGAAAATTTCTTCAATATATAAATATTAATATTAATTATATCCTAAAGGCTCAAAGCCGCTGTAAAGAGATAAAAAGAGAAACTTAACTATGACCTAAAGAAAACATATGGATATATCATGAAGAGCTGTATAATTGAATGTTCAAGTTCCTTTCTTTAAATATTGAACTCGGCTGTTTTTTCCAAACAAGTAGCCCATTATATGAACATTTGAGTTTGACCCAGTTTCCTGGCCTGCGTGCCGTGTGAGGTTGGTGTGAGTTGTGTTCAAACCTCATTAATCACTTCTGCTCCTCTCAGGGCTTTGTGTCATCATTACACATTCACCTGCTCCATCCATCCACATTTCAATATGCCATTACTTGCATGCAAATTGCTAAAGTCTGCTTATATTGCTAAGAACTTTCTGAATGGAGAGTAAACGCTTTTGACCGTGACATAGTATTTTAAAAGTATGGTCACACAGACAAGTCAAAACGAGTTTTGTTATGCCAAACTTTGTAAGCAAACAGTACGTAACAATACAACGTTTTCCGAGTGAATGCTGGAAATTACATTCATACATCATTATGACAAACTCTGAATATTCATCAATATGAATAATGTTGTAAGGTAGCCGGTTTGAAAAACAGGTGAAAGGAATCGCATTTTCCCCACCGGCTCCTTACAGCCTGCAGCCAAAAGTGATTTATTTCTTATGTATTCCGGTTGGAAACTCCTGTGTTTCGTTTTCTTCGCTTTCCAAATCAATTAGTAGATCAAAAGACTAATTCAGTCCTTGAGGAGCTATGCTTAGACAGATATTCCCCAGAAGCAGCGAGGAACTCATCCATAAAACATTGAAGCCAGTTGTGTCATTCACATCTCTTACACAGCTAGCCCGCGCTAACAATTCCAATCACGTTGCTGCAAGTCAGCCCGCTTAGTGTTTACTTTTGAGGTAATTAAACTGCATTTGATGGATAACCTTGTTAAAGAGAAAAGTTTAGGTAATGATAATCTAATTAGATGTTTTTATCTACTGGAACTAATACAAATATAGCCTAAATTGGCACTCAAACTGTTGATATCAAAATACAGAGCACATAGACTTAAAGGAGGATACAGCATGATGTTTTGACACATTTATGTGAATAAGTACTTTACCATATATGTGCATTTCATGTGTAATAAATAATCTATAATTAACTTCTAAGTGAAGGAAGGCAGAATTGTATATAATGCCATTTGGCACAGGCAGTTTGTGGCTTTACAGTAATGAGCTCCAAGGCTGTGTAATAACTTAAGGACAATTGGATGGCATCTGTTGTTGTGGAGGTGGACTATCTCAGAGGCTCGAGAAATCTCTCCGCGATCATGTTATTTCCCATTGTACCCTTGTTTTGTTGTTTAGCACCAGTGAGGCGCAATCTCTGTTTAACACCCTCAGAAAGACCGCAGACTGCTCTCATGGTGGGAAATAGACATTAGATGTAACTCTGGTGCTTGTGAGTAATATTTATCTCTTGGAAAAGTTTCTGAATCACACCCTTAGCACATCCAAGTAGTTTTTACATTGTTGCATTATTAACATCAAAGTGGCAGTCATGGTTTTCTACAAGTACCTTAAAAATATTTGTTTTTTCGTTTTGCCACAGTCGTTTTCAGTTTGCACAATGAGTGATATTTTTGCATAACATTTTTTCAGATTTTTCAAATAATTTTGCATTGTTTTCTTCGCACATTAAAAAGCAATACAAGAAAGAAAGTTAAAATAAATTGAACAGCATAAACAGAAATTTTAAACAATTTTATCTAGAGATGCAATGATAAAACATTTCTCCACCTATAGGACCAAATATTCAGAGAGATATCAGCGAATGCTGATGCCAACACAGATTGTGAAGATTATATGAATATTTCTGAATGTTATTAATTCATACAATGACTATTAATATTGAACATCAAACTGGTGATGTTTCTATGAAAAATGATATACAGAGCATAAATTCATTGCATTTTTCGTCCTCTTTAGATTTACAGGATACATTGGCCTTGATCAGTGGCTGTTTTAAAACTATCGACCGATAGCCAATTATCGGCAGGTATACTGTTCCATCCCAATTTAATTTTCCATATTGTTTTATCTTGAGCTTTCCTTCTGTTTCTACTTTTGCATTTGAGATTATGCATGAAATCTGATTTTGCTCATTAATGATCACAGCCAAATTCCAGTAAAGATATGGTCTAGATGATTTGTTGATGTGTTGATTTTAATTTCTTTCAATATTCTTACGCTCCAGGACACCTGGCAGGTAAGACCTAATCACCAATCTTCAGACCAACTAATGCATGAGTGAAAGTATTATAAATGCAAATTCCCAGTAAGAGCCCTGAATCTATGTTGAAAGGTCCTCTCCAGGAAATAATTACAGACTGCTCTGATTACCTTCAAAAGACGAGATTGAAATAAAACTCATAAATAATTCAAAACAACAAAAACAACCAGCCACATTTTTATTGGTTCTATAGGGCGAGGCTACCACTGCTTTCATTCCAGATGTTAGTCTCATCCACATGGAACCACATGAAGTGTCACTAATGAGATTTTTCTTCAACGCTGAGCCTTAGGGGTAAGTACAATTTTTGACATTTATAACACTGTTCTTTTTTGAAGTATCGTTTGACACTCTTCTGGTTAAAGCTACACTGCAGCGTAATTCATTACTTGTGCGAAACGTTCATTATGAAACTTTAAATCATTCATGTTTTTTTGTCAAGGTTCTTTAGATAACTTGTTGACAGCGTTGTTTAATGTACAACCCAGTTTTTAGTTCTACAAGGGGAAAACTTTGAATGCATTTAACGCACTAACATGAATAAATATTTAAGCAGTATTGTACTCTTTTTTTGTATGTTTTTTTGTTTACCTAAAGTCTTGTACAAAAACAAACACGCTAGGCCTACTCTAAAGTCTACTCATAATGTAATGTGCATATAATGCATTTTCATTATACAACAGCAAAACAATGAATCTGGAAAATCAACACACTAATAAATTAGTTTTATTTTTCAGGTTCACCGAGGGCCTTGTGAAAATGCAAATTTTAGCCTAAATTCACAGGGCTTCAGCCTCTGTCTGACATCTTTGTTATTCAGTGTGTACCGCTGTAAAACTGGGGCTTTTGAAGATGTGCTTGTGCTTGTGTTTATTCATTTTTCACTAACTGCTGTAATTTGTACCAATTAATAAATGTTAATTATTAAAATGGTTTATTTTCTCTCATTTTCTCTGGTTCCATTGATTCTAAACATTTCAGGTTTCACTCGCATCATTTTAAAACATGGTGGGTGGTTTACTGAATTACAATTTTCAGACTATTGATTGGGGTCATGTGATATGCCCTCTTGCACCGAGCGGCTCCTTTATCAATTGTACCTAACCTTATTGATTTGAATACTTTGTGTTTGTAGTATGGAGAATTTCACTTAGAAAACTTTGTTGAAGTGACCCTTGGAAGTCAATGTCTAACTATCATACTCACAATCTCTTCCCACATGCATATTTTATAGGATTTATGTCTTCATATTTTCTCCCTTTGTGCATATGTTCTGAAATTTTCTGTAATAAAAAGTGGTCTGATTCAGAATTTTTCCTCTATATCTTCTCTGCAGACTAGAGTAGATGGATTTCTTTTAGTATCCATGAACTGCCAGACTAGAGCCTTCCGTGGGATCCCTCAGGGCCCCTTCTCCTCGCATACATACATTCTCATTTACAAACCCATCATTCCCCTTCATAATGCCCTCCAAGCTTTATCAAGCAGATGACTTTATATGAATACAGTGGGATAAATGAATAACAATGTGCAATCTTCAGAGAGAAATGCTGTAATGATTGTTATGCAGCAGAGAAACAGAGCGAGATTTATCAAAATACGGGATTATGATTCAGCGGATTCACCTAATTGGACAAAACGGCACGTGGCTCACGTGTTATGTTCCCTTTATACACTCATTACAGGACAAGGTGATGTTAAGGGGATGATGTTTCCATGTTCTGATTTAAAACCAACATGAAACGGCATTCACAACCCGCTTTACTTTCAATGAGCAGGGTATGTATATGGCGGTTGAGTCGAGAATTTATTGGACTGTTTTAAAAGTGGGTGTTGCATACTAGATTGGAGCCAGGTGGCTGAGGAGGAGGGGTTAAAAATAAGAGGGATTTACAATTGTTTCAGAGATATTACATAATGATAAAAGATTACAAATACTAACCTTACCAGTGGAATAATGTGGACCAGATGAGTCAATTGCAACGAGACACAGCAATGTGTGTAAAGAAAGCTGAGGATTGTGGTGAACGGATTGAAAGAAAAAGCATTAAAAAATCAACAAATGCATGATGTGACATGATTTTCAGTCTAGTTTTTAGCTTTAATTGAACAGCAACATGTCCTTAAAACACTACAGGAAAATGTTTGACGTGTTACAACACAATAAAATATAAATAACAGCAAACCATAAATGTCTAGATTGTGTTGAATCTCTACCTCATTTTAGGCTTCAAAAATATTTACATTTAGTCATTAACATTTAATCATTTAGCAGACGCTTTTATCCAAAGCGATTTACAAAGAGTTTAGTTAGCAACAAGCGATATGTCATACAGGATCAATAATACATTAGGTGCCGATACAAAGTTACTGGTTTCAACTAGAGCTAGACCACTACCTGTTTTTTGTCTGTCAAGTATTCACAGAAGAAATGCCTTTTGAGTAGTTTTTCGAATGTTGTGAGAGATGTGGTTGACCGGACCGAGTTAGGAAGAATGTTCCACCATGAAGGCTACAAGATCTGCAGATTCTCTAGCCATCTATAAGAAACGTCTGAGAACACATCTTCCATCAACATCTTACTGCTCTGTTCTGACAATATTTTCTTCTGTACTCTTTGAAAGAAAAAATAATGGTTCTGTATACTGTGTTAGGTTATATGAGATCAGTCTTCTTTTTGATTGCAATTATGCTTTTGTTGTACTTATGCTGTCCCAATTGCTTCCATTGCCTACCCCACTTGTAAGTCGCTTTGGATAAAAACGTCTGCTAAATGACTAAATGTAAATGTAATGAAGGAGTTGTGAATGATAATGAGCGGAAAAGGGATTTACTGCCCTTAAACTGCCAGAGGTTGTTCCAACATGAGTGCAAACTTTTGTTTGCTTCTTATTTATGATGCACTTCAGCCTTTTGTTCATTACCTGTTGCTTAGGTTTTTGAAGTCACTCTTTATATCATGCCATAGATGAACAGCAAATACAGGAATTATTTCAGCTAAAATGAATGAGCCTCTGTGTAAACCTCAGGTGGAAAAATCGGTTTTCTGTTTATATGAGGCATGCATGCAATAAACAGACAGAACAACACAAATCCTTTTTAAACTTTCAGGCAAAACCTCTGAGCGAGCTCTTGTTCTTTTAATTGTTTGAAGAGCTTGGTTCCATAACGTGATCACTCTTTTTTAATTTTTTTTAATAATCATGTTTTTTAATATGTTATCATGCTTTTATTTTTTGTGTTAGTTAGCTGTATTTTTTGTTATTATGGCTTAAATCCAAACAAAGCAACTGCAGTAAGAATGATATTAATTGGAAAGCACGATAAAACAAAAAACGGGGTGTGACGGGGTAAGAGACACGACACACACACAAGATGGCGGTACAACAACCCCAGCGGGGAATTTATAAGACAGCTTTACATCACGCGTCCAACAATAGTATCCGGGGTGCTTGCTCTTTAAAACTCTTTAAAAATTTTGTTTTAACAGGTCATTGACCAATGCAACTACTTTAAGCTTGAAACACCAAATATATGCTAATCTAATATAGCTGATTGTTAAGGTTCTGTGGAACAAATGAAAACAAACTTGTGCCAGGAAGCAGGTATAGGCAAAATTACTAATCACTGATTTTTATGGTCTTATGATCCATGTTATGCCTGCGGATATAGTAATTTGATGGCTGACCTTATAAATAAAAACACATTAGCTTTAGGAAGAATGTATGAAAAAAAAAATGCTTTTTAATACCTGTTTTAGGCACTATTTTATTGTGCGGATGTAAAGGATTTATTTAGTTGCAATGCGCTAAAATGAAACTTTACAAGTATCTCCTAGCAGAAAAGAATCGACGGATTAGATGAGCATGTTCAGGTGATTGAAATCAAGGGTAGCAGTTGAAAACTCCCTCAACACCCCTGCACCTACAAACATTTCAGTAATAGGCAATACTCAAGTAGCACAATATAAGAATGAAGTGCATGGCTGGCCCTAAGTAGCTCTCCTGCTGTAGATTTATGGGACAACCTCCAATCATTTCCCCCTGGAATCCATTATTTCTGCTTCCTTTCTTCTGTCAAGGTTGTGGGTGTCGAGTTGAAACGACTTTTCAACCCCAGCTTACTGTTAAATTTAGCAACTGTTTGTATTTCACTTTCTGCTGGTTAGGTGCACCTGATTCATAAACGGCAGAAGAGAAGAAAAGGAACTAAATTTCACATTAGATATTAAGTATTTGCCGCTGTATTGGGGGTTTGCTAATTGAGTGGAAAATGAAATGGAAATCAAATTCCTGTTAAATTAAAAATGTATTTAAAATTTAAATTTTAAATACATTTGGTTGATTAAAATTATACCTTTGTGTGCTTCTGAAAAGTACAAGCCTTTATGAACATGACACTGGTGGTGTGATTGCAGATGCAATTGATAAATAGATTCATAAAACATGAATTATGATGAAGTGAATATGTGGTGTTAAGATGCAAATAATGTATAATATCTTAAATGTAAAGGTTTGAAGGATTAAGATTAAGGTGTGAAAGTCACATGTGCAAAGGTTACATCTTGAAATGCAAGGCAGACATGTGTAATCTTAAACTTGTCCTTTAACATCAGACGTCTGCATAATCTAAATGATATTACTCTGAGTGTGAATCACGATGCTTCAGCAGTGTTTTTCATGTGTTATCACAAAGTTCGCTTCATTATTTGTGCTTCTTTGAAGTTAAAACATGTCCCTTTTTGTTAAAAAGAAAGTGCGGGTCTTTGATGTCCAAATCTGAAAGAAGGATTCTTCCAATACAATAAAAAGCAAAAAAAACACTTTCATTGATAAAACTGGTTTCATGTCTTTCATGTATGTTGTGCCAATGCAATAAAATACATCATCTCCCTTGAACCACATATTAACAAGTGTACCAATAAATACATGCCAATTGCATAAAAAAACTGCGGGGAGATTAAATACAATTCCGTTTCCTTGTGTGCCCTTTATTTGAACACAATTCAGTGGGAATTATATTGCTGTACCTTTGTCCGATTTCCACCATGAGATCAATATTTCACAAATCACATCAAAACAATGCCCTTGTCTTACGTAAAAATGAGTGCACCATAAACAGACAACAAATGTGCCATCTACCATAATTTTCAGTTTACAATGTAAATATTTTAATAGCGTTTAAAGAAATGATGTCGTGTGGCAACATAATACTGTCAAAATGTTTTTTTCAAGGTAGCCATCACTTCTAAAAAGCATTTGTACTTTATAAAGCTCAGCTGTTACCCTAACAAAAATCCAAATGAATTGCTTACATGGTCCGTCTGTTTCTAAAACATTTTTCGCATAAATTCAGGCTAATAAATCTCTCGCTAAAACAGGCTTATATTTCTATATTATATCTATATATCGCCCCCTGACACATTATCCCAACCTATGAGTTTTGCAGTTCTCTATTGCTCGCTAAACATTGCCAGCTAAAAAAAGTTCAGTTTTAAAAAAACATCATTTTAGCAGAACTTAATCGCATAAGGTTACATTATAAAAGTATGACCGTGATATAAACAGTCTAAAATCCGACCTGCCCTTTAAGAAACCTTGAAGCCACATTCATCTTCTGTTTTAGAGGTGATCATATCGTCTGAAACACATCTTTGAGACACGGCCCTCTAGTTGCCACCGCCGGTGCTCAAGCCCTCCAGCAGATAAAATCTATGAGCTTGAAGGGTTTTAATGAGGCAGAAGATTCCTGTTAGCGATGGCTTTTTAATTATCACAAGAACCACTTCCCTCATCTTCAGAAGGCGACATGATTGGATGCATCAAATCTTGCTGAGGTTTTTTGAACTGCTCTGGCCAGACCTGGAGAAATAGTGATTTCATTCTGTGTCTGTGATTTTGAAAAATGAAATTGGATTTGGGGTAAAAAGTGCATAATATTGACTCACCCCTCAGCCAGCAATGTTTCATTCCATCCTTTATGACAGTCGATGAAGACAGGAGAATAAAGATTTGAGCAAACATTGGATATCAACAAAGAAATGCATCCTGTGAGGGTCTGTTTCAACAAGGCTTCTGACTTGAAGGTTCACAACACAAATTGACCTCAACATGTCTCTTTGTCTAATTCTTAAGGCACAAGGCACAACAGTAGAAACTCGAGTTTCATCCTCCAGGCATTACAACAAGCACATAAATATATAAGATTAGATTAGATTAGATTCAACTTTATTGTCATTACACATATACAAGTACAGTGTAACGAAATGTAGTTTAGGTCTAACCAGCAGTGCAATTAGCAAGTGCAGATATACAGTGTGAATAAATACAGAAATATACTGTATATAAATGTTTGTTGGTCATTTTTTGGCTCCCTTGTTTTGAAGCAGCAACAATCAAAATGTGATTATTTTACATTTATGCAGCATGCAAGAAATTTGTATTAATTAAAACTACTCATTATATATATTAAATTATATCTGAAAATTCCACAATGAATTGCACTTTTTGCCCTATTTGTTTCACATTCATTTAAGCGCACATAAAATAAGAAAACAGAGACTAGTTGTTTTAAAAGAATAGATCACCCAAAAATGAAATATCTGTCATCTTTTACTCACCCTTAAGTTCTTCCAAATCTGTATAAATGTATTAGATCTGATGAACATACAGAAATTTATTTGGAAAATGCTTGTAACCGTTTTTGGCCACCATTGACTGCCATATTAATTGCTTTATAAATATACTAGTTCTGTTAAACACAAAAGAAGATATTTGGAAGAATGAAGGAAACCAAACAGTTCTGGGACACTTTTGACTACCGTTGTAATTTTTCCTACTATGGTAGTCAATGTTGGCCAAGAACTGTTTGCTTGCAAGCGTCATTCAAAATATCTTTCTCTGTGTAAATCGTAACAAAGAAATGTATACAGATTTTGGAACAACTCAAGGGTGAGTAAATGTTGACAAGAGTTTTTTATTTTTGGGTGAACTGGCCCTTTAAGCCCAAAGCACATTTCTGTATAGAACTTAAGTTATCACATCTAAAAACTAATTAAATGAATCTTTATACTCCGCCTTAAACACTTGGTACAGCTGAAGGACAAAACAAAGCAGTGGAACAAACAAACAACCAAGTGACTGAAAGCAAAGCAAATTTATTTTCTTTTCCACGTGCATATCCCTTTTTAGTTCATTGAGCCTACAGCGCAAACACTACACAAGTCATGCTGTGAGGGACACCCAAGAGACACAGTGGGACTTTGAATGTTATTACATTAGGGACCTTATAAGCATATTGTTTTAAACTAGAGGTAATATGCTTGAATTTGTGCAAATATTGCTATCTCCATGTTCCCATGACGAGGATGTGTTCTTTGATTGTACAGAAACAGTCTCTTCACAGGATGCCTACTCCCAATTTCCTTCAATTTGTTTATACTGTAAGACCTGGATTATGCTCTAGGCTTCTGAAATACTGATTAAAGAATTTTCACTTTCCAGAAACAGAACAGTGCACAATACAAAAGAACAACAAGGAAATAAGACGCACCGTGAGAGTTAGTTCAGTATAATCTACAGGGCAGCTTAACATTTCCGAACTGTATTAAAGTTCACGCTTGCACAGTTGGTTAAAGACATCATGTACAATAGTAACTATTGTAGTTTACAGGCAACCGGAAAATGCTAAGCTGATCTGTATGCTACAAGCCTTTTTTTAATATTATGGATTTGATGGAACTGCATTGCCCTTTATCTCTACTCTCTTACGGGGGTCATAGATGTGCCGTTAAAAACCGAGATAAAAACAGTTCCCTGAGCCTGCTACCTAGATATATGTCATTTCAATGCTTATAATGCTAATGGAAAAATTGTATCATCCAGTAGAAGGAAATAGATGACATTGCTTTGCATTATTGGTTAACCTGTAAAACTGGCAAGGATATTTATCTGATCCTCGGCTGTATCTTGAGATCCAGTCTTTTGTCTGATGAGATTCAATGGCTGGAAATACAAGGGCTGCGTTTAATTTCAAACACTAGGCTAAAAACATGTGACACATGAATGATTGTCCGGGAGCAAAATTACATCAGATGAATTAAAAAGCGCCACCAACTCTGTGCAAGACTGTGTAATGAAATACAATATTTTGGAGAATTGGATTGCAACAGTCACACCCTGGGGTCAGAGAAAGATGAAATGACTTGCAACATTAGGTCTTGAAGATATTTAAATAACAAGATTAAAATGTATGTGTAGCAAAGTGCGTACAAAAATTTTGCATACAAATCAGGGCATGGATACATTTAGAACACTGCGTTCACATAATGCCAAAGTAATTCGACAGTGCACAGTTCTTCTTATTATTTAAGGTTTACGATAGATAATGTAAAGTTCAGAAACTGCAGTATTAGAGGAAAAAGTAAAAAGAAAACAGTATAAGATTTTTGAAAGCGTATTTTACTCTGTTCGTACAGTTTGGATCAATATAGCCTGCAATAAGACATAAGTCTGAAAATGTATGAACTATTATTAAAACCAGTTGCCCCCACAGCTTTTCGGGGCGACAGTATTTGTACCTACATCATTCGAAATTCTTTTTAAAATCTAAGGTCTCTACTGCCATTAAGTGGATAAAATAAGAAATGCAACTCCTTATAATTTTTCAGTAAATGGGTTATGTTGGGAATAATTTTCTACTCTTTGATGGAATACTGCATAGGACACATATTTAACACATTATAAAATAAATATTTATATAAATATATTTTGTTTTAACTTTCCAACACAGTATAGGACACCCTTTAACTCCAGCAATAGAATTGTAGACAAATCTGTGGCTGAGACTGTGATAGACTTTTTAAATGGCAATGTTATGATAATGGAAACATATTTACAAAATATTATTATGGGTAAATTATAGATTAATTTGCAGTTTCAAGCATTTGAAAGTTTTAAAAAATCCGGTATGATAGGCTGGATCAGTGTGTTCCTACGTCTTTTGTACCCAAAACCTTCATCGGTTTCTAATGATATACTGAAAATCCTTAGCAAGTATGACAGTGAATGAACATTAGAAAATGAAATAACTCAACAAGCAAGTTTCACTTTCACCAAAAACACTTGTTTTCTACTCGGTTACCATCTTCCTTAAAAATATCTTATTTTGTGTTCTACGGAAGAAAGTCATAAAGGTTTGAAATGACAATATATGCAGTAAGAGACTAGGTTGGTTGTATGTATTGATTGTATTTTGGGTGAATTATCACTTTAGGTTTGGAAGTTTCTTTACAGATTGCAACATAAACTTGTAATTTCTGTGACAGAAATGTGTGACAGGACCGTTCACATAATAACTATAATGATAACTTTAACTATATTTGCGTCCACACCAGCGGACGATAACGATAAGGTATGATTATTTTAAGCAGTGTTCCCAGTTATTAAGATAATAGATGACCTGCTGCTGATGCCTTCGTTTTCATTCCCAAACGTCTCTTCTCCAATGCTCCCGATGCTCTCTGAAGGAGGAAGGACTGCCCGTGTCCGGAATTTAACGCATATATTTTATCAACTTGCACGGATCTAAATAATTGTTACATATAACACATCGGTTTTTGACCGCGACAGTCTTTAATTCTGACATAAAACCCGCGTTGCGATCCTCAATAGTCAAACATTATCCGCCAGAAACTGTCTGATAGTACAGTGGCCTATCGTTCTTTAGCTAGAAAAAAATATTGTTGAAATGATTGTGTCTAATGTTACATCAATTGATTTAAAAAACTGAATGTAAGCAAATGTAAACCGAAACCTTATTTCAAATGATTTATTTGTAGATAATCTTACAAGTGTTGTTGATGCATGATGACGCACTCATAAGCTTTTGCATAAAAACACCGCTGAATCTCTGACGTCTTATTTTACTGCCTCGTCTTTCACCAAGACGATATCATTTTGTTTCGTAATAATGACCCGATTGCCGATTAATTTGGGATTCAGCTTATCTCTCCTGTATGACTACACTTCATTTTTCCCGCTTGAGTAGGCGGGTTTTCCGGAGAGGTGTGTTTAGGGCGGCACTTTAGAGCAGCGCTGCCCAGAGCCATTCAGAGAGAGTCGCGTCTTCTTCGTCGACTCCAATGGAACAGTTTGTTTCCCCTTTCAATAGTTACCGGAAGTTACCAGTAACGCATGGAGCTGCGACTAAACAGACCAACTGAGGTAAACTTTTAACCCAGTTAAAGACGAAAGAAAATGAATGAATGAAGTAAAGCATTTGAAGGGTAAAAACATAACTTCCTGGTACTATCTGAAGGCTTTATGAATCACGTGACGCTCCAGTGTTGCGGACTTCCGTTGGCAGACCTCTCTCTCATTGGCTATGTCGATGACGTGCTTACTAGCCTAGCCTTACAGTGGATACATATTTTGGTACCACAACCAGAAGCCACTGGCTCGGCCCAGCATGACTAAAGCCCTGGCTCACCCTGGCACGGCAGTCGAAACCCGGCTATTAACAGCCATTTTTGGCACGACTATTGGAAATCCAGACATGAACAAAATTTGATGTAAAGAACACAACCCTATTCCCAGAATAGTTTGTTTCATATTGTACAAACAATGGGACAAAGCATCGTCACCGTCTGAAATAGCAGTACACAGTGCACTGGTGGATAACGCCCATCTAACTTATCAGCAGAATTAATGATAGATGTTTGAAACAAATATAACAATAACCTATAAAGTATAATAAAACAAGCGTACAAATATTAAATTGTAAGGTGAAAGTCCGGGAACGACACGGCCATACACATAAAATACATTATCTAAGCACAAAGGCAAGAGGAAAAATAATTAACAAAGGCCCACAGCTCGGCTTCCGGTGTGACGTCACTTGCCGACTGCAGTCAGGATTCAGTACAGGAGAAGAGAAGACCTGCGCACTATTCTAGAACATTTCTCACACTCACAGAGAGCAGTTAGACTGGTTACTAGCTTAATACTTTCAAACCATATCTATTTTTATACTCATCCTTTTTCTCCCTTTGAAGTAGAAAATCAACATCAAAACTGAGGGGGCTTTAGTAAAGGTGAGTTTTCTTGTATTTAACGTGATGTAAAATGGCTGCTGTTTTGAGTGCGTGACTGCAGAAAATGGCGTCGTCATAGAACAAGCACCTGAGAAGGTTTTGTTCATTTAATAGAGATATAGTAGATTTACATCGGTAGCGACTGCTTCAGAATTATCCGTCGTGGCCGCTCACTGTGTTCGTTCGTTAGGGAAGTTAACTTACAGGAAATGCTATGCCAAGCGCGACGAAACTCTGCATGCTAGCTAGCAGTTAATGTTACACCAGAGGGAACGTTGATTAAACTGTCTAATATCGATTTGACCTTTCGTGTATGCTTTTATTTGATTTACATGGTCTTTAGATTTTCAAACGCATACAACGTTTAAAACAATGGTGGAAAAATGTACTTCTTTTGTTATCCTCGTTAATGTTAGCAAGCTAAAGGTCTGGCCTCTTTTGTCATTAAGCTAAGTTACATGAGGCAAACGGAGGCTGACCAAACATTTGTACTTTAACATCGGATTTTTTGTGTTAATATTATCTGGATATCCAATAGTAAGTAGTACCTTTTATGTTTAGATGTAGATAAAACCAGTACATTTGATTTACCATCGTCGTTTTAAATACGCTGCTTGAGCAACGTGTTTTATCTTATTTCCTTGTCTTTTTTCTTTATCTTTTCCTCTTACAGTTCGGATTTCCCCATCCCGCCCTTTCATTACTATTCTTTACAAGATTCTTCGTTATCAAGCCGCCAAAGTGGAGAGTGTGATTGCAGAAGGGGGTGCTTCTCGTTTCAGGTGTGTTCAGGTCTTTTCTCATGTATTACCCATTAATAGAGAAAAAGACACACGTGTTTGTAATTCTGTCTAAATGAGGATATCCACAGCTGTCGTCGAATTCATTTCGTGCTAATTCTTTGTTCATGCTAACGGCTTCATTTTGAGCCACCTGGTTTAAATAGGCTTGTCAATGTTACAAGCTTTTCAGGTCAAGATATGTGTTAAGACCTGCTCTCAGATGAAACACTACTAACTTTGTGTAATGACTGGCCTTTCTTTCCATCGCACACTGGTTCAGTTGCGTTTTAGACTCGATCATCTGCGTTGACGCCGCACCAATCGCTGTGAACAAGTGGACCGTTCAATCGATTTAACTTAACTCATGACAGAGGGGTAAAACATTTGCCTGAACTTTAAAAGATGTGTTTTGAAGATTTTAGATATTGAAATTTTTAACATTATAGAAATTGATCTATAAACTGCAATCCTCTAGGGATGCTGTACAAATGTAAATTTCAAGAGCTGCATGACAAAATTCTAAAAATGAATGGCAGCAGTTACCTATAATTATTGAGCTTGTGTCCTTTTTTCTTATTTACAAAGGGTAAAGAGACAAAACACATGATGCAGCTTTAGGTCCACTAGTTCCTTGTTTTGCTGCTTGAATATGTACCTTGTTAAACAGGTTACATTTGATTTTCCGCCTTTTCTCTGACAACGGATAGGACTTAAGTATTTTAATGGTTGTGTAGGGGTTGCTGTCCAAACAGCATTGTAATGTTCCATTTTATTATTCTAGTGCTTCTTCGGGCGGAGGAGGAGGTAGGGGTGCAACTCAGCACTATCCCAAGACTGTCGGTAACAGGTATGTTTAAACCTGTTAATATAAAGTTACCCGGCAAGTAGTGAAGCTTTGTAGCATACTTTATAGTCTCTAATCACTTTGTGTCTCTTTAGCGAGTACCTGGGGAAAACCCCAGGGCCTGGCGTTCAGAGATGGGTTCCTTCAAGAAGCACTAGACGAGATGTCAACTCCAATGAAAAAGAACTTCACGATGCAATATTTAGGAAAGTAAGAGGGTAAGTGTCCTTGAAGTGCATAAATATTCGCTTCAGCAGGGAGTGAGAGCCTTAGGAATCCTTTGTTTTGTGCTCTTTTGTTAATTTTGCTTGAGGTCATGTGAACATTTTTGTTGCTTACCAGCTGACACACTCCAGCTCGTGGAATTACAAATCTGTTGAATGCTTGTTTTTGTTTTACCTAGTATGTAATATATTCTTTTCGCTTTTATCTTTCAGCATACTTAATAAACTGACCCCTGAAAAGTTTGACAAGCTATGCCTTGAGCTTCTCAATGTGGGCGTAGACTCTAAACTCGTCCTCAAAGGAGTCATCTTGCTGGTAAGATACTTTTGTGGTGTTTTATATAATAAAGGTTTTTGGCCTAAGCCTTTTAATGTAAGATTACGTTCGGGTTTAATACAGATTTGACTGAAGAGTATGTCATTTTAGGTTACGGAATTGTGTTTATGCAGTCTATTCACTGTGGTTACCATGGTTACAAGAACATTAAGACTCTTGTACTAACTTGCTCGGATGTGAGTCATGACCAGGGAAATTATTTTCTTAGCGTTCATTTGTAGTTAGGTTCTTTTGGTCCGGACAAAAAAGTATAACAGCTTAGGTCTAAAGTCGCAACATGATTAAACAGTGTTTATGATTTATATGTTAAAACTGAACTTATCAGACATTCAGAACAATGATGTGTGCGGGCTTATACATGCTTGGTGTATGCATATGAGGGTATTTTTAGCAAGCCGTAACTCGCAAAGACCTCATGAAGTGTTTTAAGAAGTCAAAACGGCGCTAAGAATTCCTGCGTAACATGCGCAAAGACCGGATCTAATAAACACACCTTTTGTATTACAAAGTCACTTGATTTTGGGGTCGTATATTGCCATCACCTCCCGTTTTTGTTATGCGCGAGTGTTCGTTTGAAAGTGGGCCGAGACCCATCTTCTCAACAGTCTCGGTCCGCTTGTATGCTGCGCACCAGAGTTCGGGTGGCAGCGTTCACACTTAAACAAATAAACCGCACTAACAGAGCAATTGGACCAGAGTTTGGTCAAAATGAACCATACGTAGCATATGTAAACACACCCTTAGTCTTCAGAAACAACTTTCAGGAAAGTTTAAACTCAAAATCTCACTATTAGAGGACTTTAAGGTGTGTATGCAATTTCAATGCCATGCTTTTTTCTGTAGATCGTAGACAAAGCCCTAGAAGAGCCAACATACAGCTCACTCTATGCTCAGCTATGTCTGCGTTTGGCAGAGGATGCACCAAACTTTGATGGCCCGTCAACTGAAATCCAGTCATCACAAAAGCAGAGCACAGTAAGTACTCCTGTTTATATAGCTTGGCTGCATTCTCATTAAAACCTGGAATTCTCTTGATTTTACTTTCTCAATTTACAGCCAAATTTACTGAATCTATATTTATGATTGGAGCGGGTGATAAATACGTGAAATCCAGCAACAGCTAGTTGTCTTGCTGACTGCGCAAAACTCTTTAAATCATGCAGATTTTGTTTTCAAACTATTGCACTGTGTTAAGATGCCGGCACTCAAAGTCAACATTTTTCACCTTTTCCCTCGGTTTCATTTTCTCACTGTGCACTATCCTGTTTATTCTCTGCAGACTTTCAGAAGACTTTTAATCTCCAAGCTTCAAGATGAATTTGAGAACCGCACCAAAAATGTTGACAGTGAGTCATTTCCCAGACATCTTTTTTTTATTGCAAAGCAGATTATCTTTCTGCTGGCTGGTTTCTAACTTTGACATTTGTCTCTTAATTTAGTTTATGACAAACAAGACAACCCTCTATCCTCTGAGGAAGAGGAGCAGCGTGGCATCGCCAAGATCAAGATGCTTGGCAATATCAAATTCATTGGAGAGCTTGGCAAACTTGACCTCATCCATGAGTCCATCCTTCATAGGTGCATCAAAACAGTATGTTATTCCTACTTAACTTTTCAAACTCTCTTTGGCCTGGTTTCATAGACCAGGCTTAGTTTAAGCCAGGACTATGGCTAAATTACATTTAGTCGCTTTTATTAAAATGTTTTATATAAACATTTCTGGTGCGCATCTTGAGACAAAACAATGGCAATGACATATTTAAAGATATGTCAGTGCAATTTATTTTCAGTTAAGACAGCTCAAACTTTAATTTTAGTCTGGGATTTGTCCTAAGCCTTCTGTGAAAGCAGGCATTTGTTTCTTTTGATTTTGTCATTTGGTGAGATGTTTGTGATTCATCTTTAGCTTTTGGAGAAAAAGAAGAGGGTCCAGCTCAAGGACATGGGAGAGGATCTGGAGTGTCTCTGTCAGATAATGAGGACTGTGGGGCCCAGACTCGACCATGAAAAAGCCAAGGTACCACTTGAGCCAAGAACCATTCAAACTGGACCTTTTAAATTGATTGTATTTAGTCATTTTGCTCCTGTTAAAACACAGTATGAACTGAATCATTCTTAGAATAGGAATATGTATTAGTGAACTGTTTGTTATAGGTTAGTGTACCTTTCATAAATAGTACGTTTCAGCTAATAGTAAAATGAAATGGTGACCGGTTCATTTTTTTTAATGCACTCTGGAATGATCTGCTTCTTCCTGTCATATTCCTACATTTGCTGGAAAGGGAAATTCCAGTTGTTTAGAATAATGTCATTGTAACGGAGACAGAAGCAGTTGTCTGATAGTATAACATAATTCAGACTGGTTTCCTTGAACAAGACTAAGCTCATGCTTAGTGCTCAATATTTTTCTCAAGCAGTTTTAAGAGGATGATTCAGCAAAATAAAAGCATTACAATTCACTTGCTGTTTAAAGCATGCCTTTTCACGCGCTGTTGCATCCTCCTCAGTCTTTAATGGATCAGTACTTCGGCCGTATGCGATCCTTAATGAACAACAAGGATTTGCCTGCAAGGATTCGTTTCCTACTACAGGACACAGTAGAGCTGAGAGAGAACAATTGGGTTCCTCGTAAAGCTTTTATCGACAACGGACCAAAGACGATAAACCAGATTCGTCAAGAGGCAGTGAAGGTGAGCATTCATCAATAATACATATATATAACATATTTTATTGCTAGTGAGACTAAAATACTACTACAAACTGATTTGCGGGTAAAGAAAGTATTTAGCCTTACAGGTGTTTTTTTCTTTGAAGGATTTGGGTGTTTTCATTCCACCCATGAACCAGGGGTCAAGAATGGACTTCTTCCTAGAAGGCCATTTCATGCAGAACAAGTTAAAACTGGACAGAGAATCTCTTGGGGGATTGGCAGATATGTTTGGTCAGATGCCTGGTGAGTGTGCAAATTCTTCTATAAGATCAAAATTATGTCTGAAGCTTCTTTACTAATGTGACTATAACTGAACGTATCTTCTGAATGATAAAATGTAATATATTTAAATCTGCAGGCGGCGGCATTGGGACTGGTCCAGGTGTGATCCAGGACAGATTTTCTCCCACCTTAGGACGCCACCGTGGACATATGGCTTCTCAACCACAGTCACAGTTTGACTTGGGTCTGAAGCCTTTTGTCAAGTCTAACCAGGTAGGTGGTAGTTTCCTGCATAGCCTAAAGTCACTTTCAAAACGTATTAGAAGATTAAGTTTGCTAAATGATTTCCACAGGGACAGAATCAGCATTTTCAAAGCCAGAACCATTCAAACCAGCAGCAGGTTCAGTCCAAGGACATGCCACCACGCTTTAAGAAAGGGCAGCTCAATGCTGATGAGGTAAATTGGAGGCATACGATAGCTGTTCCCGAGCATAAACCAAAACCTCCTGCATCCTGTGATTATAAAAAGACGCGTTATTCTGAGGGATCCCACTGGATGGCAGATTTCTTTCTTTGTCTGTTTCTTGTTTCTTTCTATTCTTTTTTTCCATCCTCCTCAATGCTCTTCTGCTATACCTCACTCTTTAACTGTCCGCCAGTCCACTGATTGCGATTATGAGATATGAGGGTGTGACTTTTTGTCCCTTTTTCTATTGTTATCATGTTATTAGCATGACAAGCTTTGCATTGTTTTATCACTTCTCTCAGATCAGCCTCCGACCCGCTCAGTCATTCCTTATCAATAAAAATCAAATGGCTAAACTGCAGTCCCAGATTCCGAATATGATTCCACCCAGCGCTCAGCCTCCACGCACACAGACTCCACCACTCGGACAGGTAGAAATCCCTTTCTTTCATTAAAGCACACAACTGTGTCAGAAAACCAATGTACCTGTAATGCAGTTAATGTGATAATAAACATTGAAGACATCCTTTTAAACCCTTCTCCATTTTTTGAATTTCATATATTAGCAATTTATTTGCTTTGTTGCTTTTATATTTATATACCAGATTTTTTATCTTATCTTTTTCATCTTACATCCTCTTTTCTGTTCTCTTCAGCCTCATCAGCTTGGTCTGAAAACCAACCCTCCTGTGATCCAGGAAAAACCTGTAAAAACTATTAAGAAACCTGCACCTACCAAGGAGGAACTGCTGAAAATGACCGTATGCCATTCAAAGCTTCCGCATGCGTTCAAAGCTTCTGTATAACATGACTAGTTATCAGAGATGTTTCCAACCTTTAACTGGTTTTGTTACAGGAGTCCATGGCGACTGAGTATCTTAACAGTAAGAACATGACGGATGCTGTCAGTGCCGTGAGGGAGATGAAAGCACCTAAACATTTTCTGCCAGAGATGTTGAGTAAGATCATCTTGTGTTCTTTGGAACGGACAGATGAGGATCGGGAGCAGGCCAGCACTCTCATTCACACACTCCGAACCGAGAGCTTCATTACTGGAGAGAACTTCATGCAGGTAAAATTACCTAGAGTCAAATCAATGATGTTGCACATCCCCTGTGGAACACAAAGTCAAACAATTGTATTGTTGTCTGCAGGCTCTTCTGAATGGATTGGATCAGTGCCCTAAGATTGAGGTGGACATTCCACTGGTCAAGTCTTACCTGGCCCAGTTTGCTGCTCGAGCTGTCATCGCTGAGCTGGTCAGTGTGGCCGAACTGGCTCATCCGCTGGAGAACGGAAATCACTTTCCCTTGTTCTTGCTGTGTCTGCAGCAAGCTTCCAAATTGAAGGACCGTGAGTGGCTCACAGACCTCTTCCAGCAGAGCAAGGTCAACATGCAAAAGATGCTCCCCGGTACGTCGGTTAAGCTTGATTCCGCCTTATTTATTATAAAACAAGACAACAGTGACAATTTAATGAAATATTATATAAAACTTCATCCAAAGAATATTGTTCACTAAATTGTGAGAAATAGGATTAGGGACATTTTTATGGAAAAGTTCAACCCCATGGCTTAACTGTTCTGTTTTTCTGTTCTTTAGAAATTGACCAGAATAAAGATCGTATGCTGGAGATTCTGGATGGAAAGGGTCTGAGTTTCCTTTTCCCCTTGCTAAAACTGGAGAAGGAACTGCTGAAGCAGATCATTGCAGACCCTTCCCCTGGGTCCATCTATAAGTGGATCAAAGACAATATCTCCCCCAAACTCCACACTGATAAGGGCTTCATCAACATACTTATGACCAGGTACAGCACACTAAATATCCACACGAACAGTACTGCTTTTGAATAATCTCATATCAGCTTTTATTTAACAAGTCTTTTTCCATTTAAACAGCTTTCTGCAGTATATCGTGGCTGAACTTGGTCTGTCTGAAGGGGATGAGCAACTGTCCTCTCCTTCGAAAGAACATCTTGATCAGGAGAGGCAACTGCTACTAGCCTTTAAGCCAGTCATGCAGAAGTTCCTGAACGATCACACAGAACTGCAGGTCAGCGCTCTCTACGCTCTGCAGGTGCACTTCAACGCCAACGCTTTCCCAAAAGGTAATGCAGCTACTTGCATTAGAACATGTAGCCTATCCCTGACACTAACTGTGACCTTTTGATGGGAAATATAATTTTTATTTTGTAATTTTAGGTGTGTTGCTTCGCTACTTTGTCAACTTTTACGACATGGAGATCATTGAGGAGGAAAGTTTCCTAGCATGGAAAGAAGACGTTTCTCAAGAATTCCCTGGGAAAGGAAAAGCCTTATTCCAGGTAATTGTTTAGATTTAGCGGTTATGTAAACTTAATCATGTTCTCATGAGAAGTGTTTTTCTTCATATTATTATGAGGTAAAATACAGGTGTGTCTTGCCCTCAGGTGAATCAGTGGTTGACTTGGCTGGAGACAGCAGAAGACGAAGAGTCAGAGGAGGAAGCCGACTGATGAACCAGACTAATCCTCCCCGTGCATACTTGTATCCTGATAGATAACATGCCATCTTCTCTTTGGTTCCTTCACTTTTTGCTGTAATTCACTCTCTTACCTAAACTGCTGCTAGGCTCATGAATTAACCGCAAGACAAAGTAATGCCATCTTCATCATAATATATCCTTGTGCTTGCATCATAGCCAATGTCAGGTGTGTCAGTTTTGAGTTTGAGATGATAAAACGACCACTTTGTTTAATAGGTTTACATATTTCTTTGTCTCCTCTTAATTTCTAATTTTTTTAGACATTAGGAAAATGTGGTCAGGTGCCATCTTTACATGTGTAACCTGGTTTGTGTTTCACGGTATAAGAGTGGATGGAAAACCTTTTGGTGCCCAGCAGAAGTGAAGCTGTCGATGTAGAAGCAATAGTTTGTTGTCTTTTTGGAGATGGATTAGAATTAAAACTGAGATCCTGGTTGAGTGGCCTTCATAGGTTACGCTGTTGACGCTTTTAGTGTTATTCTGGGTCCGTTGCAATATCCTTTAACCTTCACGTGCATGATTTTAAAAATAATCTGTTAAACTGTAATCACGGACTGGTTGCTATAAAGTTCTAGCAGTTTCCATTTCTACCTCCTCATGAATAATCTTTAGCGCTGGCTTCAGACATGTCTAAAGTCTTGAGATCCAGTAAATCTCCATAGTCATTCAGACAATTTCATACAACACACTACCTAAAGCCACAGCTTGCAGTAGATCTGAATGTCTATTGAAGATATGTGTTAGTGAGAAGTCCAGCTAACTGAATGAATGCCTCCGCTGCCCCAGCCTTACTTATTGTCTACTGTGTGTTCTGACAAGGTAACTGAAATGAAATCTATTACAGCGATAGTAACGTCTTTTAGGCCCCAGCCATCTGCTGCAAATGAAACATCTTAAACGTGTATCTGGTGGAATATTTTAACCTGCCTTTGGATAAGTCATTAAAAGTTAATTAAATAAAAAGGATTCACAAAAAAAGAGAAAAGGCTTCTGCCCTTGTCAATAGATGGTATGACAACAACCGTTTATTGTCAGGTGTTTTAATTATTTGACAGTTATTCTTGTTTGTTAAACGGCAATCCAGATGTAAGAAATTAAATGGTTTATGATCATGACATTGTAAAGCATATTTTGCTGTATTCATCACCACTATTGCTGAATTTACAATAAAGAAAATACTTGATCAATATATTTACTTGTTGTCCGTTTTTGTGAGCTGCAAAAAAATATGTATGTTAATGTAAGCAGGAACTTTTTGCTTTTTAAATTTGAAAAAATATTTGAAGGTAGAGCAAACAAAACATGTTAGGATTTTTTACTTTTTGCATTATTCCTCATCCGTGGGGATCCAGAAATATTCAACCTTTCTGCTTCTCCTTTGAAACCCAGAATCATGGGAATCTCCCATTGGTGACAGTTCACTGAAATGGGCTGGTCCTGTGTCCCTTCTAACCCGAGGTGCAGCCACTCTAAACATGGTTCTGCTGAACAGATATGACAAATTCAGACGGTGCATTATTCAAAGTTTAGTATTATATTATATAAATACATACCTCCCTGAGCTCCTTTCTGAATCCTCGCTGCTGGGATCAGGTGTGGAAATGTACACAGGATCTCCTTCCTGTTGATTGCATGTTTTTTAGACGGTTGAAGAATACAATTATTGTATTTTGTTAAAGATGAACAAAGGAAAATGAAATTACTGTGAAGGTCCTTGGTGTACCATCTTGATTTTTTAGAAGCTTAACCCTCTGGTCGCTCTCAGTCATACACAGGAAGTAGCTCTTAATGTTAGCTTGACTCTGAAGTGAGATACACAGGTATGTGTTTTTATATTTGACATTAATTGGGAAAATAAAAGCATTGTAAGTTTTTGTCATTGATTTGACATCCCCTGGTCACTAGATACTCTCTTTGTATGGATGAACAGTGATGCTCCTGCCTCATCCTTGCAGTCCATTTTTAATGAGCCAAACGGACTCACTGCTTTGGTTTGCCTCTGAGACTTCAGCTCCTCCTGGGCCCTGATGATTTCTGCCAGATCCTGATGTTTCTCTCTCCAGGAAAGACACTCCCTGGTGCGATCTTCCTTTTCTCTCTCGGCTAGATTTCTTTCCTGCTCAGTATCTTGTTGGGCTTTTTTGGCTCTCTCACTATATTCTTCAGCAACCAGAGCTCTACGTCTTGAGTTCACCTCCCTGGTAAAGCAGAGCAACAAATACATGAATGATGTCAAATTAAAAGCATTATGATGCATTTATATAGCATTACCAACATTTTTCTACATTAAAAGCTCACTTTTCCATAATTTTCACATTTTCCTCTGTCAGCTCCTTCAGTTTGTTTCGTAATGTGTTTCTCTCATTTTCCAGTCCTTTGTTTTCTTCCAGGAGAACTTGCTTTTCTCCGGACACGCGGTCTAGTTTAATTTTGGTCTCAAAGTAATTCCTCTCAGTTTGTGCTAAAAGTTGCTGGACATTTGTGTGCTGTGGATGAAAGCATGCAGTGTTTCTTCATTTCATTTGCATTGTTAAGTGCATTGTTAGGTATATTGTGTGCAAACTGCATTGTGATTTCGTGGGCACCTCTTTCTTCAGCTGCTGTAGCACCTCACTTAGCCTTGTTTTTTCAGATATCACAAAATCTTTCTCCTCCCGGTTGTCCAGTGCCCGGGCTTCTGCTAGGGCTCTATTTTTATCCGCCTCTGCTCGGGTTCTGTCCGCATCCTCAGCTGCCCTGGAGCACAGTGTCGCCCTCTGCTGGCTGATATGTAGCTTCTGGTTTAACTAATAATATTAAAGAGGAACTATTACAATGTCCTTAAAATTACTTTTCTGGCAGTGTGTTATGTTGCTGTGTATAAATGTAAGACGTCTGCCAAGCTTTAAAGCCGAAAGTGACCGAATTGTTATTGGTTTGGGAAAAAGGAGTCGACTCTGAATCTCGTGAACGAGTCGTCTGTTGGTTCTTATTTCAGTTCTGTGCCAGATTTGCGTCACTCTGTGTAATCCAGTACCTCAGAGATGACGTATTTTTGTAGGCTAACAAGAAATTAAGTGCCACCCTGGTTCCTCGTGTGCATTTTTGTCCCTTAGACGTTTGGAAGATCTCAAAAAAATAAGCTCTGTGATTAACAATGGTTCATGATGTTTACACTTTTTGTCTTATCAAGATAATCTTTATAAATGATCACCACTTTTGTTACATAAAAAGCTAACACAATCCTATAAACAGACAACATTTAAGATCGCTGGATGTCAACGTCACCACCCACCCCCAAGTCTCCGACAACTCTTTCAAACTTTATTAAACACGTGTTCTCTGGTAAGTAATTACTCTGTGAATTAATCCGCATCTACGTTTTAAGAGACTTGTGCCCATGCTGCATTATTTGTGAGCTTTATATGTGCGATGACGTCTAATGTCCCCGCCAATGGAAGTAGTCACTTTTAGCAACCTGTTATTAAGACACAATAAGATTTTAAATTATCCCAGGCAGGTTAGAACTGGTGTGTTTTATGTCATAGAATAAAACGTGAAAATATTTAGAGGTTCTGTTAACCACAGACCTTACTTTGGGCAATTTACCAAAAACCTATTAAAAAAACCTACAGACTATGAAGCGATGGAACCGGAAGTCCAAAAAAACTGATTTGTATTTGCATACAAAAATAGGTCATCTCGGAGCCTCCTTATGTCCATTTGCGACGCCCTAAGGGTAAACCAATCAAAGCAGACTAGACCATGTGACCAATTAGATCAGAGTAGGATGACAGAAAGGAGGAGACAAGACAGATCAATCGACCGAACTAATCATTTGAGAGTCAGTAAAGAGCTAAGGTATTAATAACTGTCTATTATTAGAAACTTAGTGTTTTTACACCTGGTATGTACGTTAAGTTGTTGGACAATCCTTAAACCAAAGTAGGACCTTAAAAATCGCAAAATATTTACTCCTTAGAACAAGGAAAAAGGGATGAAACAATATTATTAATAAGATTTATTCTATATTTCTAGATGTCTAATGAGGATACCTCTTTAACTTGGACCTGGAGTTCCTGGTTGAGGTTCCGCAGGTTTCTCATGGTGAGCTCGTTCTCAGTTCTCATCATGATCCTTTCCATGTGTATTTCATTAGAGAGGTATTTATTCTCCTTTTTTAGGTCTTCACATTCCTGAAAGACGAAGACATGTTTGTTCATTTACTATAAAAGAAAGTATGTCAGAATTAATGCCATGAATTAAATGGTCATGTAAACGAAACATAATGAACTGCACTCAACTTAACTACCAAAATGTGCATCTCTAATTTGTAAATTGCCCTTGATAAAAGCGTCTGTTAAACGATTGTAAGTGTATAAGTTTTAAGCAGGTTTGCCATATGAGTTCACTATTTTGTTTGGACAAACAAATGGTTGTCACACTGAAATATCACAAAACCAAGTATTGCGATGCTGTTAAAAGTTAAAATCTACAAAAAAATCGGACTGGGTTCAATTTTCTGCGTTTTTTTATTTTCTGCGTTTTCCGCATCCGTTGCAAACATCTTGACAGGTGTTTTGTCAATCCAGATAACATACTGCACAAACGAGAAATTGGATACGTTTTAGCAAACACTAGCATACTTTAATATAATTGTGTTAAGATTCACTGAATCATTATCTCCTCCGAGTCGTCCAAAACACGGATTCAGTTAGGAAAGTAACAGCGCAAAAAAGACAGATGTAAGTGTTCATAGAAACGTGCGCATATGCAACATTATTACGGCACTACGATACTACCGTTTAAAGAACAGAGTGGCATTGCGGGTATTTTTAAGTTTTAGCATCGCGGTGCTACCGTAGCAACGGTATACCGTGCAAACCTCTAAAACAAGTAGCACTTCTTAAAGGGATAGTTAACCCAGAATGACTATTCCTTTATACTCTCGTCAGACCAGTGTTGTTTTATTGCACATCATATAATATAAGATATTTATCATTAATACATTTTAACATTAAAGTGATAGTGTTAGATATTATTTTCCCCATAGATAAATAAGCCACATATATGCATGAATAAGTGTAGCATATGTGTGGTTTAAAGGCTCACACACAGAGAGGATAGCTGCTAGCTGAGCAAACAGCTAGCTAAACGTGGAGGAAGAGGATCTACTTAAAGCTAAACATTCTTTGTCTGACATGCTATCTTTTCTATACCTTATTTGGTATAACCAGTGTCTTATGGCACACTATATAAAGATGTTTCTTCCATATAGTTTCTATACCTCATTTTGTATAACAGGTGTCTTGTTGTACACTACATAAGTATTTGTCTTCCCTGAAATAAACAAGTTCAAAAGCTGTATGCCTTTGTGTCTAGTTCTTGTGCTCCCAGATCTGCAGAAGAATTCTCTCACAACATCCAACCTATTTCTGATTCGATCTAAGGGTAATCCAAAACTCAGAAAGAAACTTAGTGTTCGAAAGGAACCTGAAGTTTAACAGATAGTTCACACAAAATAAGTATTATGTCATCACTTACTCCCCCTCGTGTCATTTCAAAGCTATCTGCCTTTCTTTTTTCTGCAGTTCACAAAATAAGATATTTTGAAGAATGCATTGGTTTTGTGTCCATACAATATAAGTGAATGGGGGCCAATGCTGTCCGGTTACCAACGTTCTCCAAATCTTCTTTTGTGTTCTGCAGAAGAAAGTCTGTGAGGTTTGAAATGAAAAGATGATGATTAAATAATGACAGAATTGTCATTTTTTGGGTGAACTATAACTTTAACAATGAAATCTACATTAATAATAAAAACCGCAGTAATTCAAGTGGACCACAGAAAGCACATCATTACATATTTAGAAGTTCCTTAACCAGCTTTTTAAATGTATTATTCTCTGTTATTTCACACAAAAACAATGTAAATAACTTCCATTTGTCTTTTGACATCACCTACCTTCCTCTTCCTCACCAGTTCCCCCTGCAGGTGGTTGATTTGCAAGAAAGAGCCACTAGCGCTTAGAGCACTGACGGGTCGGACCGCACGCACGGGTCTTCGAGGAGGGTGTGTTGGCTTAAAAACTCCCTTAAGCTCCTCGATGCTCTGAAAGCGGTTGCCAATATTATTGGTGCTGTGAGAAAGAGATTTGTAGAGACCGCTGTCTGAAGCAGGGCTCTTCAATAAACTGAGAGCCTGGAGCTCCCCATGAGAACTGGCCCTCAGAGTCATAATTTAATTTAGTGAAGAATCTCCCAATTTTGACCTGAATCTGTAGTTTTGATGTGATGTAATTTGCTTCTTCCGCAGAGTCCCGGCATGCAAACGAATGCGCTCAGAACTAAGGGGACTCATGAACATGCGGCTCAGGTCAATTATTTATTAGGAAATGTTATACCAACTCACAGGGAGCAGAAACTTGACGCTCACAAATGGATTGAAACACAGATCACCCCATCCCTGACTAATTGTAGAATTATGTTTCTCAGCTTTCTGTTGTGAGCTGGGTTAACAGTACTGATAAACGGGTCAAAGAAAGAAAACAATAAGACTTTTGCTTTTCTTGAAGAAACTAAATAGTCCTTGTGCTTATAGCTTACGGTCAAACCTTGGCTCAACATGCCAAATGATATGATACTTAATACTCCGGGTTTATATCCACCCTGATGGCACACATAAATCTGCTTTACGTCCATTTGATGTCTGCATTTATATCTGCAATACATGGTGTCCTCATTTGCAATAGGTCTCGAAGACTTCTGCTGTCAGACGTCATATATACATCTACATACAACTATACAATGTCTGTAAGATGTTTATGATTTAGAGAGGATGTAAATCTGCTCTTTCTAAGATGTTTGCCAGATGTTTTTGCACGGCAGATGTTTTCAAGATCTCCAGATCTTTAGCAGACATCTTACAAATGTATCTGTGCTATCTGGGTTACAAGTGTCGTTTTCAAGACTGATTCCCTTTACTTCACCGGGCAGACGAAGAAATTCAAACCCCTTTACTGCAGATGTATTATTTAAGCTGAACACAAAATAGGACTAATGCCATATAACTATACATTTTTCATTGTATTAGTTTAGTAATAAAAATGGTATATACCCAGGTCAGAACCTTTTGTAATGGTTTGTTATTTCCTGTCAAGGACCATTTAGATGAGACAATCAAATATGTGAATCTGCAAAACAGGGCACAGGATGCTTTGAAAAGCTTCCTGTAATTTCGGCTATATGTAGATAATTATGGAATATGTTTAAAATATTTGACATGACTGGTGCAGTCACATGAATGTTTTTGGTCGCCCTTTGCTCCAGATGTAATTGGCCTCTCCGTGAAGGTCTTTATCCAGATCATCCTCAACCTCCTGTTTCCTATTTCCATAGTTCACCTTTTTTGTAAGAAGGTGGAGTGAGTTCAAAACTGTGATCCTTTCTGCAGAATCACCATATTTGTGTTTGTAAACGACTGCAGTTTTGTTGGCGTCTTTAATGTTGCTGCACTGATGGCTGGAGTTTGGTTAACTTTGTGTCCTTTATTCACATTATGTATTTGCACACTCTGTGTAGATGTGAATCAAATTCAAGGTATGATTCTATGTCTCTATATTTGTCTTTTTAAATGCACTTTTGATTTTAATAAATCAAATGGGAAATGTTTTGTTGTATCTCAGTTCCTAAAGATGATGGAATTTCTGGAGTGGTGTTGGTTCAAACCAAGGACAAGAAATACAGTTTTAATGCGACAACAGCCAAAGAGGCATGTAATGCTATTAAAATGAGAATCGCTACAAAGGCTGAAATGGAGACAGCAAACAAACATGGATTACAGACATGCAGGTAAAGCTGTAAAAGATTTGGCTGTAGATTTGTATATTATGACATGTTGACTGAAATTATACAAAGCTTTTGGTGGTAGAAGATGTTTAAAAATCGATAATTTTTGACCAAAATAATATTATCAGAAAAAAACTGTATGAAGTCTGCAGTTAAAGTCTTGAGTTAAAAGATTAAAATGAAAGGGCATAAATGTATAGCAAAAAACAATATTTCTTACTACACATTTTTTTTGGTCTCGTTTTCTTGTTCAAATATTTAAAGAATTCTATACATTTACTTGACAAGGAATATTTAGTCTTGAGTTATTAAAGAAAATATACTTTTATTGGGTTATTTTTCTTTTCAAGTAAGTGGATCGTGATTGAAGAATTTGTAAGACATTTACGTTTTGTAGTGTTTTCATTAACATAATTTAATGTATTTTTTAATGATGTCTTATATTTATTTAGCTTAGAATTTTTTTTTTAACTAAAAAATGTTCTGCTTTGGAGAAGACATTTTCATCTAACATAACTTTGAACAGTGTTGATAGTAGGTTATGAGTTCATATCTGATCTGTATAGGTTCCAGGACTTCTAAGACTGCAATATTACCCTTTTACTTAGGTACGGCTGGATTGAAGAGCAAGTAGCAGTTGTACCACGAATTGACAGAAACCCAAAATGTGGTAAAAACAGCACAGGCATTTCTGTATGGAGAGCTGACATCCGCAACCTGTTTGATGTTTATTGTATTAAGCCACAAGGTATTCGTGTTTATAATATCTTCCTATGGTTATTAATGCATGTTGCACAATGTAAAGATAATTTTGTACAATTGCTAGATATTCTATGGTATCATAGGTTCATATTTTAGGCATATGTTAGAAAAACAATACAATACAGTACTGTCTATATAACATGAGAATATGTCTTTTACAATAAACCCCAGGTCCCGATGGACATTTTGAAACATCAACAAGGCTTGAATCTACAACAGAAAGGAGAAGAAAACCATCAACTACCCATTCTTCTACGATATCAATCCAAACATCAACTACTCATTCTACCTCTTCTCCTGTCACATCCCTTCCTCCCTATTCATCCACCCCTTCCATTTCCTCTGGTTTCAACACTTCCTCAAACACTAGCACTGTTATTCTTTCTAGCATCAGTAAAATAACTTCTCAGGCAACAACAAGCCCCCGGCTTCACTCATCTCCCAGAACCTTGACCGAAGTCTTGACCTTACCCATTTTATCGTCCTCTCTTTCATTCACTAATACTGTTGTTCAACATACCTCACCTTTAACAGGCCAGACCGATCTGTCCCAGACTGCTGGACCTTATAAACCTTCCATTAGAGGTTTGGATTTTAAACCCTTAAACATCCATCCAAATAATTGAATCACTTTCCACCGAGTTTATTAAACTTCTTTATTTTAGCAGTTCCAAAAGCAGTTGTTATCGTTTCTGTTATGCTGCTACTGCTGTTAGCAGCCGTAGGGACAGCTTGGTATCTCAAAATGTGAGTGATTCAACAACTATCATAAGCAAAAATAGTTTTAAGATAAAGTTGCATACATTTACTTGACTTTGTTTCCCTTCAGCAAAAGAGGACAACAGTTTCCATCCTGGACGAGAATTAGGGAAAAATATTTTTCCGAAACTGAGATGTGCCAACACATTATTGATAGGCACTGTATGCAAGAACAGACGAGCAAAGACAACAACAATAGGAAATGTGACAACATCATCCTTCGGATGGAACAAGATCCCGACACAGACTAACCCTAAGAACTGAGAGAGAGAGAGAGAGAGAGAGAGAGAGAGATCGTTCAGATTTCATTGTTTTCAAACTGTGCTAGACCTTTCTGTTTTTCATTTTGTTACTTTGCAGTTCAGTTATTCTAATGGACACTACTTCTTTCTATTTTTGTATTGTAATAAAAGCATAAGCTCAAGACATTCTAATAAACATACAACTGAAAAGATAAACATAATGTACGCCTACCATAATGTTCAGGAATAATTTATTAAGCCTGGAAAAAATAGTTAATAGTTTACATTATGCTACAACAAACAATACCACCAAAATGAAATAGGTTATAGCAGACGCCTACATTAGGTTTATTTAAAAAAAAATAGAAATATTGAAATGATGTCAATATGGATTTCATTTCAATGACTCGATATACGGGTCCGGATTTCGCCATATGCATTATTATGGGAAGAAACATCATCCTATAGAATTTAGGGATTTCAATGTAATTGTAGCCCATTTTACAATTTACTGCATAGCCAAAAAATACATATTAGCATTTTTATTATGTAAATAAAGAATAAATTAATTACATAAAGCTGGAAAACTATTATACATGACTTGGTTATGAAACATCATGAATATAAAGATTATATTTATTAGCGTAATAAACATTTATTCTTAAAACTACAAGCGGATTTAAATAATTGTAAATAGATTATAAAAGACTTTGTTTAATACAACACATCATTTTTGGCAGCTTGTGTTGTTACCATAAAACAATAAATGAACATGTATTACTCTAACGATTTATATAACATACTCTTTTCAATCCTCGTTAAATTTGATGGTTTTACCTTTATGCGTGGCTGCGTCACGACGATGACGTCATCGCAGCGCGTCAGTTTCTCTATCCTGTTGTTGTCATCTTTATTGTTTGCCGGATGTAACAAATATCATCAGGTTTCTACTCATTTGATGTCTTTTCGGTGGGTCTATATGTGATGCTAATGTACAAATATCGAACTCTGTTGTATTAATTTGGGGTAAGAGACGTTTTTTTCCCGGTTAACCAGGCTAACATTAGCCTAACTTACCTAGGTGAGTGTTTACAGTATACTCGACCTGCATAGATGGTTATAACCACAGTCTATGGGTATAACTCTGGATTTCTCTCTTGAAACAAACGTGTTTGCATTATTGTACGTTGTTATAACATATTTTTGTTCAGTTGTTACGTTTGCAAAATCACCATCGCCAGGTGGCAGAGCAATGCAGTTAAATACACACCTGTTCAATTCGAAAGTATGGAGGATTTGTGTTATATCGGTGGATTAATGGTTTAGCATGAAATAGTACTGTTAAGTAATCTTGCTGACAATTGTGAACGTTTGAGATATGTCATGATTGAATAACCCATTGACAGTTCATTAAAGAATGTTTACTTCAATACGTTGGCTTCATTTGGGGGTTTGTTTCTATAATTGTATCACTTCACATTGTGTTACTTTTAATAAGTCTCTTGCTAACCCAAAACATGGACTTGTATGTTCACATCATAAGTATCTTGGTTTAAAATTATAATATAAATGTTAAAGGAAAAGTGTGTTCTAGCATTTACTTTACATTATTCACAAAGTCTTCAGCTTTTGCACTTTAAATGTTCATTTTTAAATGCTCAAATAGTCAATGTAAGCTTCTTAAATAGTATGATATCCTCATATGGTATTACAGAATACATCGACTAGAATAACGCTGCTTTAAATAGTTCAACATGTGTAGAAAAGCAGACTTTTGTCCCTTCTTGGCTTATGTCAACACCGTTCTCTCTCTCTAGGATCTCCAGCAGTGAATGAGGTGTAGTGTTGTAACTGAGCACTCCTCCGTGTGGACCTGAGATGGGCCAGCATCTTTCTGGCCAGGCGGTGAGCAGACTGCCTGAGAAACTGATCAAACATGTCGGGCTGGTGCGAGACAGCGGATACCTCACCTATGATGAGTTCTTGGGTAGCATGGCAGAGCTCAATGATGTGTAAGCAAGTTGTTTGCCCTGAACTTTTATTTTGAAAACGTACACGTTGTGCTCAGGTTAATTGTTTTCTGCCGCAGAACTGCTAAACTAGCTTCCGGCCAGAAGAAACATCTTCTGTTTGAAGTGCAGACTGGATCTGATGCAACAGCTTTATGGAAAGTTGCAGTGAGAATAGTGTGCACCAAGGTGAGATCACATTTATTTATATTTAATTGAGACATTTTTTATCTGTTCTGTGTGTGACCTCTAAAACGCATATTTGTTTTTTTATTCTGTGTGTCAGGGCTACCAAAACTGGTTGATATTTGTTTGAGGTGTTGGCTGTTGTTGCTGACTCCTCTGTGTTTCCGCAGATTAACAAAGAGGATGGAAGTGTGGAGGCCTCCCGCATTATGAACCTCTACCAGTTTCTCCAGCTCTACAAAGACATCACCAGTCAGGCATCTGAAGTCATGAGTTTGGAGATGGCAACAGGAGGATCATCTGGACAGCTGTCTTCAGAAGATACCTGCCAGGCCAGCATGTGGATGGGCAGGTAATGTGACAGATTTATTGAAATTACCATAAGGATGATGCACAGTGACTCACATGCTATTTGTGTTCTGTAATAGCACTGTGCTGTCTTTTACCTTTTCTGTTTTTCCTGTAAAGCTGCTTAAGAACAATGCACATTGTGAAAAGCGTTATATAAATAAACTTGAATTTTATTGTAATAGGGTGAAACAGTTGACAGATGAAGAGGAATGCTGTATCTGTATGGATGGTAAAGCAGATCTTATTCTACCCTGTGCTCACAGCTTCTGCCAGAAGTGTATCGACAAGTGGTAAGAATTTGTGTCGAATTATTAATTTAGGTCAAATCATGACACACCCTTGGAGTGTTTATGATTTCTTCCCTCTGCTTTACCTAGGAGCGGTCAGAGCAGAAATTGCCCCATCTGTCGTATTCAAGTGACTGCCGCCAATGAATCATGGGTTATGTCGGACGCTCCCACGGAGGAAGATATAGCTGGATACATTCTCAATCTTGCAGATGAAGCTGGTCACCCACACAGACCTTAAAATGAAACACTGTGCCGCTGTCTCTATCTGTCTCCCCACTTCCTATTTCATGACACACTGTCAATAGTAAATGTATTTATTGCAGAATAATGTCATACACTGAAGGCAATAAGGACTGAATATTCTGATTCTTTTCAGGTTGATGCATCATAATTTAATGTGAGAAGTTTACATAAGGTGACCTTGTGTAGATAAATGAGAGACGACACGTAGATTTAGAATCAAATTGATTTTCTTCTTCTTGCAAGTCCAGTTTGATCTTGTGTAGTAATGGCACTTCATTGCATCTGTTTTGTAGAGGCCTTGTATTACCTGAAAAACAGCATTTCCGTATCAGCATGTGTAACAGTTTAATGGTATTGACTCGCATATGATGTGGGAACATTACTCCTACAGTCACTTCATGAAAGTCTTATAATGTAGTGATCCATTTTACACTTATGCTAATTGTGTTTTTTATAGGGATTAATCACTGACAATTTTGTTCAAAATCCTAAAATTAAGCTTTTCATCTCACACTTTTCAGTTAAGTGTGAGAGAGAGACTGTGAATATGAGGGCTTAGGAAATATAATTGTAACATAAAGGAAGTATGTGTATATAGAGATCAAACTTTATATAAAAGTCTGAAGTTGAATTGGAGTTTATTAACAATTAATTTAAGTAAATCTACTTTTTAAACGATAACTTCTGTAATATCCTCACAGGTTTACAGAGATGGAGTGACTAAATATTAATATACATAAGAAGATGATAAATATTTTTTTCTGTGATGGTGTTGTTTGAATGAGAGCTGTTTGACTTTGAAAGTGGGATGTTCAGTGCCCAGTTTCTTCCTGTGTGTAAATCTGACAATAAAAGGAACTAAATATTTTTATTTGTGAAAGTGGCCATAACTCAGACAGTTTCTGCATATCTCATATTAATCTTGAGTACTTACAGAATAGTATCGTACCCTTCAAGTATCCGTAGAGTCTTTAGTTCGATCAGATTCACAAAAGACAGATAAAGCTGTACAATTATTTTGAAAAAAAAACATTAGACGCTGCGGGGGTTGTGGGGGGCGATTGGTTTGAGGGCGGAAGTAAAGCACGTTCGCACCCATTGTGGCCACCTTGTGTGAATAACCCATGCAAATGCACATTTCACATCTACTTCCACCAGGCTGCAGTGTTGAGCCAGATTACAGAGTTCCATGGACACAAAAGCAATGCAACTCAATGGGTACCGCCATTGTTCGGTTAACAACATTCTACAAAATATGTTATTTTGTGTTCTGCAGAAGAAATTAAGCCATAAAGATTTGAAATGACAAGTGGGTGAGTAAATGATGGCATTTCCTTTTGGGGTGAACTGTCAATTGTACCTGAACCTTTGGGGTTCCTCCGCCACAGATTCATTAGGAGTCAAAAACTGGAGTTGTGCTTGATCATTGTTTTATTTTTAGTTTGAGTGCAGTTTACATATATTTATTCCAATTTCCACATATTTTCTGCAATTCCGACCAAAGCATGCATACATCAAACCACACCTAACTCTTTATGTGTACTTATCAGATATGCAAGTTTAAGTAAACAAGTCTATTATCCAACAAAAATAAAGCTCCACCCCTTTAGCCACCCAAGAAACTTTCCCAGACTCTCAACTTGCAAACATACATGTTCATCTAGAGTCTAGACAGATATAAGGCCATGTTTCTGTATGTCTATTATATGTAAAAGATTTATCAAAACAAACAAATCCATTATTAAAGTGGCACACCCAAAGACTCCCTCTTATAAAAGGTAACAATTGTTTATGATCCCTTAAAAAAAGACAAACTTTAAACGTCATTTTCAAAAACCATGCAAAGGTCAGTAACGTTTCATCACAAAGCACCATTTTCAAAGAACTCATTCATAATATAAAGTGGATAGGCTATATATATCAATCACCTATAAATGTTTATTAATTCAGTACAACTGATAGATCTGTCATTTATTAGGCACAAAGTTAGCTCCATGGCTTGTTACCAAGCAGGGAATGTGCAGTGTAGTCGCACCTCGAGTGGTGGATGGTGTCTGCTACAATACATCTTCTGAAGCAAGACACAGTTTCCACTCTCACATGATGTCTGGGTCACTTGTTTAGACCCATGCTGTACCCTATCTATCATCTTTAAGGGGCTTCGGTAGGCACAGATTCTGACTTTACAGCATCCACCAGGAAGCTGAGCTCATTGCACAAGGTCTCGTGCCGAAAGGCCATACGGATCTGCGCCACGTTTGTCCTGCGGATATCATTTCCCTCCGGTCCGTCCTGTAGATAATTCTCCCCCAGGAAGTGCTTCTTCTCCTGCAAGGTGAAATCGATTTGTCATTTACAATAAACATGCCTTTCAATAACAGAAAGAAAACAAATAGGAGCAGTTATGTTTATGTACCTGATGAGACAGACCACTCTGAAGGACGCTGTTTCTGGCGATCTCACACACATCACAAGTACTCAGCTTCCACAGTTGTGCTGCTATGGCATATTCCTCCATAAGGGCCTCCTACAGGTACACAAAAAACACATGATCTGACTGCTCTGCCAGAATGGATTAAAGGGACAGTTCAGCCTAAATACAAAATTCTGTAATATACTCACTCTTAAGTTGTTCCAATAGAGTACCTTGTTCCAATGAACAAAGAGAAATATATTTGGAAGAATGCTGGTAACCAAACAGTGGCCACCATTGACTACCATAGTAGGAAAAATGAGAATGATATTCAACACTGCCCCAGAACTGTTTGCTTTCCTAAATCCTCCAAAATACCTTCTTTTGTGTTGAACAGAACAAGGAGATTTATTAAAAAAATAAAATCCTACTTGAGGGTGAGTAAATGAAGACAGAATTGTCCTTTTTGGGTGAACTTCCTTTAACTTATGATGTGTTGATTCTGTAAAAACTTTGTTTCAGCTACCTTTGTGTAGTGGAACTGCATTGGGTCATCGGTGGAGAGAGACACACACAGGCCCTTGTGCAAAAACTCCCTCAGGGGATTCTTAGAATACTCCAAGAACAGACTGTTGTTACTGAGCGGTGACATGGCAATTGGCACCTGGGCCAAGTAATACAGGTATTGCAGCACAGGACTCTGTTTGGAGACATTTAATAAACAAAGAAACATGAAACAACTGATACTTAGACACTGAGGAAACGTGAGTTGTGCACACATGACAGCAGGTATCACACAGCTACAAGGTTTATTTCACGAGTTCACCTCGCAGATATTAAAGTGAGGCGGACAGTATGAGTATTTGGCGTGATGTCCCGGGGAGATTGCTCAGAGATCGGGAGGAATCAGGATCCGCCCGTACCCAGAGCGTTCCCCAGTTATACTGAGATAAAAACGGGCTGATGGTGAGGTGTGGGTTATGGAGAAGGGAGGCTGTGAAAATGTAGAGAGAATTAAGGTAAGACAGTCTATTTGTTTTCTCCCGAGTTGATAGGATGGTTGGTGTGATAGAAAGCCAGCCGGGATGATTATAAGCAGCGTTCCTCTGGAAATTTGTTGATAAAATATCAAACTCAAATATGTATAAATACAAACAGCATGTGGGGTTTAAAGTGTTTACGGCTGGTCTTAAACACTGACCTTCTTCAGGTTGAGTCCGTGAGAAATGTTGTCGGCAGTGAGGAAGGCAGTCACCAGATGGGTGATCGATCCTGCCTCACCACAATGAGGTCTGAACTGGAAAGTATTAAGACCACGTTCTCTACAAAATAGCAAACATTCACATGGTTTGACATTTGAATCAAAAAAGCCTCTGTTGTAGGCTTTGGGTTAAAGAAGGAAATACGTTTTGATATGATAAGAACGTTAACTATTAAATCAGACAATGATTTTTATAGTGACCTACTTGCGCAAGTTGTTGAGGACCATGATGTTGGCATACATGTGAAACAGGTAATAGGTGTATGGTGGGTTTTCCTCTGTGGTCCAATCCTCAGGTTTTGGACTCTTATAGGTGAATATGTGATCGCTGTGTTTGGATTCATCATCCACACTGTCGAATCCTGTCACCTGCAACCAAATGTTCAAAACCTCATTTAAAAGAACACACTTTGCCACAAACGTTTTAGGCTACCACCAGTGATGCCGGTAACGCGTTAGTCTAATTTGACCACATTTTTCAGTAACGAGTAATCTAACGCGTTAATTTTCCAAAACCAGTAATCAGATTAAAGTTATGTATCCAAGTCACTGTGCGTTATTATTTTGTCATTTTCCTTAGTAAAAATATATATATATATTTTGCTTTCTTCTTGCGTCTCAGGGAGTGTAGTCACGTAGCAGTATGCGACAAGTCACGTTTTCAGCACGAGGACAATTCACGTGCGACGCAAATGTAAACAACAATGGAGGGAGGAGAGAGATGCGCGTTTCTGGCTGGAAATACAGTCACGAGTTTGTGTCCGCTAGATGACAATATGAAGGTTCGTTGTATTCTCTGTGCTGTCGACAAAGTGCTATCTAGCTACAAAAACACTACGTCAAATTTGAAGAAACAATTGGAGTCAAAGCACTGCACAGTCCAATCTACAGATTAAGTCCCGCCAGGTGTTGCGAAGCAGAGAGCAGCAGGTCACCCACCACCAGAACAACAAATGCTGGACTTTGGTTCAAAAGTAGTAAGTGGGGGAGAGTTGAAGAAGTTGATCGGGCAGTATTGATGCGCGGATGGCGGTTAAATCCGCGGGTCGGGTGGGTCGGGTAATCAAAAAATACTATCAGATTAATTGCGGGTGGGTCGCAATATATATAGTGTATATATATCATATATCATATACAATATTAACAACATTTCCCTAAAAATACGAATGTGTTTTAAGTGCATTTTTCATCAGGCGCTAATTTGCAGTAATTTCAAAGAAATGCGGTAGAGGACGGTCTATTTCTTAAAGCAGAAATGGAGGCAAAACAGATCCGAGAGAAATGTAAACATGGATAATTAAAAAGAAAAAAAAGGTATAAAAGAAAAGTACCGTGTGGGAGCGTTTTAGCGAAGTGGTTTAACAAGGATGAATCAAATGCTCGGTATGTAATATGCAACGACTGTGGGACAGGTACATCATGTGTGTGCTAAATCGAAATATTAGATTTAAGTATTTATAGACAAAAAGGTGCTAGAAAATGTACTGAGTAATTTAAATGACGATCGGGTCCGTGTCTGGTGCGGATATCTATATCAGAGAAAATTATACGTGCGGGCGGGTGACGGGTGGATCTTTCATTTGAAACAGCGGATGCGAATGCTTCCCTGACTGCGAATGCGGTTGACTCGCTCTCGTTTCGTGCGTTTCACACTTGTTTTGTAAAACCACTCCTTGCTGGTCTAATGCTGTGAACAACAGGTTCAATGTTCATAAAACATGTTAATAGACAATGTTAACATAAAAAGAAATTAATAGTTACATTTATAAATAATGTAGATTATAAATAGTATGTTTTGCCATTATTAAAGTGTTAACAGTTAAATATGTAAGGTCAAGAAAGACTGATTTGACCGTTAAGTGAAATCAAGAAATATTTATATTATTTTTAACATTTTTAAGGAAATAGTCTTTAAGTTCAACTTAAAATGTCAGGAGATACATTGTTGACATTACTGTTAAAAAAATACACTTCCAATAAAGTGAGTGTTGGCAAAACTGATTGTCATTTTTATGTTGAGGCAGACGGGGTGGTGTTGACAGCAGCTGCTGAATGTAACTGATAAAGTAACGAGTAATCTAATTTAGTTACTTTTAAAATCCAGTAATCTGTACAGTAACTAGGTAACTTTTTAGAGGTATAATCAGTAATCAGATTACTTCTTCAAAGTAACTGTGACAACACTGGCTACCACATTGCGCTGCAATTAGATTAGCGTTTTAACGTTTTATTTATATAGAAAACGATCAGGCTTTTAAAATATTGTCTTATATTTTCTTTTTTTTTTTCTTTATGGGTTATTTCACATTATATCATCTAACAAGCAAATTTTTCATAGGCGTGTTGTTTGTTATTTTTAATTAGGGCGGTTACTCAAATAAAAGCTTTTAATTAAACCGGTGATGAATAGATGTTATGTTCTGTTAAATCTGCTCTGACTGGTTTTGCCAACTTAATACAAACTGTTGTTGTACTGCACTTACGTATTTTAGGAAGACGTGCGTTTCTTTGTGCTCCTGAGGGTTGACGGTGGCCTGAAATAGTGGAAGGAAGATGTTCTCTAGCATCTTGGCAAAGTTAGGGATCAGCTTCTTTGCTCGGAAAATGTCACTGAAAAGCAAAACATTGTTGCATTTTTAATTACTGGATATAAGTTAGAGTAACATACAGTCTGACCGAATGGAACGACAGAAGATACTGTAAAGAACATTGGTAACAACAACATTGGCCCAAGTTGACCTCCATTGTATGGACCGGAAACAACTAACTACGTTTAGTCATATACAGATTTTGATTGACATGAGGGTGAATAAACAATGAGAGAATTTACATTTTTGTGTGAACTGTTCCTTTAAACCTAGCAAACAGGATGTAGAGTTGTATCCCTAAAACCATTCCAACAGGACAGTCCCATGGTACGACCTAGGGCACTACCTGGCTGGTGCGTTTTCTGTCTTAATATCAAATCTTGTATATGAAATGAAAAGTGCTGAAAGCGAGTAAAAATATCCTATATCACAGAACTAAATAAAGAGAACAAAATGCACGTTTTTAGATGTTTTAGATCACGCATCCTCTCAATTGTTTCTGTGAAGGACCAGACACATTTGCAGCTCCCTCTTTCCACACAGTAGCCTACAGCACTCATTCTAAAAAACAGTATAACTTACATAGCTAAGATAATTATTTAGAATAAACTCATACCTCAAAAAAACAACTGAAACATTTTTTTATTATTATTATAAATACGTTTTTCATTTCTCCTTTGGCTCCCAAGAGGGCAGGGCACTGGCCAAAAAACTGAATTTATGGTATGTTGAGTTCATGAATACTGGAACTTACTAGATCCTGGGCACTTGTATGAGCCATCTCATGTTAGGTGAGTGCAACTTATGCTTAATAAACCATTTAGACAAGCTCCCCCACTCTTCAGGAGATCGGCCATATATGGAGAGACGGGGTTCTGCAATTTGGTATTTGCTGTCCTCCATATCGCGAGCAACCTCCTGCACAGAATAATGACCGTCTGATGTTAGTCAGTTTTGCTTGCTGAACAAGATTTATATGCTCACTATGTATGTACATACAAAGTTTGTTTTGGTTTATGCTAATTCTTACCTTGATGAGGCGTGCAAAATATTCTCCACCAATGTAGTTATCACCTTTGAGGTAGATCTCTCGGAGCTCATTTGCACCCACTGGGTTGTATTTGGAATTAAACTTGTCAAACCGATGAAACGTTTGTCTTCCCTGAAAACAAAAAATTGTGAATTTTTTCTTTGCTGTGTGATCCGAATTTATGTCTCATAGATTGTATGTAATACGCACAGCGTGTACATCCAGCGAGTCCACTGTCAGGTTATAGGGGTCCATTTTAAGACTCTCGAACACTTGCTTGAGGGTCATCTTCTTTCCATTCTTCTCCATCACCACCCGCTCTGCATCTGTTTTAGAAGTGTCCTTGATAAACTTCAGAAGGTGTTTCTGGTTCATGCAGGCAGCGGCATGAATGTGGGTATCAACCTGAAGGTTCATAAATACGTGAAAACTAGTGGTCATCTGAAAACAGAATCAACCCTGACACCAATTGAAGACCTTGAATACCTTTCTGACATTGTAGAAATCTCTGTGAGGAACGCCTTTCAGTTCCTTTAACTCCGCCATCTCGTTCAGCATTTCGTGAAGGTAGAACTTGGACATCAGGAAGTTAAGCCTTCTGTGACAATACGTCTTCCTATAAAAGAGAAAAAAATCTGTCGCATTATTATCTGCATTGTCTTTTCGTGAATGATTTTTGATTTGATGGTTATCACTTGGAACATTCAAACACTTATCCACAATGACAAAAAAACATATTTAACTCACGTCGGCCCATCTGCTATCATGGCGAGGACGTGGCTCATGTCGATAGCAAAGGTTTCCAGATCTGGATATGGCAAACTTCGCGGCAGGGTCTGTTTTAAAGCCTCTTCATTGTCGTAGACATGTACGATTCCATCCTTCATCTTTAGGATGTAGTTCAGATTCTGTGGTATGTCTTCCATACTGTAAGGATCCTCTCCCTCAATTGGACAGGGGCAGGTATCTGTTGCCACGGTTTGAAACAGTTCTTAATTTCTTTCTCAATGCTGATTAATACTAAGACTTAATTTATTTTTATATCCTGATATAAACAGAAACATGGTTGGACCTTTAGACGGTGTCTACACCGGACGTGACCGGCGTGTCAGGACACGACACTCGGGCTTGTTCACATGGTATTGCTGCACAAAATTGTAAATTATAATGGGTTTTAATGCGTTCTACTGTCCTTTGGCATTGTGTGTCCGGTGTAGACACGGTGTTGCAGTATCACCTTCCCAATTGAAAGAAACACCCTAAAAGAGTTTCAACTTCAAGAAACGCTGAATATTTAGTTCATAAGCGAATAAAACTGGCTAAAATAAATACACCATAGAGACCTCATAGAAAGCTCCTCTAACCCTGTGTGGGAACATGACCTGAATTGAACAGCCTCTGCCCTAGGCTCATTAGGAATGAAGCCAGTAATCTGACAGGTTTATGACTCACAGCGGTTTGTATTATTAATCTTTTAAAGATGCATGATGCCATCAAGGACGTACTGTACCTGGCAGCATTTCATCCTCCTCGCTCCATTTCTCATTATTGGCACTCCTCAGAAATCTGGTGATGATCCTAGGAATGCGGTGATACGCCAGCCGTGAGTATTTCTCTCTGATATAGAGTGCTGTTAGCAGTGTTTTGGCTGCTTGCTCATAGTCCTCCACTGTTATCTGGTAAAATAATAGATGTATTTATAAGTGGATGTCCAATTATGGTTATTAATCTTTTTCAGGCAGAATAAAAATGCATGAACTTGAACAATTTATAACTAAATTTTAAGTGTTGCAGTTGTGTACCTATTGTATTGATGCATTATAAAAGATAACGTTAACATTTAATATACATTCACATTTGATATTTTGTGAAGCTCTGTACACAGTATATTCAGGCTTCATTCATGATTATTTCAACGCTGATCATTGTATCATACAGACAATGCTCTTTCTTACATTTGGGTTTATGTATGACCATATTCAAAGTATTCTACTCTCAAACATCACCTGATCTCTAGTGGTCATGCAAATCCTAAGTGCCAGAATAACTGTTTAAACTAATGGCTTGGTCAGACTTAACATAACGTTATAATTGGGGTGCAGACTGATCTGCCTTATTAACTAAGATTGAGGAATTTAAGCAACCTCAAAGCTTTTCTATTCTCTATAACCTTTAATTAAAAGGATCATTTACTGAAAATTGAGTGTGTTCACCCTTGTGCTTTTCCAAACTCGTATGACTTGTTTTCGTATGTTGAGCATGAAATTAGACTTTGGAAGAGTGCACAATGTCTGCTACAATCCCTTATATTGTATGGAATAGAGTCAACATTCTTAAAGGTTCTTGTGTTCCACAGAAGACAGAAAGTCATACAGGTGTGAACAACAGATTTTTTTAGGTAAACGATCCCTTCAAAAAAAAGTCCAATGACAAGAAAACCTTCTGGCAAGTTCAAGTGGTAATAAATGTAAAACCGAACTTGTTTTTCTCTCCTACCCCTGCACAGTGGTCTCCACTGATAGTGACCCTCTGGAATTCTGGGATGTTGATAGCTGCAGTATCTTCCTCTGTGGAAGGGGTCAGCAGAGGTGCCATGATAGACATTGCCCATTCAGAGGCGTTGGGAATCTGGAAGGACACCGAGTTTGAGCGTATCAGCTTGAAACTCTTCTTCCTAGAACAGGGCATAAAGAACAAGTTATACATATTAAGTATCACACTGGCACCATTTCTGCAAACTGCATCCCATTTGCATCCACTGACCTCTTGACAGACTCCTCTGACTTTTCCTCGGCCAACTCTTTGCGTATTTCCCACTCCTTTTCTTGTTGCAGGCCGATGGGACAGTCCTCGGGAACGGTGAACATGGACATGGTCTTCTTACTGTCTTCTTCTTTCAGAGCTGAGGCATACACCTTCTCAGCCATGAGACGCACCTTCTCGTCCACCTCGTGGAGCGAGATTTTGGTGAACTGACGCTGCATTTCTGTGGTGAAGGAGTATTGCTGTTACTAGATCAATTCCAAGAACGTTGGTGCTTTGTTGGTTATAGTCATGAATCATAATCAAGAGTGGTCTAGGAACACCTTGTTGTAAACAACTGTACACGCCTCCAAAATGTGCAAAGAGGGCTTCCATTTTGGGCGGCAACACATTCCATCATTTCAATTTACGCATTGTTTCTTACGGTCAAACAATTCATGAATTGTCATAAATGTAAACACATTACTGATGGTCATAAAATACGGTCCAAAGACCCAACTGTGCAGAGCAGCTGATTGAGTCATGTTAGTTTTGCAACCTCACTGTACAAATCAAGGCTGTAAACATGTCCTCAAGTATCCGTCCGGCTCAGTATATCCGGCTCAGGTTTCTGTCTGCATCTCGTCCCTGAGTCTGAATCGGGTATCTGTGCTGAGTGTGAATTAAATCAGCTGAGATCAGTCAGTGAATTCCCAAAGGGAACAGAGCAGTTTTTATTGTGAACGTCAACTGTACATGATACAAGAGTGGCTTTATTTTCTCAGAAGGGACGCAAATGGTGTTTTAAGATCATGGATAAGGAGAAACAAACTTATTATGACTAACATACTGACATGATTCACAAAGGAACCAATGCAACATTCACAATATTGGCATTGAAGGAATTGTTCACCCAAAAATGAAAATTATGTCATTACAGCCTCTATATGACTTTTTTCCACAGAACACAAAAGAAAATATTTAGAAGGATGTTAGCCGAACAATGGCCGTTCCCATTCAAAGCTATTGTGTAAAACAATGAAAGTCAATGATGACAGAATTGTCTTTTTTTATCATCTCTTTATGGTTTGAGTTGAATTTTATAATCAATAGAATGGAAATATTGCATTATTGTTCTTTGGATATGTAAAACCAGGACAAAGCAGAAGTTCACTACAACAAATATGCTTAACATTTAGCAAGTTGAAATGTAAACCCCTAGCCTTTTATCTATACTTGGGAGTGACTCATCTATTCTCACATCCTCGGTTTATCACCAACAAGGTGTTTGTTGAATGCATGAATTGCAGTGACAGTTAACTGCAGCAGATGTTCTTTCCAGTAGCTCAGTGGTTAGAGCATGGCGCTAGCAATGCTAAGGTCATCGGTTCGTCAATCTCAGGGATTGCACATACTTTGAAACAAATGTGTAGTACGATCCTATGTAAGTCGCTTTTGATAGAAGCATCTGCTAAATCCATAAATGTAAATGTTTGATAAAACAACATAACCATCCACCCACATTCTCACAAATAAACCATCTGTGCCATCAAAACCACATGTAAATCTTGTACAGCTCTACGTATAGCTTTGTTGCCATTCATCTTTACCCACATTACCTATTTATGCATTTCCTATATGCCACATGTTGTTTAGATGAGGCTAAATAGGTCAGACTTTATCTTAACAGCTTTCAATATAGCTTGACAAGCCAGTCAGATGGATGAGTCGAGACTGCTCTCAGCCCAGCCCATCTAGGAAATTAAGATTCTAGAAGTATCTAACAGCGTTCTCAGAACATCTGTTTCCTACACGTGGTACAGAACAAAAACTTCGGGCAACAGCTGCCTCCCAACTATTCATGTATTACTGAATATTGTTTAATTTAATGAGAGTTCTATTGTAAATTATTCATGATATTTCAAACCTGTACGACTTTCTTTATTCTGCAGAACACAAGAGAAGATATTCTGAAAACGTAACCAAAACACATTGGTCTCTATTGACTTGCCATTGTGTTCATTTACGTATTCAAGGACATGAGGGTGATATAAATGATGGAAGAATTGTTCTTTTCGGGTGAATTAAAATACAATTTTAACTTGTTAAATTAACCTTCTCATCCATGCTAATTCTAGTCCGTCTTTCATTTAGGAATCGTGAGCCGAGCAATCCAAATATTCTCTTTAATCTTGAGTTTTTTGACATTCACTGACCCCTCAATCCAAATACCTTGAGAAACCCCATTTTATACAATGTCACAACTTTCTCACTCTTACCTTCAGCTGCTAAATTTGCCATGGTTCTGTTATTCTGGATCTCTGTGATTAAACTTTGGATTTCTATGGCTTCAGAACTGTGCTGTGATGACGTCTACGTCGTGCTTGTCTGTGAGGCAGCTTTGGTATTTTTTTGCCTTGAATTTCCTTCTCCCGCCCTATTTAAAGGTTCTCACAGCATCACGTCAGCACGTAACAGAGACCCCCGACAGTGTGTAAGATGGGGGGGATCGAGAACTGTACCAGAGACCATTCGAGAGGCTCTGAAGCGAGCAATATTTCTGGATGAGATGCTCAAGTTTCCTGCCCCTGGGGGGGTTGACAGTGTCTTGGCATCACTTATGTTGCAATAACACAACAGCCTGCGTACTCTGTGACTAAGCACTTACAGTTCATGTGGTATACTGCAGTTTGTTTTTTGTAAGGGTATTCGGCACACCAGCAATATTTCTCATACTTGTAATATTTACTCAAGTATAATTCATGGTTTTTAAACAAGACCTCAGGTAACCCAAATGATCCTTTCTAAATCAACATAATTCCAGCACACAGCCTGTGCCACCTCATGGAGTCTCCGAAAAATACACACTGACTCTTAAGCATTGCGCAATGCTCATAGAAATAATCTGATATCATAAGAGAATATATTTTACCATGGCATCTATATGGCTGATGTTACACTCACCTTGTGTTTGCATGACCTTTAAAAGAGTATAGAAGAGCCCAAATATTTACAAGGCTTAAAATAAAAATGTAAACAGAGTGGAGACGCAATAATACCTCACTGCAAGGGTGACAATGCCTCAGCACACGTTCACACATAAAGTGTTTGCTAAAGCAACTACATTACAGAGAAGCATTTTCACTCATCATAGGGGAATTCCAAAAAGATAGATTATTGGTTTACCTGTGCTTTGAGGAGGTTGGCCTACCGCACTGTAAAGTCACGGAAAGTCTAGGGGATTACGTAATGAAGAATTTCTATCTAAAATCTCATCCGACCTCTACCGTGTTTGCAGGAAAACAATCTGGAGAAACTGAACTACGCGCTGGCTCTACACCTGCCCATCCTACAAAGCATAACACGTCCACCCCTTGACTCAAATTTCTTTCTGTGTATAAACAGTAGCTCACTCTTTCTTCCCATTTCAGAGATTACCTAAATATTTACATGCAGGTCCAGCCCCCATGGTGTCACATACAGTATACTAGAACATTTTTTTGGTGTGGCGTTCCAATAAAGATTCTAGATTCTAAATCCGTTTAAAACAAATTAGATCATTAAAATAACCATGCAAACCAGCACTTGGTGTTGAATTGCATGATTTACATCCATGTAAATGTTTTATTTATATTTTGAAGGGGGAGCTACTCCTTTATGCATCACCAACAAATTCTAAATATCCTTGAGGAACTGCATTTTTAGGAAACATTGTTTTTAGTGTTTAATGTCACTCTCCACGGTCATCAAGACTGAGTTTCTTTTCTCTTTCATTGCAATGAGGTTATTTTTAGAAACACGCGCCGCTCTTTTAAGGGCACTTTATGACACAGTTGCAGAGAATGTAAAGTACTTGGTCATTCTATGCTTTTAACCTACTTTGACTTAGCAAGGCTATAAGCAGACAATTTGTCTACAGGTCACGTTTGTAAACATTTATCTTTGTAATCTGGTCATGTGGAACAACACATTCATCTTGTGCGCTTTCGTTTTCAAAAGAAGAAGTGACAAACTGACATGACACACAAAGTTCTTCAAACCACTTTGAAAACAACTGCTGAAGCAGACCGTGTTAGACTTACCTCTACCCAGGGTGGGTGTTGATTGCTGCTTAGACAAGGGGGTTCTCTTCATTTTTGTGTAGATTTAATATGATGACCCTAGAAAGCTCCACCTGAAAGACTCCAGTAACTGATGGATTCCTTGAAGGAGAAACAAGAACAGTTATTCTTGTAAAGGCAGACATCACTATGAATGTATGTTTGTCCAGTTGTTGTTGTATAAGACTCAAACTAGCAGCGTGGACTATTTACCTCTTTTAGTGTGCTGCTAAAAGCTAACTGCCAAAAAACAGGAAAAGGAAATTCTCGATTAACTGACAATGATCACATGGGCAAACAGACAGACAGTATTTCCTGGTGGTCTTTCTGAATATCCAGAGCATTGTTTTACAGCACATGCATGCTGAATTGTTCCGGGGGTTTAACTAACAATGAAAAAGTTTACATGAAAGAACCTTGATGTTTTATTTGTCGTGTTGGCATATCTTCAAGCACACAAACTCTACTTTCAACCACTACTTGAGGAAATGCCTCACGATGATCTCTAATCCATTTAACATGTTTTATAAAGAAAGATCAACTTTAAATAACAAAAGCTGCATGTAAACAATGCAAGAAAAGCTAAGCAATGTACACCGATTGTGACAGGACTAGTAGTAGAGGATGAAGGCAACAGGTTGACACATGCAAGATATGCCTGAACTTTGCAACTGTGGTTTTACAACAGCCAATGCATAAATAAACTGGGTCTTAAAGTTATAATAACTTACCTATGTAGACCGTTTCTCTGCAGTCTTCACTTCCTTTTTACTGTATGCCCATCCCGTGAGAGACACTGCTGTTTTTAGTGGTGCAGCTCTCTGGCGGTGAAGATCTGCCTCAAGCCTCTTACCGTAGACTACAAGCTGCCTCTAAAAGATAAAACCGTCACAGCACTTAACACTTTCAGCATTGGTTGCGGTTGCGGGGACTTTAAAGTCCACAAGAAAGCATTGTATAGCTGTGCGAGTCAACATTTGTGGTCCATGTTCCCTTAAGAAATGCATGTTTCTGCTTATTGACTTTGAATTAAATTTAGTCAAGTAACACTAGCCTAGCGTACAGATTTCATCAAAGCCACAACACCCAAATTTTGATTTCATGGCCTTTACAAACATTATTGGTTTATATAGACATTTTCATTTACAACATGCTTTTTGTCCCAAGCAACTATACGGAGCATTTTGTCTAAACTGTACTAACCATAGATTTGTAGTAAATCCATATAGCAACCTCAAACTTAACATAATTTTAAACTATTGCAATACAAAAAAATCTTTAATATAAAAAAACAAGTTTTTATTTAAAGGGGTATGTTATTTCTCTGGAACCTTCATTGGTTTGCTTATTGTTCACCTTATATTTTTTGGCGAATGTGACCCTGGATCAAAAAGGAGCACAAGAACATTTTAGGTAAAATGAAAAAAAACAATGATTGGGTCAAAATTATTGATTTTTCTTTTATGCCAAAAATCATTAGGATATTACGAAAGATGGTGTTCCTTGAAGATATTTAGTGAATTTCCTACCCTAAATATATAAAAACTTTATTTTTGTGAGTGGATGGCCTGTTATCCCGCCCTCTGACTAACAAGTTCAAAGGCAATTTTCTCGATATTTAGATTTTTTCGCACTCTCAGATTGCAGTTTTAAACATGTGGATCTCCGCCATTTTGTCATATCCTTACAACCCATACGGTAGAAAGCTTTATTCTTCAGCTTTCAGATTATGTAAAAATCTCGATTTAGAAAAATTGACCCATAAGACTGGTTTTGTTGTCCAGGGTCACAAATGTCTTCACTGTAGGCTATTCACAAGACATTGGTGTGTGAAGAGATAAGATTGACTGTGATCTCTTGACACGACAGATGTTTTTGTTGATTTTCTTCACTTATTCCCCTTCTCTTGGAACAAACGTTCTAAACTAGAATTTCTTATTTAACTATACGAAGGTTTCTATCGCTCCTGCTGGTCAATGGCACATAGTAGGCCTAGCCATAGATATCTGTGGGCCTAGCTATCGCTCTGTAAGCCCATAACAAAGTTACGGTTCCTCGGGTGCTAAACGTTTGCTTTCTTCTACAACTCACCCTGGCGAGTACGACCACCTGTCTAAAAAAAACAGGCCAATAATATGGACCCTTTTATCTAATGTGGGTGAACACATTTGTTAAAAACAATGTTAGTTTAATTGGTGTTAAAGCCTGAAATTAAGCCGTTACTTAGTGTGTTAATATCGGTTGAATGTTTCACAAATCACTTCATCTTATCATTACGTTACTTTGCTTTTGTCAGACATTTAAAGTGTAACAATTTTGCGAATACAAATGTATAAAGTATGTATATAAATACTGTATACCATTACTAACCATCTGCTGTGTGCTATTTAAAACCATTACCACATTTTTTGTGGTGTTTATTGGGATAATTCCAGTATACAACCAGAGTTGTGTTGTAGTTTACAATCCTTTCGAATTTCTGTCATGATTGTTTTTTTAAGTAGGGTAATGACTTAAGGGGAAACAGCGCCCTCGTCTGAGTATGTAATGAATTGATTTACTGTAGACATTTAATATTTTAAGTAACGAAGAGATATTTCCATTGAAAAAGGTTTATTCCAGTTCCAGAGCTTTATGTCAATCAAACACAACTTTTTTTGCACTTTTTTTCATTTAGTTAATACAATCTTTATTTATGTTACTCTCACATCTAATAACTTTTTTTGCACGTTTCATTTAGTTGATACAATCTTTATTTATGTTACACTTACATCTAATAGCACTTATGTCTCTTTCTCTTTAAGGTTATTATTTAACTGGTGTCACATTGTTAAATTCCTCATGTGGAAAATGCTTCTCATAATAGCACAACAATACTACGTACATTTCAACTTTCAGTACAATGCCCTTTTTTCTGTGTACAATAGTTTACTCTCTCAAGAATACATCTACAGTATGTAGGTATAAATATAGGAACATGTAGCATACAAGATTTTCATAATATACATCTATATACACATTCACATTAATAATCGGCTACATATCCATATTAAAGTAAATTATTGCACGTCTCCCACAATATAGCTAAAGCTAAAAATCTTCAAGTATGAGAATGTCCTCCTTCGCAAACAGCGCCCCGAACACACTGAGGACAAAAATTATGACTTCCAAAAAGAATTTATTGGTCCTCCATGATAACAAGGTTATGACCCTCTGATTTAGTTCTCTTGTCCTCTTGTTGTTGTTTTTCTGTCTCCTCCTCTGTCATCGGTTGGCAGGTAGTGTAGGTGCTGGTAGTGTCCTCGGTTGTTCCCTCATTCCTGCAGCAGAGGACGCATCTGTGCTGCACAAGAGATACAGTGTCAAGTCCCAAAAGCTCCATTAGAATGACAAGAATGCTAAACACATGCACTGAGCATTGACCACCTATTTCCTTTCGCATTGCCTTAGACCCAAACAACGCTTTAAAAAAACTTTTCTCCCCAAATGACGGGGAGTCCTCCTTATCCCACAATCTCTAAGCGACCTGAATCTTTCTCTGGCCAATCCATCAGGCACAGGATAGAGAGGAGAACGATCCAGTTGCTTGTACTTGTTGTTTCAACACCTTTGTGCCTGAGGAGAGTACACTAATGTTCAGACGTTTCAGAAGTATTTCACTGAGTAAACAGAGCCGATGTTAAGCAAAGGCTCTGGACAAACCACATAGTGCATCTGAGAAGTCTGTTAAGTCCCTTTTTGGATGCCTCGCCTTTTGAGAGTATGGAGCCAGGCCAGCTTCGGATGGAGTCCATCGAACGTTTGTGCAGGGTGGGCCGGTTGGAGCGACCGCCTTCGTCGACGACCGTAGCCTTTCGAGCCGATCTTATCAAGGGGGGCACTGTTTGTCTTGGTGCGCATGATGTTCAACAGGTGGGCAAGCTCGTGCACCGAGCAGGTGGCCAGGTTACAGCCCGCTCTTTCGATTCTTTTCACTGAGTAGGCTGGTTCTGTCCTCTTTGCCCTTAAACTCCTGGAGAAAAAAAAAAACAGATTCATTTCAGTTTTCCCTTTCTTTGGATTACTCTGGTACGTGGTTGTCATTGAGGTTGTTTAATTGATTCATTTAAGCCATTTAATGATAGCGACACACTTTGCTCACCTGTGCTGTGGTTCGTACAATTCTGTACCAGCGTTTTCCTGTTCGGAGGGCGGAGGCGTTGAGTCACCCTCACTTCCAACATCTCTCCACACCTCACCCTGAAGCCAGTCACTGAGCCTTTAAGGCGACAAGAGAAACATGCGATTGGTTAACATCAGTTTGAGAGTTTGGAGCGAGTTTTAGAGGGAGGAAAAGTCAATCATGAGCTTACCTTCTTAAATCCTCTGCATTAAGAGGGGTAGCACTTGTGATTTTTGGTAGAAGTGTAGTCAACACACAACAGAACAAAGCACTCTGCAGCACAGAGTTCATTGTAAAGGAAACCTGTGGAAGAGAAATTTAAGATGTTTTTAACCATACAAAGCACGTGCTCCAAAAACATGGATATAAATGTTCCGGCTTGACTCCAAACTGGTCACTGATTGATTTTATCAATAAGTTTTAAAATTTGAAGTAAGACACAGGTTAAAAATTAGCTCGAGCATGTAGACCATGTCTCATCATTGTAGAGAGCTTGTAGAAAACAAGTGCACACTTGGTGCTGCTTTGCGGGGGGTGCATCAGGACTGCTCTTCCTCAAAGTGATACAGACTAGCCAGAATGTTCTACCTATCCATGTTTTAACCTTGACCTTTGGGTTGACACAAAAAATGAGCTTCGGTTAAGAGCATTTAAAAAAAACATACCTTATCAAATCTGAGAAATGATGAAGTCCGTAATTTTAAGTATGTCTGAACGTCGGAATCTCAGTTGGTTTAGGATGAGTATTCAGCTGTGACAATTCTAATGGTCTGAGTTTCACAGAAAAACCTGAGTGCTTTATATACTTTACAGGGGGTGGGAGGGGCCGGGAGTTGTCTTGAGTGATAGCAGCCACATCCCTGTTCTAAACTAGCCAACAAGTTTACGTGTCCTGTCTTAAAAGGATGGAGTAAAATCCCTTCGAGAAATGATTACTTCCACATTCCTGTAATATCATTTGTAATGAGGTGACATCATTTGTTTTGCTTTCTGATCATTTTCATATCTTCATGTCTATTTTTATAGGGTCAGAGAGGTTTCGAATTATAGATGGACCAAGTCAGGAATCATTAACAAGACAAATATGCTTCGGGATCAGACTTGTAAACATTTGATGATTAACTTCCTGCAAAGCATCTGGAATGCACATCTAATTGGTGATCAAGAGTTTATTTCAAATGATGTGACTACGAGATGTTGTCCCTGCATAATGGCTCTGTGCAATCCCTCACGCATTCCAACCATCTACACATATTGGTAACAAGTTAGGAATGTGGAATTAATGATTTCTATATCGAGAACAACTCATCTAATACTGAATTTTTGTGTCAAAATAATTTGTAAAGAAATATGTTTGGTTTAAAAAAGGTTCATTTCACTTTTTTCTTAACACAGAAAATAAATTTTGGCTCAATACTGCCTTGATGTTTTCTGTATATATTATTTTGATTATTTATTAAAGAAAAACATAATAAACATATTTTTTTCTGTAATAGAACAATCATAGCTTATTATTATAGGGAGTATTTCGGTTATTGCATAGAGATTGTAGATTTCTGATAATATTTTCATAATACTTGTAAGAAATCGGCTATTTTTGAACACACTCAGATCTATGAATAAATGTAATTTTTGATTTGACTAATAGCCTCATATTTAACCCTATTTCTATCTTTTCTTACAAATGCATTCTGCAGCTGCAACGCGCCCGTGTTCTCTGTGCTCCGTTTGGTTTTAAAAAGCACTGTTCCAGCACATTACACAGGCTAGAATTGCAAAAAGGCTGTGTGACTATGGTAACATCACGTGAAGTGTCTGGTGGAAATGTTCCCGTCAATGGATGATATGTTTTGTGCATGCTCAGGAAAGACAATTGTACTCCAACCAGCGTCCTTTAAGTTGAACGACACAAAGCCTCTCCATTTATCTTAAGCAATCTTAAGATAAAGTATGGTTTTAATATTAAAATTCATTAAGTGACTTGAAGCTACAATGTCTCGAATTGCAGTTGGCAAAGTTTTTCTTCTATGATTCTTTTATGGCACACAATGCTCATTGAACTGAGAGGTCAAAGTTTGTTAAGTGGATTGAGAATCGAGTTACATTATTCATCCAAAGTCCAATAGCATCATGTTATGTACATATATAGTTTTTTGGGAGGTTTGTATATTTTGTATGAATGATAGCAGAGGCCACAGCTGTAATGCATTTCCTGTGTTTTGGCAATAGAGCGATAACCTTTATGTTTGTTGCTCTTATCTGGTCATAACCAGCTGTTAAAAGTGGCTACAGCAGGTTGAAACCAGACTTATATCAATGCTTCAGTGACGACTGAAGAAAAAAGTGTGATGCTCTTCCAAGCAGATGGGGCAAATCCCCTCCAGGCATTGTTATTGCAACATCTTCAAATCGATGAATACAGACAGCCACAAATTGTTTTAAGCCTCAGGATGAGAATCTCCTCCATGAGAATGACACATCTCATCACATCGTTGTGTCATAACATACATGCTCTCCTGTTTACACTTGCCAAGTAATGCACCGCGAAACCACAATGATATTCAATGCAAAAGCTCCTAAGGGTAACTCGTCTGCTTTCTAATTTTGTTACTGTGTCCTTCATAAATGTGAAGTGCAAGTTTTGTGCAATGATTTAACTATCTGCATCATCATTAAGCCATTATACTGTAGGCTGGTTGTATTAGCAACACATGTGATTCAATCAAAGCAGATCGTAGTTTTTCTACTAGTGTCTTTTACGGTGGGAATGCCGATTTTGTGCTAAAACTCACGGTTTGGTTATGTAAACTCTCATGTCATGGATGCATTTTTGTGGCTTGACAGTGTTCTCGGTGGTCCTATTATATATTTTTTTAATTTAGTTCCCAGTGGTGTCTCCTCTAAAAGAAATTAAGTTTAGATTTATGACACACTCACACACTTTGTTTAAACATAAGGTCAAACGAGGCAAACAATTAAGCTTGATTTTTAGCTACCAATAAGATCCAATAATAAGTTATTGAAGTTACGCATATTTCTGGAAACTAAAGATTTAAGTGTTTCGCTTTTACATGCTCAACTTTAAACAAAACCCATTGCTGACAGAAGACTTAAAATCCTCACATGCTTACACACACAATAACTTCCCAACACAGGTCCCGGTTTTCTTGGGAAAATGAGCGTATACCCATAAGCTTGAGTTTAATAATCCATTTAGAAGTGTTTTACCGGAACTGTGGATGATCCAACGTGTTGTTTTTAACATAAATACGCCGCAAGCATTTCAGTTAATTAACTAACGGCTTTCTAGAAAGCATCACATGTCACTGTACAGGTGGAAAGTGTGTTGTTTGTTGAAGATGTCTAAAACATTACAGTCATGGTCGAAGCTCGGCCGTTCGTGCACCTGATAATCCATGTCCTTCCTCTGGCTTGTGTTTTAGTCATTTCATCACTTCAATTCGAAGGCATTTTTGGTCTCTGGAAGCACTTATATTTAATCTGCCATGGCATATCTGTAGCTATTATTGTCTGGGTTTTTATTAATCACAGTTGCTAGTATTGCACAGCTTTTGTTGGATGGTCACTTGTCTAATATGATTTAAAGTCAGAGGCTGTGGATTCTGACAAAATCACTTTTGCATCCAGCAGAATGTGGAATGAAGTATCAGGGTTCGGAAGGAATTCCTTAAGTAATGATTCTTGGAAATGCAAACATGCTCCCTGGGGGTGGTGGCAACCATCCTTGTTTTTCTCTCTGTGTTCTTTTATCTAGAGCTGTTGTATTGTTCATTTGTTTAGCCATGTATTCAAAATACAATACAGGTTCTGAGCATGGTGTCGCAATGCTCATGTCATGAGTTTGATACCCAGATACTCAAATGTACACCATAAGATGCACTTGTAGATACTTTGGATAAAACTGGTAAACGTGTACATTTAACTTAACATGCTACAGGAGTGCATGATTCATAAAATATTTTTGAGATTTATCAAAAGCATGCATCATAAAGTGCACTTTAATCTTTACTTGTCTTCGGGCAAAGTTTATTTAATTTTTTTTTTTATTTTACAGCATAATTTTGGTCTAGACGTCCACTGTCAAGTGCTCAGCATCTGTTGCATCCATTGCTGCTGAATGCATTAAACAAAACAAAAAATATGTGGTTGCAAAGAAATGTTTGTACGGTTTACGCATGTAGAGTCTTACGAGGTCACAACTGGTATGTCATGTGAGCTTCTGTGAAATTACTGTAAAATGTTTTCCACTGTATTTTTGAAAACTTGGTGAATGATTATATGAATGACACAATGCTTCTCTTTATGTCATCACAATGCGGTAAAACATCAGACATTTTACCTGATGCACAGATGACCTTTTTGTTATTGTATTGTTTTTTTCAGTAAAAGGTTGTCTATAATTCTTCATCTTCCCATTTGCTTACATCAGCTTTTTCAAACCGTAAACATGGAGGTTCTAAAAAACAAATCTGCAAAAATAAGTAAACCTAAGCGTTCTTTAGAAAGAGTAACTTCATAGTCTTTTGCAATTTCAAGTATTAAGGAGTATTTCTACCTTCTGGGAGGTCCAACGTGAAGTTTCTTCACAAGATAATTTTATCTTATTACCAGAAAAGACAAAAGGGGAAATTACAACAGCATTCTGTCGAAATCTGTTTTTTTTAATTCTGACGATAAGTTCCTTGTTAATAAATGTTTAAGGAATCTAGTTACACAATGCATCACAGCCATACTCTACGGTTGACCTGCACACCATCTGTATTTTCATATTTTATATTCCCTTCGATCATAAATGGTTGTTTTATTTCAATCTAATTCATACCAGCCAGGCTTAATGCTGTAAAATGTTTACTGCAAAAGCATGTTATTGGACAGCTCTGTTCTGTTGTAAATCATGATATGTGCACCCTGGAAATGACAGGGGTCACTATACCTGTGGAAGACAAGGCAACACATGTTGCATGAAAAAATGTATGTAAATGGAATACTTATGAATAGCCGACATTTTTTTGTAGTGTCTAATTCAAAACGAACTTTCTAAAAACTTACATATGGAGTGACATCACATTTGTCAGGTGCTTGAAGCAGCGTTTGAAATGTATATTGATGTGCAGTTTTGTAAGCATCACTATAGATCAACCATTCAATTAAGACTAATTGCGTTTAAAACCATTCAAGAATATGCCATTTATGCGGTTCACAAAACATCTGTTTGAACAATCATAAGCCCCGACCATAAAATATGAATTAGGTCCCAAAGAGAACAACTGATAATTCATCTCTCCAATGTAAATTTCAGGATTAGAATTCAGAATGTTTGTGGGCTGTTGCTAATATAAATTAGTATTTTTTCAAAATACATGCTTGCCTTGGCCCGTGCTAGTCACCAAGGGGTGGCTTCAAACACGCTTTTTAAAAATGACATTCATGCAAGCGAAGTATTTGTCATCTAATTTCATAATCTGTTTCGTGTTAACTGTCCCTGTACTATTCTAATCTGTGACCGCATTCCATATTCACATCTTGACTAAATCCAGTTCTGTCCTTTTGTTTACGATCCATAACTGAATTCAGTTCTCCAGATGAGTTTTGACTCAGCACTTCAGAATTTCATCCAGTTTATTAAACACATGTAAACCGCGGTCACTTGGGGATTACGTTGCTTTTGAGGGTCAAAAGGTTACGCTGAGAGTATAAATAATCAGAATTATTTACATTTCTGAATTATTCAGAGCAGGTTTTTTTAATCATATCTCGGTTCTTAAATGTGACATTAATAAGATTTCTACACAAACTGAATTACAGGACAACCAGGTGAAGCTTAAAGTGATAGTTCACTGCAAAATTAAAATGATGTCATCATTAACTCAGCCTCATGTCGTTTCATACCTGTATACACTTTCAATTCTGTGACATCATTGACTGCCATAGTAGGTTAAATTAAATGGTAGTAGAAGGTGCCCCAGAACTGTTTGTTATTCCAAATTCCTAAAAATATCTCAATTTGTGTTCAACAGAACAGAAAGAATGTTTTTTTCCTACTATGGTAGTGGATGATGTAACAGAACTGAAAATTGCTAACATTCCTACAAATATCTTTCTTTGTGTTTAACAGAATCAATTAGTTTATAGAGGTTTTTGATAACCTGAGGGTGAGTAAATGATGACAGAAACTTAACTTTTGAGTGAACTTACCCTTTAATGTCGTGCAAACATCAGTTATGTTTATGCTGGAAAGCCGTGCAGTACATCAAACAAATATCACAGCCGCAGAAGAAGTATCAAATTTTTATTCTAAAAAAATCATTTTTAAAATTTCACTCAATTGTCAGTTTTTCTTCTGACAATTTTTTTCTAAATTTAATTGATTATTTAACTGACTCAAATAGTGTCTACTTTCCAAAACGCTCAACATGTTCTTAATGAAAACAGTAGTCAAATGTTTTCGGAGACGGCATATTATTTTGTACACATATTTTGTTAATTTTAATGAAATGTGGATATTTATTACAAAACATTTGTGGTATTGCCTTTTTCCAGCCAGAAATGGAACTGGCTTTGAATTTTTCGGTTTGTAGAGTCAGGCGGGGTCATCTTGTAATAAAAAAGTTGCATCGCACATGGACTTTTGAAATACAAAACATGTGCTTAGTGGCTATTTCAGTCATTACACTAATATGCTATGATTGCTTTGCAATGCATGACTTAGCTGTTCTGTAGATGCATTTTGTTTATCCCCCAGATATGTTTTGGCTGAAATGAGACAGCAGATACTGTTAGAACATGTGTGTCCAATCAGAATGACCTAGTGTGCATGGAATGTGTGGCATTTATAGTGACTCTGGTGTCAGAAGTCAAATGAACAGCAAGCTGGAGCGCTGAAACTCCTGCAGGACGATTTTCAACAACATAAGATAAAGGTGTAAATACAGCGAGTGTAATGTAAAAGAGATGAATACAAACCAATTTATAGTAATAAATAAGACGCATGATGTCTGATTGTAAATCTAAATTCCAGTGTGCAGGTAGGATAGCATAAAGCATAGAAATTAAATAAACCTCTATAATGGTTTAAGATTTACATTTGACAGACTTTGATAGACAACCCGATTTATAGTGCATTCAACTTATGCAGTTTATCAGTTTGTGGGTTCTCTGGGAATTAATCCCATGATCTTTATTAGTGATACTTGCTTACAATCGATTTACAAAAACTACATTTTTACAGTTTATTTGTTGTGATATTTTGGAGTCAATGCGTGGAGACAGAACAGTCATAAACTGAATTAAATAGAAGTTTTAAGACTTATGTTGCATCATTGTTGTCTTTAATAATTATACAAGTTAATCCTTTCAGCTGTAAATAAGTAAAATTGCAAGTTACTTTAAATCAGATTGTCGAAGTTTCAGGGGGATATTTTAGACTCACTGGGTTGTTATTATATAAAGTTTCTTTCTTTTCGTTATTAAACTTCCGCCTGTTCACAGAATTTACATGAATTTCCGTTTTGTTTCCAGGTTACACAAACAGTCAAACAGTGACAGGAATACAAGCGGTAACTGTAATACCTGCCCACCCCAAACTAGGTGTTTCGTTACCCGATTCGTTGTGATCCGGGATACAACACAATACAGATGTTTGTGTATTGTCAATCTAACAACAGCAGAAAATCTGACAACGGACTTTGATGACTAAAATGCTTTAAATAGTGACAATAGTCGGCATACCATAGCTCCAAAAATATAAAAATACTTTATTATTTAAAAGACTATCGCATGGCTCGTGACGAAGAACACAGGCTCTTCATCAGACAATTCTACAACACTAATAAACCCCAATTTATAGGTGTACAGGGATCACATGACATCCGTAAAAAAATATATATTTAACAAATTAAAATAAAAAACAACCAAAATTGTGAAATAATAATAATGCATCAATATATTAACACGCAGAAGTCTAATTCAAATTACATTATTAAAAAAATTCAAATCGTAATCCAATTTAAAATATAAAATAGGCACCTGCAAACAGACAAAAGAAAAAAATATAAATATATTTTACAATTTTGGTTGTTTTTTATTTTAATTTGTTTAATAGGTTTTTTTTTGGATGTCATGTGATCCCTGTACACCTATAAATCGGGGTTCATTGGTGTTGTCGAAATTATCTGATGAAGAGCCTGTGTGCTCGAAACGTCACGAGCCATGCGATAGTCTTTTAAATAAAAAAGTATTTTTCTATTTTTGGAGCTCTGGTGTGCCGACTTTTATCACTATTAGGATTTACTCTCTCGGTCGAGCACCCTTTTGAGATTGATGTGAGTGTTTTTGTCCTCTCTTCGACTAAAATACTTTACAACAATAATGTGATAAATATGCTCACAGCTGTAATCCACAGTTATTTTTAAGATTCCCTCAGTAAATGTGGGAATACAGCTGTGACCGACAGCACACAAACATGGGACAACATCTGACACCCCATACGATACCCTCTGGTTTGAATTAGACCTTCATTCCACTGGGTCCAAAGGGTATCGTAAAAACGAGTTATATTTTGCCAGAAATAGTCAGGAGAATGTTATCTGTCTGTTGGGCTGTCTCTGGAAACATCATATTGTTCTAATGCTTAAAAACCTTGTGTTTTTAAATTCTGGTCTTTTACGATTACGCAGCTCCGTTATTGGTAAACATGCAGGAAGAGCTCAGCAATAGTAATATAACAGGTACATAATGTTTCCCGAGACCTCTGGTGTGTTTTGTTACATTTTTTAACAATGAGGCAAGAGCCATATGACTGTCCATTCTCCATTCCTCATTTCAATTTGTCACAGCTTCGAAGATGCTATTTTAATATCAGTTGAAAAAGTTGTTTTTTTCAACTAGAAATCTCTATAAATAGCAGGGGATAGGCTATGATGGTGCATTACTACTTAGGACAGCTATCAATGAATAAAGATAAGTGTTTTGTTAAGAGTACCAATCTCGTGCCATGTTTAGAAAGATGGAGCTGTTGCCATCAATCTAATGTTTGCTAAACATTCTCCGAGCCAGCTCATCTAATTCACAACAGTCCTCTGTAATCTCCAACATAATTGCTTCATCCCCCACCGTCCAAAAGATAATTGCATTTGATTTACATTAGTTTAAAATGGAATACAAAAAAACTCATTTGGAATGCGAGCGACCGCTGTGCCTGCATGCATTGTGAGTGTGTGATTCAGTTGGAATGTAAATGTTTGATAGAAAAGGGGCCTATTTGGGGACTCTACTTAGACAACAGATAAACCTTTATTCTTTTTTTCTGTGATGATGACATTTACGGTGTGTTTCTGAAGGAACAAATAAAGTTACATCTTCATAAAATTGTCAGTAGTCTCTGCACGTACGATGTCAGATTTGGACAGGTTGTGGCGAGCAGAGCAATGATGTCATAAAGATGCTGTTACTTAAGATCAGTGTGAAGACGGCGTGTGCTAAATGTTTTAGCGGCATGCATCATTATGACTAAATTCTTGGCTGTAGTAAAAGGTAAACAGGCAGATTCATTTGGATGCATTATTTGTTTTCTGGGTGACGGAGGGAACTAGCTGTCTCTGTTCGGGTTCATAGGTCATCCACTTGTTTTGCCTCTGACCCCTGCAGATATCCTCCAAAATCAATCCAAGTTTCATTGCAACATGGAAAACAAAAGATTAAATCACATTTCCAAACTCTTTGAACCTGTGAGGCCGCAGACACATTTTTCCGATTTACAGCCTCTTTCGAAGTCTCTCCGCATCCGCGGCACAGCATCCAGTCCAAGAGCGTGCACACGCCAGTGTTGCGTGTTGCCTGCGAGGACTGCGCTCAGTTGTGTTCCTTGCTATTTCCTCCCATCAGACCACAAGCTTTTATTCCCTCATTTGATTAATGCTGAGTTAATGACCCCCCATAGACCGGCGAAACAGGCAAAAAATGTTAAGCATCTTAAACCGTTGCAGCTTGTTTGCTCAAACTGTTTATGGGGCACAAGGACATGCTATAAACACAAAGAAAACAGCGAGCAACGGAAAAGATTATGTGCGCTGTGGAATGCGCCACAGAAAGTCATTCGCTTTGTTTGGAGTTCAATATGTTGATGAATTACTGGTCCGCACCCATGACGGATGCGGGTGCAATATATGTGTCCGTCACTTTTGCTACTTGTTTTTTTTGTTATTTCTGTCATCAAGTCACAACTTAACTGCATTCAAAAAGGATCCATTCTGTAGCTGTATGACATACCTGACCTGAGGAAAAAAACTCAGAGACCTGAGATAGACGTTCAGTAAAGTGATGCCGTCATCATGTCTTTGCAATGTTTTGAAAGTTGATAACTATTCAATGCTTATATGTCGGCTGTTTAATTTCGTGTCAGACACGGCTAGGCTACTGTACAAACATGCCCTCGTGAATGAACTCGAGCTCTGGAAGACTCGCTGAGGATAGCACGTACACTGCGATCTGCTGAAAGACAATATTAATGTGGAGGTTATAAGGATGCGTTCGATCATGTTTGACTCAATGTTATCTGAGCGTCTGTGTGGGAGTGGATGTGCAAGAGATAATGCGCTTTAATATTGCGCTGAGTGTTCAAATAGGACCATCTGGGTCTGTTTGTCGTGTTCTCGGTGCATGGCCCAAAAAAACAGGTGTCTGCTTTTCTCTATGCTCATCACTATTTGTGTCTTTATCTCACACCTGTTCAGGGTAGGCTCTTACTGTAATGTGACTCATTTTATGTGTTTAACCAGCCCTTGTTGTTGCTGTAGGGCTTTAGATATGCATTGTTTATTAGACTCTGAAGCCGTTCTCTTTAACAAATTTCATGGAAAATGGCATAGCTCAGGGGCAAAACATGAACAAAGGTTTAAAGAGGTCAGAATCATGTGAAGATCAGTAATAATTTGAGCTCTTCAAGAAAATATAAATTGGACATTTTTGTTCAATTTTTAATTACAATTTGAAGATCATGATAATTGCTGGGGGTCTTTATCGCGATATTCAGTATTATCCTGGTATAATGTGGCATTTAATATTCAGTGTCGATATCAACACTTTTAGCTCTTCACTTATTGATATGAATACAAAAATATCTACATGCTTACGAAGACACACTATATTGACAGAAGTATTGAAAACCCAACTTCAAATTAATAGCTTTGACTACTTTAGTCATTTCCGTGATCAAAAATCTTAATGCCAAAGAGAATTGTGTGCTTCCAATTTAATCGCAACAGTTTGGGCAGGACCCTCTTCTAATAAAACATAATTTCTCCCTGTACAAAAAACAAGGTTAAAAAATAAATAATTTATTGGGTCTAGTGTGGAAGAACTTGACTGGTCTGCATAAAGCCCAGAGCTGAACCCAACTGAACACTATTGAGCTAAACACTCATCACCCAAAACCATCAATGACTTGTACACAGGGGTTCTGTCATTTGAGATCCGAAAAAGACCCTCCAAAAACTGTTGCAACAAAGATGGAAAAAAGTTCTCTTTGGCATTAAGAATATGGTTATATGGCAAAGCATGAATAATTGTTTTGATGGAGATTATTGGAATAGATAAACATGTTTTTTAACAGAAAATAACCTCATTTGATTACAGATAAATGTAAACAATTATGCTACTGTGTTATCTGGAATGCCTTAAGGTGTTTTGAATTGCCCACAGTAACAATATTGTACATATCAATATCACAACAATTATCACAAATAACAGCTCTTCCAATAAACTCTCGTGACTCAGGGAAGAGGGGAGGAAGGATCTGCATGTGGGTGGATAAGCGGGGGGGTTAAGCGGGGGCATGCCATGAACAGCTGACCAGGTCAAGGTGAAGTTCAGAAATAAAACTTACAGTATCCCTTCACCAAATTACAAAAATAACATGCCCATCTTGGGAATTTTCCCTCTGATTGTTATTATTGGGGCACATCCGACATAATTTATGACACACATATTTCTGTACACAGATGTTTTACTGTTTCATTTCTTCATTAGCGATCGAGCATGTTTTAAGTCTGTGTACAAAACGTATAATTCCTCTCCTGCAGTACTTCATTTTCCGTTCACTGTTTTTCAGTATTTGTCTGTGATGATAGTAAATATGGTCTGAACTGCCCCCTGAGCAGAACCCGAGCAGGTGCTGTACTGTGCATGCTAGTCATCTGAGAGACAATATACATCACATAAATTTATGTAATAACCTCTTTAAGACAAAATGCTGACTTTCTCGCCTTGCTCCCAGTCCTCGCATCATAATTCTTCTGTCACAACGATTCATGCTCCCAAACTCCTTCATTCCCCCCAGCAAACCAAACCACAACACAGAAACCATCTCTCTTTTACAAGCGACCAAGAAATAAAAACAATAAAAGTTAATAAGTCAATGTTAGCCAGGAATGCTGAGCTTTAGTTCGGTTTACGTTGTTGTTTTTGCCTTTGCACATTGAAATGTTTATCCACTTCACACAGAAACAGAGACTCCGCCATGTGTTTGTAATAAATTTTGCAAATGCGTATGTGTGCGCGACAGAGACGCTTTCTTCATTTGCTGTATAAAGATCCCGGATTGAGGTGGAAGACTTATATGGGACTTCCAAAGATTACACCAATTATCACCTCGTCCCTCATTGCAATATTCAGTTGTAAGGATGTCTCACATTCTTGTTCATTGATATTAATCACTCGATGAACTTCATCTTGCTCTCGTGCAATTACGCTTCTAGTACTTGCCCCCAACCATCACCCTCTGCCCCTTTGTGTACCATTCAGAGGCCGCACCTCCCCGTTCGGTTACTAAAAATACACTTGCTTAAGGCAAAACACATGTGTACTGTTACAGCGCAATAGTGTAATTTGAAAGGCTGATGGATTTGGGGCAGGGGTTCGAGAATGCGCATGTCATCAGTCATCAAGCGTAGCGTTTGAAATCATTCTTCATCCAAATCATCAGGTAAGGTTCACTACTGCACGTGTCCATGTGATAAACATCCTTAGTCGATGTATTTTATGTGTGTAGAGCTGAAACGGTATTTTATTATTCAGGGTGTTTCAATTGATTTTTATTACACGGCTCGTTGGAATGATGGATTCTGATTGACCTGTCGCGACATTTGCAGGTTCGTTATTCCCAGAAAACAACTTCTCAAAACTGATAACAAACAGTAACCCGGATGCAGCAAATCATTTTGACCGTTTTTTTGGACAAATTAAACATAAATAGGTATTTTAAGAACATACGACATTAAACTGTATGACATATCGCCTGTATGACATATGGCTTGTTGCTCCCTAACTCTTTGTAAGTCGCTTTGGATAAAAGCGTCTGCTAAATGACTAAATGTAAATGTAAACTGTTTAAACTAAATTGCCTCCTCGTGACATTCGATCTTTCTTACCAAAGGAAAACAGCTTTTCCTCGCGAAAGGTCTGCTTTGTGTAAAAATTTGCTAATAAAATATTTCAAATTCACATTTCCAGTCCAGTTTTTCTATCATGTGGAAATTAGCGTCAAATATTGTAATAAGCGGGATAATGTACAAGCAGTATTACAGTAGGCCTTCATTAACTATTTTTAATAAAAATGACTTTTAATTAAAATAAGTTTGACTGAAAAATGAAAAAAGAGCAGCCAGAAAGAATAGATTAAAACTACTTCAATACTGTTTAAAAAGTATCTTGGGGTGAAATCCATGGTGAAACCCCAAGAAGCAACGTGATAAACGAGGACATTTCTGGAAGGTTTAAGCTGACTACACTTAAGTTACCAAAACATGAGTTTTCTTTTTTTCGATTTAGTCATAATTCTTACAGTTCCCTTTGGGATATTTCATAGTTTTGATGCGATAACTATTTTTTCTAAAAGGTGTTATAAAACTTTTGACTGTTGGTGTATTAATAACTATAATATGAAAAAAATGCTTTGAGTTTATTTAAAATGTTAAATGATTAAAATTGTAATTGCAAGTTTTATTAAAATCTTCATCTTGAACTTATTATTTAAGATTCTTATCACTTCATGGTTGTCCACAATTTCATAATCAATTGAAGAATGTTATACGTGTGAAAGCAGGACAAACAGTTCTTTTCAAATCCGTTTGTTGTTGATGGTGATTCAACACGTAGGTTTTGTGAGTATGTTGGAACTGGTTCCAGATCTCTAAAGAATCCTTCAGGCATGCAACAGAAATCATTGGCTGTTAGGTAATGATGCAGATAAAAGCAAATGTCAACTCAGATCATTATATTCCTAAAAATCATGAACAGAATTTTCTCTATGCAGAGACGTTGAAGTAATATATCTTTACACATTGACACCTCTGAGAATAGAGGACGTGCATTGAAACCTGTTTGCAAATTGCAGTCATGAAACACTGCCTTCAGTCAACTTACACTATTTTGCTCTACAAATCTAGAAGAATTTCAGAAATCAGCATTTTCAACGGTCATCGGAATCTCATCCAATCAAACATACCCCAGACTTTCATCCTCAACTGTGCTGAAGTACATGTTTCGAAAGTGGTTGAAACAATCGGATATATCCGTGAGCCCTTTTTGTTTTGAAAGTAAACAGTTAAGAGTGTAAATCACAGGGAGCGGTTGTCCGAAAAATAAACAGTTAGTAATCATTAGTTTTACACATTACTTCCTATTCTGCCACCTTCCATTGGTGCTGTAAAGAGTTGAATTTGTTTTTCTTGAAAGATTATACTGATCTGTAATAAAATATGGCGTCTAGATTGTGTTGATCGATGGAATGGGTCATAATGTTTTCTTTCCAAACAGAAATGGCTGTTTTGGCGTATCCAAAATGACCCTATAGGGCAAAACACGCTGCCGGTTATAAGACCCAGGGAAACTTTAACACACCCTGTCTCGTTCAATTCATTTTTATGTGCAGTGATTATGAGTGAGGAATGAGTACCTCTGTTTGTTCTCTATCAAATTTAGAAGAACTACACCATTCGTAGCTACTATTAAATATCTCACCGAGTTCATTCAGGTTATCCGAAACTATGTTTTGGGAGGATTCAGATGTTGTAAAAATACAGCAGTGCAAAGGGAAAGTGTCTTTTCAACACCTAGTGTGTCCCTGCTGAACACTTTAGATTGGGTTTCAGTCTAAAGGTCAGCTGGGGTTAATTTGCCTCCTGGGACTCCATTTTGTCCTTCACTGAGGATCAAATTAATACAAAATATATTGATAGTGTTGAGTGGCATCTCTTTAGTACATCTCTAGTTTAGTTTATAGTATTAGTAAAACATTTTGCACAATTTTTCGATTATCAGTTGAATGCATTTTGAAGCGTTTGGACTTTTTGGAATGTAACTAATGTATAATCTGAAATGGATAGAGGTTAAAATACAGCTATTTCACCTAAGAATAACCCTTTAATGTAGTTTTGAGGGGGTTATCCTAGACATAATGCAATGAAAATGTCAGATCTGTGTGTTCAATGGGAGTCAATAACCTAAAATGACGTCACTACTTCAAAATGCTGAAGTGCACTTAAGTTTATGTTTTATAAACTGCAGTAGAAAGTAGTCATGGTGATGATGTTAAAAATGAGATCAATGTATCATGTGTGGCTTTAATAATAGTAGGTAGATCACTTATTTTGTGAATTACTATTTAAGCTTTGCTTTGATAGAGAGAACTTACTCATTTTTCACACTTTACACAGTCATCACTATTACGCCAGCGATGACAGAGGACGTCCAGTACTGGTGGTCCGTTGGGATGGGGGCTCATGCAGATGACGAGCATTTCACCGCAGTTCTGACACATTCTGAGATCACATTAGCTCAGCCAATATGCTGTCAAATGAACAGCATATTGAGTTACCAGATGAGTGACACACATTGTAGTTGAAGAATTTGGATTGTTTCATTCCTGAAACATTTCAATGGCATTTTAGTTACTTTAATAAGCTTTGTGAGTGCTCAGTTTTGGAATTCTTTAGAGCAATAGACACGTTGATTGAAGAGTGATGCCTAAAAATACATCACAAACCATGTATATTATTGAAATTCATCAAGACATTCACTCACATGTGAACTATGGACTCTATGTTGTATCCCCCCCAACACCAATGGAAGTGTGAAAGCTATCGTTTCAAGCACCTACAGTAATTTCAGCTAGAAATCTGACAATCTTACCAAATACATCTAAGGACCCTAAAGCTATAATCAAAACCAGCAGTTGTTCTTTAAAGTTCCTTCTCGCTGAAATGATGCTCAAAGACTTTTGAAATAAACAACTTTCTATAATTTTAAATATAATTTACATCCAAGCCGCATCATTGACAGTCACTTGTTTTTGCACTTTCTGCTGTCTTTATTGATAGATATATCCCAGAGTTCTAGTTCTATACTTTTTTGATAATGATGCTCTGGGTTAGTTCAAGGCAAGGTAAGTATAAATATGTATTTCTATAATCATAGAACTCCCAAACACAGAGGATGCCTACCCGACGAACCCAGTGAAACCTCGGACCTCCTTTCCTCTATTCATATGCTTTACTTCTCCTTCTGTCATGCATTAGGCGTGGGAAATGTCCTTTTGGGCAATTAAACTATGCTGAAATAGTGAGATTATAACACCTAGTCAAATTAAGCGAAATATGCATATTTCTTCATCTCTTTATTAAAATAGGCTCAAAGCAATATAGAGAAACTAAAAAACAATATAGAGTCCAAGTCTTAAATCCGTTTTTTACTAGGCTAAGAACGTAAGATACTTTGCTGTTGTTATGCAGCTAATTCCCACTTACAGTAGATTTAAATTTATGTAATTTATTGGCAACAGTTTGTTCAAACACAAACCAGAAATCCTCATAGCCCAAACCTTTTTCTGTTTTTTCAATAATTTTGGTACCCAGTATGCTTTATGAGGCTGTTTTTTATATTTTTTTCCTGTAAAGATAAAGACATGTTATTGTTTAATGTTCATTTATCTTTGAACAAACTGTTACCAGTAAATTACAGAAAATAAATCTGCAGTAAATTACTGGCAAACTGCTGTCAGTAATACTGTAATTTCTACAGATTATTTTTACAGCATAGCATTTATTTTATGTTTTCCCTCTGGTCCTTAACCATTCTTGTAGCTGTCTATTCTGTTATATTTTAAGCACATCCAGTTCCTAAATGCACTTGACCGTCTGCTCCAGCTGGCTACAGATGCAGAGAGGTCAAAGGTGCTTGTACTGAGTTTCCCTAATAGTCCTTCATTCGTCAAATAGCCAGAAGCATCCATCCAGAGAGCATGACATCATACAGTTTTTTCTATTTGCAATAGTTGTATTGTGTGGGTTTAAAGGGTAAAGTTCTGTTTATACTGCCATTAATTGAATCCGTGTGATCCTCAGAGATCTGCACTGCGGTTTGAACGAATTAAAGAGGCATACGTTTTAACCCCTCACAAACCTGCAAAGACAAGAGATACCACTTGGTGGTCTATTAAGATGATCCATGGATCTTTTATAAACATACATTTATAATTCTACATCTGCAAAATTTAATTTTATGCTACTTTCATTTGTAATGAATTCTCCAGAGAGCAAATCTCTTTTAACTTGTTTTTCTTTTCCATGTGTCTCCACATACGAGAGACAGGCAGTCCAAATTCTTCACACTGGACATGTTCCAGGTATTGGCTCATAATTTAAAACTCCAGTCTCAGGACAAGTTGGAAGGATACTCTTTGCTACCAGTCATTAAAACTGACCCAAAAATAACAAGCTGTGCTTCTGTACTGATAACAGACTTAAGACTGTAAGTCTTTCATGTAGGTGTTTTCAAACCCACCATGGTCACCAGGTCTGCCAATGTTTAGACAGCTTTTAACAAGTGTTTTTCATCATCAGACGGGTCCCAGATGTGATTTATTCTCTGGAATGTACAGTAACTACCTGTGCCATGGTTGAAAGTGGGGCAGATTACATAACCATTGTATATGTCTTGAAATGTGGCATCAGAGCCTAAACTGAACACCATTCCAAAGGGACTCAATATATTCAAGTCTGCATTGACTAACCACAATTTTGTCTTCTATTGTGTCTAAATATAAGTGACCACAAGAAACCTCTGTACCCTTTGTAAGTCCCTCTGTTCATACTATTTTCAGACGTTCAGTGTAAATTCTTGCAAAAGGATGCTGGAAAACAATATATTGGTTGAACTCCAGATTTCTGAATCGGACCAGGCCAGTGGAATTATAAGGAGATACAGATTATGAAGAGTTGGCAAGCCAGGGGTTAAATCCATGGGGGGTGGTTCGCATTTTTTGTTGAGGCACTCATGTTTTATATTTGCTCATTTGCTCACATTCCTTTCAAAAGAGGAGGAGATACATGGATGAGGATGGACTGGAGCTAAAAAAAATACCTCCTACCTATTAACACATCCACCATTCCAAACAGATGCACAAGTCCGCTTTACCCAACTCACGCCAGGCTCACATAGGACCAGAGAGAGAGAGAGAATGAAAGGAATGAATCAGAGTTGTGGCGTAGACTTTTTTCTGTCATTATGAAACCCGTTTTGTCTGTTGCTTGACTGTCATTTCTATTTAAACTGCTTAACAAAGGTCAAGGTGCTCACAGAGCATATTTATATCCAGACAGAACAATTGAGACGGAGTTTTAAATATCCCTCTGGTTTTCCTGTGAAAATGTTCCACCCACGTTTGTATTAAAATTATTCAGGGCTCTTTTTTTATCCAGGTTCCTCTAAAAATCAGTAAGGAAATTAAAGCATTGATTTTGTTACAGTATCTAATCATTACTCAACACATTCAGTGCATTTTGCACCAAGCAAAAGGTAGATTACCGTTTTGTTAAATAGTACAAATGTTCTTGATCCGTTCTTACACGATACCTTTTGGAATCCCACAAAAACTGTCTCGTAATGCATCATGAAAATGTATAGTTTTAAAGCAAATTTTTTATTACTGTAGTTTAAATTCGTTTGTAATTGAGTTTATGTTGAATTATGATGTGAACATGTTTTCATGGAAAATAATCTAAGCATCTCCACAAAGCAATAACCCTTTATCCCACTGTATATGGAAGCTAACCATTACGGACTAGAGGAAGAGCTGATGTTAGGTGGGAGGTTTGGGGCAGTCACAGTTTGTTCAGACTGGTCCAATGCCATGCATGTGATGATCTTGAAGCACAAATGAGACCCCAGTTATTTTATACTGCACTCTTATTAGTAACACTCTGACCTAAAATTCTATCATTTTTCAGAATTTTGGAAAAACACTTTTTATGGATCAGAACCTCCAGGCAATCGATGGCTATCAACATGTAACTAATCGATTCCATGGATGGCTGTGACGTTTTTATAACACTGACACATTCCAACGACTCAAACAATGAACGTGAACATAGAGTTCTCCAGAGGTGCGAGCAGCTTCTATCAGGGCGCAGATGTAAAACGCCTCTTTGCGGACACCCCAGAGCCCCCTTTTACAGTATCTACGGAGGGGCCACGGACAGGCATAACCCGACGATGTATTCCAGATCAGGAATTTGATGTATTTCTGTTTCACATCATTTCTCTGGAATGTTGCGCTTGTGCAAAAGGCCCCAAACCGGAGCTGATGGATTCAAGGAAGTTTAAAAGAGGAATGATGGGATGCAGGCGCTGCTGGGGAGCGGGGCGCATCCGGAGCGCTTTGTGACCTCTATCTCGTTGCGTAAAGAGACGCCAGGCAGCTCGGCATGAACACCCTGCATCTGGATTGCACATTTTCCCAAGCCTGTTTCTCGCTCTCCGTCAGTATGCAGATATATTTCCACAATTATTTTTAAATACGTAATTGTTTTTGAAAGTCATTGAACAGACATCTCAACTCAAATCTGTTCCAAGTGTTGAGCGGTGAGAAGTGAGGTCCGTGCAGGGACGGAAATCGATAAGCTATAGATGCACGAATATGGGTTGCGATATTGAAAATTAGTCTAAGATTATTCTCCAGTTGTTCTCGTTTATTTAAACTTTTTTCTGGACGTGCATCTGATAGATTTGCAGGAATTCGGAGAATCGCTCATTTGCATCACTTATGACGTCTTTGCTAGTCTTGCAATCGACCAAAGGGTCGTTGTTGAAATAAATAATGCTCTTATCATCAACTATCGGACTGCACGCAGGAACCAGGTTAAAATGATTAGACAAAATATTTCAGCATGAATTGAATGCGTTTTTACTTAGCCTATGTTTTGGAAAAGCGGTTCCACAGCCACGAATAAGCTTTCATCAGGTGCTCACTTAAAGCAGACCTAACACACAGGGTTTCTGGCAATCTCATATTCATCTTGAGCATCTATCGAGTAGTATTGCATACGTCGTTTCTTAGAAGGGTATTTAGTTTGATCACATTTATAAAAGATAGATACAGCTGTACGATTACTTCCGAAATCATACGGCGCGTGCGGGGGGGGAGGGGTAGGCTGAACTAAAGCACATTGTCAACAAAACACAGACATCAGTTTCACTCAATCTTTTAGCGCTGGATTGGATCTATATATCAGTTTCAAAGGATTTCCCCATCCAGCGTTATATCCACCATTTATATAACATTCATCACTCAAATGGAGTGAACAAACAAACACCTGAATTTCGCGAACATGTTTTTCAATATTTTTTTGGATTCGGAACTTGCATGATGTGTTCCTGGACCTGTAGCCAAGGCTAGCCTACAAATCTTATGGAGACAAGATGCAAGGTTTTTCTACTTCAAAACATTAACAGCAAACACAATGTAGACTCTGTAATGAAAATACCTTCATATTTCGTAGAGATTTTTTATTTCACATTTTTACATGCAACGACATGACAGCCTTCTAGTTCTTAATGGGTTTGTCGTAGCCCAGTGTGGACAAAATGTAAAATTATAATGGGTTCAAATGCGCTTTAATGGTTACGTGCGGTTTAGTAGACAGGGGTGTTACAAAGAGACACGTATTTTTATTTGTTGATTTTGCTGATTTTTTTAGTTATTATTTTTCAGATATTACAGAAAACTGCATTTTACTGTTTTTTACAGATTATATAATGTAACTTTTTTAAATATAGTCAAAAAACGCAAAATTAAAGGAAAATATGTTCACAAGAAAAATTGGGGATAGATTTCTTTTTTAAAGTTTATTTTTTAAATAAGGTCAGTTACTATAGAATTACAGAAAAAAAAACAAGAAAAATGTGGAAACCAACTGAATATATCCTTATATCTTATAATTTTACATGTTAAAAATATTTTAAGGTATATTTCTGTTTTTCCAGTTTTCAGCTATAATCAATCACAGTTTAAATCTTTATATATTTCTAAATCTCCACGAGTTACAGATCAAAATCATGTTAATTGAAAAATTCCTTTCCCATTGAGAAATAAAACTGTTGCTTTACTCCACCAGTTCAGAACTAAATTTGCGTGTTTGCTATTTAGTCTACGAGCAATGTTCAATCATTTATAGACAGAAATAGTTTATGGAAACTGTGAGTGTATCAGGAATCCAATTATCATATCCTCAGAGGACTGAGAGGTGGACAACCTTTTAATAGCCTCATGTCACGCTTGATCAGGAACACATTTATGCACACTCCAGTTCAAAGAATTGTATCAAAGTACAGTTCTGCACCACACATTGACTTTCAGAAACCACAAAACCTCATAACATGTGTTGTCTTTCATATCTTTAGAGATTGGCTGAGAATGTCTTTAAATATTAAATGAAAAAGCTTTGTGCATCATTTGCATGGTCATTAGGCTTCAATGTATTTACATTTAAGACAATTATTAGTCATAAGCAAACAAATCTATAGTTCATATTCATAATAATAGGCCTAATAAGAAATTTAAACATACTGTAATTTTTAAATCTGTCATGGACCTGTAATTGTGTTTCTTCTGCACCATATGTTGTTTTTCTGCAAATAAACAAGGGATTTCCAGACGTAACAAACATTATTTAGATATTTCTGGTAAAAACCATTTGTCTCTTTAATGAAAAAGAATACCTAAACGCTGTCGAATCAATGATTTGTTTGGTGTTTTAGAGACCCCTAGTGGCCAACTACTAATAAAGCCATTGGCTGGCACCATTGTGCTGAATACAATTACTTGACAGTGATAGGTTTATGCTACAGGCAGGAGAGAGGTTTGCATTAATTACAAGTATGAAATAATGCCTTTTTATTGAATCATACACAATGCAGCCTTAAATCTGGGCATTAGTTAAAAAAAGAGAAATTTGGTTCAATGTTGTTCATGACTGAAAATGGTCAGGAACAGACAGATTGACATTTTGTTAAAACACAATTTTTATTAACTTCATTTACATTACTAGTATTAGATAATACTGCAATTGTGTCTCTCTGAATGAGAAACTTAATTTTACAGTTAGGTAACAACCGATAAAACAATTACAAAAATGTCAATGTACTGTATAAAGTAAAAAATGACATAAATTATACATATATATATATGAATGATTTTCATTAGTTCATTCTGTGCAGTGTATTCAACTTTTAAAAAATGGATGTGAAATGTTTTGATACTCTTTAAAACTGTTGAAAATGTTTATTATGTCAATGGCTGATCCGTGGATCATAGGTTTAAAATATGTTTTAATTGTAATACTTGGTTATTTATTAACCTTATTTTGTACATTTGACATTACTAAAGTTTAAATCATCTTTAAAATCTCATGAACTATGGGTATAAAAACATTTGCCATTACTTAGGCGAAAATGCACCTAAATTAACACATTCACACAATGTAAAACATCTTACAAAAACGTCACATGTATAAAATCACTTCATGGCAGAATGACACTGGAATGTTACAGTACAGATCGGAACGATATGTGGTGCCATATCTTTCGATCAGGCCAGACTTCACTTCACCCCATGTAAGCCTACTACAGTTTTGTTTTTAGTGTGTTTAAAGACTAACCTCGCAAATGCTGTGTACACATTATGCTAGTGATTCTATATACTGCAACAAAGTATTAGCAGGACACTTGATGCGCACTATTGGGTTGGAGCAGACCGGCTTTTCTTTTCCTGCCAGTCTTTCTCTCTCAGATTCAGTTCTGCCTCTGTGAATGACGCAGGTCCCCAATTTGTGATTTTCTGAGGGAATTTAGGGCCTAAAGACACACGTACAAAAACACCAAATTAATATCAGTCTAAAAGATTATTCTAAGAAAGGATGGGTTATATTATTTTGTAGAAATTCTTGAAACGTGAAACAACAATGATTCAAAAAAATGATTGAAAAGACCAGATAAGTTCACCTGGCTGAATGAGTCGTATGAGCCCCTCATGTTGGGTCAACTTGTCCTTCCAGGTCTTTGTATTATTGGCTGCATCTTCAAGTTTCTTTATCACCTCCTGTTGAGGTAAACAGAGAAAAGAAGTTTACCACAAAAACGTGCCTGCATTACACAATTCTCCCACTGGGTCGCAGTCTACACAGACTCCTTAAACGATATCCTGCAGCTTGTATCCATCTCTTACCTCATATTGCTCCAGTGCACCGTGTCTGTCTGATTCAAGCTGCTGCAACTGCTCCATGGCAGCCTGCAGCGCGCTTTCTTTCGCCAACCTTTCTCGTTCCAGCTCCTGCTTCTCCGCTTGTGTCTGAGAAATGGTCTGCTGTTGAAACAGGTGTATCTGCTCCAGCTCTGCACGCTTAGTTACCTCCTCTTCCAACAGCCTGCAGCACACAGATGAACATTTGTCACTTTCTTTTTATTCATTTTCGTACCTTGTATTAATTAAGGTAAAGAGAGAAAAAGAATGCTGTGTCAGGGAGTGGAAATTATGTTGGCTGGCTAAATTCTGTAATGTCATAGACATGTCTGTTTATGGGATGATGAGATATCACTGCAATGAAGTAAAGTGCAAATACAAAATGAGAATATGTTAAGTAACTTTTAAGTTAGAACATTTTTATGCTGGATAAACCAACATTTAACATAAAACTGAGAGTATTAAGTAAGCATTTTATACTTTAAAAGCTGCCAAACTGCATTCGTAAGCCACATAGGTAAATAAATGACCTGAAGGAATTTCACACTGGTTATCAGTCACAATCAGTGCGTCATTGCCTTTTTGAGTAACGTTTTTGGTTAAAGTGATGAGCTGGCGATAGGTCAGCACAAACACAGGAAGAGAGCTGGGTTTATGTGGTGCGAGACAGGGAACAGGAACTGCAGACTTCAACTAAATATCAGACATCCCCGTGTGTTGGTGACATTTCTCACACTTCCCACATGAAAAGGAAACAGATAGCAATATGTGGAATGTCTTGATTCTAGGTGTAACATGACATAATGTATTCTGAAGGTTTCCTCATGCCTGTCATGTGTCTATGGTTTTATAAACATAATAATATGTTACTTTCCCACTTCTGAGCGGATCAGAACACAACTAAATTCATAGATGTCAATCATTCTGCATAATGGCTTGGAAGAGAAAGACATTTTATGTTATCTGTATAAAATGGATGTGGCCACTGTATTACACGATGTTGCACTGTGTGCTATTTCCCTTATAACTCTGTGAATCTCTATTCCAGCCTCCAAGGTGCATGTTTTTGTTCCGTTTGAAATGAATTGTTTGTGCATTGATGTACATAAAATATCAGTGTTGATTCACAAAAGTAATCTTATATTTTTAAGTTTAGCTTTCAAGTCTTATTTCATAGTTCATGTCCGTTTGGCATTATTTAACTTCAAGTCATGCAAAGATTAATATTGCTGCTGTCCTTCTGAAACTCTCCATATTTTGTGAATTCGTTTTTTTTTAATCAGTATTATTTTTAGTCACCCTTTCTGTTTGTGATCTTGATAGAAAGGGCTAAAGTTACAGATTTCAGTCTTAAAGGTGCAGTTTGTAAAATCCGCAGCTAGAGGGCGCAAAGTCACAACAGAAATGTTCAAAACAACAACGCATGAAGGAGTGTGGAATAATGGGAACTGTCCTCTTCAACTCCACCACTATCAAGTAAATTTAAAGGATGATTTAAAGTGACAACATTTTATAAATTTTGCTTTTGATTACCTAATTTTATTTCATTGTAGATATATTAGAGGAAATTCATGAAATTAATTTATTACGATGTAGTCAGATGATCTAAAAACGATAACTGCTTGTTCAGTTATTACCTACATGACAATATACGTGACACTTTATCCACAAGACATGTGTTGTCATGGTTTCTACGGCACTAAAAGCGGAAACCGAGGGTAATGCCAGAGACTGTGTTATTAGGAAGATGTATGGTCTGGGAACCCCTAACAGTCTACACGAATCACGTGAGGCACCTAAGCCAATCATATAACAGCCTCTAGTCTCCTTTCCTGGATTCCGCAGAAGGTTGCAGGCTTTCCATCTAGTGTCTTTGGTAACGTGGATATGACGCAATTGACAGACGACTGCCAGACGTAGTCCTTATCACTGATTAAAATGGCCATTTTCACACAATTTACAATTAGTTGGAAATATTTGTGATATTACAAGTACTCAACTGAACAAAATTTGTGACACTGGCTTAGTGGTTATTGGATATTTTACAGCAAAAAAAGTTACAAACTGCACATAAAGTACAATATAAATGAATACATGTTAGTGTACCTGGCTTGAAGTTTTCTGACGGTTTCCTCATCCTGTCTGGCTTGTCTTTCCTCTTCAAGGGCTTCCTCTAGGCTGTTGTACATGGTTTCTAGTTCACGCACACGTTGTAGGTATTGCTCTAACTCGCTTGACTTTTGCGCCACCTGTTCTTCCATTTGCTGGCGAACCTGTAACACGCACACACAAATTGAAGGACAGTGCCTGGGCCCTAGAATTCAATTCAAACCATGCAACCACAAACTATTATACAATTGACATGAAAAAAATGGATAAGCAGCAAAAGAAACTGATCACAAAAAAATGAATTATATTGTTGCGATGATTTCACTACACACTCACTAAACATTAATAGCTCTGTGTGTACAAACATGTCGACATGTGAATGTGGCAAAAAAAAATTGTGAGAACTATTTTCGGCGCGTAACTGTCACCGAATGCGTCCCGTTATGCGTAGTACAGAAGAAAACGGAACTTGTTTTGAAGCGTACTTCCTGTACCGTTACCATTATGTATATTTATATGTCATATAGATGGCCATATAACCCAAAAGCTAAAATAGCCACCCAGCCCTGATGTAAAGCAAACAAGTACCATTTTCTCTTTCTCCATTTCTACACTGTATAGATCCTGCAGCTCGTTCTGTGTCTGCAGACGTCTGCGCTCTTCATCTGTGGCGTTGGCTGCAGCCTCCTCCAGTTTCTGTCCAACACAAAATGGATTTGAAAACATTAAATTAATGCTTAATGTTGAACAGTATTATGTTTTTCAAAGAAGGCGTCAGGTCACTTTTGCACACTCCGTAGTGCCAGCATGATTCAAGTGGTCAATCTGGAATGCGGTCAGTAAAACTGAATCAAACCCACAAGTATCGGAGGCATCCAGCCAATCAGGGCCTCTTCTCACACTCAACGCAAATACACCAAAGACTCATCCATCACACTGTTTGCAAAAAAGTCACAGCTTGTCTTCCTTCTCTTTTTTTTGATACTACAATAAGAAACAGTCCTGTTGTAAACTGCCACAATACAAATGTGAATTTATACTCCTATTGCTCTTTAAGTTAAGCATAAACAAACCATATTCTCTATTAACACAGCTGACTACATTCTCACCCCTTAATAACTTCTATTTGCTTGTGGTCAGATGACGGACCCTGTAAATTGCAAGGCCAACATTGCAGGTCAGTGTGAGATCCCAGGTGGCTAAGCTGAGTGACAGGGTAGGTATTGTTTCAGCATGGACTCCTCGAGGTTTAGAATGACCCTCACTGGCTCGCTCTCCAGGCACCTATTGTCCCACTCTGTATTAGAGGACTGGGGGGAGAGGCACTGAAACATCAATGGAGGACTGTTCTCCATTCAGACAACACTATCGGTTTAGACAATGGGAACTTGTGAACACTATAAATCAAATTATTATTCTCAGTTAGCGCTGTCTGTACTGTATCGGACTGGTTATTCGGTTTGTTTAACAGAATATTGTTTTGTGTGCATGTGGGTTATTTACTGTTTACCGGATGACAGGGTCTGGAGTTTAATATGGGATATAAGAACAGAAAAGATTTTGAAAAATGTTGGTAACAGAAAACCGTTAGTCCCCATTGACTTGCACTGGTTTTATGTCCATACATTGGTGTCAATAAGTCAATGGGGACCAACGTTTTTCGGTTACCAACATTTTTCTAAATATCTTCTTTTTCATTCCGCAGAAGAAAGAAATTCACACAGGTCTAAAATGACAACAGGGTATGTAAATGATGACAGACTTTTCATTTTGAAGTTAAACTATTCATTTAATACTACAGAAATACACTACAGAGTGTATTTCCTCTGTTTAAGAAGTCTTTCTTAAAATTTCATTTGCTCGACATTAATTAGTTGTTAGGGCAGCCATTGTGTTAAATCTGAAACAGTAATGCCTATTTTACAGATTTAAATCCACTGACTGATCATAAAACTCAGTCATCTTAAATCTGGCTAAGCCTATATTTAACAATATTTAAACAGTCAACCGGAAAAGATAATCAGGATAACGAGAAAGGTGAGAAAGAAAGGTTAAGAGGGGTTACACAAGATGCCAACAGTCCTAAAACACTCAACCCCCTACATCAGAACCTGCTACACCTCTTTACCCATTCCAGGGTGTGAACAACACACTTCAGCTAATCTGATTTCAACATTCTGTACTGGCCATTTGGATAAAGCCACTTTCTTCACAGGTCATGAATAAGGGGGGGAGGGTGGTACTTGAAAGCACCGCTGGTAGTTTCAGTGAAACCTAAATTAATATATCGTAGACCTTACAAAGAACCTCCATGGATTCCTGGAGAAATGTATTCATGAATGGTGTGTGGCAACAGGTTCTGGTTTCACTTATGTTAATCTCTGTGAATGTTTGTAGTTTTTTAAGTTAGATGTTGGTTTAACCCATGTCATAACATAGCTGATAAATGAATAATACAATGCCCGCCACTATTATTGGCACCCTTGGTAAATATGATCAAAGAAGGCTATAAAAATAAATATGCATTGTTTCCCCTTTTGATCTTTTATTTAAAAAAATCTACAATATTCCAACATTTCATAAAAGTAGAACAATTTGAAGTAGGGGGAATATAACATCTTATACACCCTGGTCACAATTATTGGCAGCCTTAGAAATTATTATGGAGTAAAATATGCCAAGTCTATTCCCATTAATATTTACATTTTATTAGCACATCAGGGTGACTAGAAACATGATGTTGTCCAGTCATGACTTTGTTGCAAAGGAGAATAAATATTAGTAACACAAAGCTCAAACCCACTTAATCATTTATCACAACAGATGAAACCATAGAATATAGTTCTGATGTGTAATATATTTCTGTTGAGCGTCACAAAATGGCTTTAAGGAAATAGATAAAACAACAAAAAATCGATCTCCAACTTCATGGCAATGATCAAGAAGTTTTAAAGGACTGGAGATGTTAATAATCTGCTTGAAACAGGATGTGTGTCTATATTGTGTCAATGCACAACGAGAAGAAGACTTTGAGTGGCCAAACACTCTTCAAAGAGCACAGAAGACAATTTGCAGTAATCAGTTGAAATTTGGTGTCAGAAAGCACTTTAATAAAAATTAAGTAAGACTGGACCTCCATCACTACAAGTTGTTTGGGACACTGTTCAAAAAACAAATATTCTGCTCTCATGCAAAAACAAACTCCACCATATTAATCTGGGATACTGGAACTGCAACCAAGACTAGGTTTACGGCCATATGAGATGAAAAATAGTTTTTTGGCAGCAATAAAACGAGATAGGTTTGGTGAACACCGGGATAAAAAATACCCCATGTCCACAGTTAAATGCACCACCGATCTTCATTGTTTTTAATCTTCTTTTATACCAGAGGTCCTGGGCATCTTGTTCAGATGCATGGCATCATGTTTAGTATCAAATACCAACTAATAGAAAAAGTCAAACCTAACTATAAATATTATAATGGTTTGTGGTTAGATCTTCCATCAGCACACTGGTTCAAAATAAACATCAAGATAAAAAATAATGTGTCACTGAATGCAAAATCAAGACCCTGCCATCTCAGTACTCCGATCTGAACACTATAGAAAATGAGTGGGATGAATTTAAGATAGGAGAGCACCAATTTTGAAGGATTTTAAGAGATTCTGTATGAAGGAAGAGACTCGGATGACTTCCCGTGTATTCTCAAACCTCGTCAGACATATAAGAAAAGACTTTGAATTCAAAGTTTTGAATAGGGGTGCCAATAATTGTGACCAAGTTGTATTATAGCTTAAAATAAATATTTTCCCCACTTCAAATTGTTTTACTTGAATGAAATGTTGGAATATTGTAGATTTTTGAATAAAAGGTCAAAAGGAGAAACCATGCATATTTATTTTTACAGCCTTCTTTGCTCGTATTTTTTCCAAGGGTGCCAAAACTAGTGGAGGGCACTGTATATTAAGACATATAAGTAATGGAACTGGATTCTTTCAGTCAAGAAAAGGACAGATAAAGACATTTGTTTATCTGAGTGTGAAATCACAGACCTTTCTCAAGGCCTCCAGCTCTCTCTGTTTGTTCTCATTGGCTGTCTGCAGCTCTCTCATTCTCAGTTCAAGCTCTTCCTGCTCGACCTGTTGCTTTTCCCGCATCTCTCTCCGTTTCAGCCGTGACTCGTGGTGTGGAGCTGGACGGCGGACCCTCAGCAGCGTGATACATGTCTGTATAGCTGAATGGGTTAAAAAATTATAAACTTCTACGCACACATAGGTTAGGGTTAATAACATAACAAAAATAAGTAGCAGTTAAACATTTTGACACATCTACTCATTATGTATTGTCACAGTTTTAGAGTAAAAGTCATCAACATTATGAAAGGATTGAAACTATTTAAAGTGATAGTTCACCCAAGAATAATTTACTCACCTTTGAGTTGTTGCAAGTTTGTATAAATCTCTTAGTTCTGATGAACACAGAGAAAGATATTTGGAAGAATGTTTGTAACCAAACAGTTCTTGGACCCCATTTACTACCATAGTAGAAACAAATATTTTATTATTTTTTATTCTGTTAAATACAAAAGAAGATAGTTTGAAGAATGTAGGAAAGTAAACAATTATGGCGCACTTTTGACTACCATTCTAATTTTTTCTTCTATGGTAGTCAACGGGTCCAAGAACTGTTTGGTTAAAAGCATTGATCCAAATATATTTCTATGTGTTCAACCAAACAAATAAATGTATACAGGTTTGGAACAACTAGAGAGTGAGTGAAATATGACAAACTTTTCATTTTTGTGTGAACTATTCCTTTAACTTTTATTTGATCTTCTTTTCTTTTTTAGCTTCTTTTCCTTCTCTATCAAGAACAAATTATTTATTAAAAAATCTTTTCAACCTATTTGAGGTATTATTTTTTGTAAGAAATTTACTCTAAAACAATATATACTGAAGCATTAAATCACAAACCTTTAGATCTAAAGGTCTGAAAGCCTACGACAACCAACATTCATTCAATTGTATTCCAATGGTTGTTTTTTTTGGCAGTAACTGCATCAAATGAATAATGTGAATAAGTCACAAACCACCTTGAATCCACTCCTGTTTTTTCTTCTTATCTGAGGCGCTGATCTCAAAGCTTTTGTCTAAGCACTTGACGTAGAAAAGGCACTTTTTCCCTTCCTTATCTGGCAAGGACTGCAGAAGAATGTGTGAGGTCATCAGAAAAGAAAACATGTAAACAAGACTTTTAATAATGATACAGCTAATGAAACTAATAATGATCTTACCTCTACACAACAGTTTCCATCTAGCAGAATATCCCCCTTTTTCTCTGTAAGATCTTCACTGGCGTAATATGAAATTCGGTTGGGCTTCAAGAGGAACCATCGTTCTGTCCAGTTCTTCCTTTTGTGACCCTTCTTCATCATGTAGCCCTGTAACAGGTGACAGGAACACATGTTGACTCATACATACAGAAAGCACCGCTGACGGCCCCAGCAAACGGAAGCAGTTCTCAAATGATCTATGAGTCATTCTGTGTCAGACATAGACAAGCAGTTTCTTTGGATACTCCATGCTGACTCTCAAGTTGTTTTTTGTTTTAAAGGAGTAATCTGCATTGGCCTGTTTGGGGTAAATGCACATTTCACAACATGAAAGTAATGAAAGTTAATCTGTATATCTGTTCCTGTCTTTGTATACACAGCTGGCCTTGGCACCAATCTCTCTCTCTCATTCACAGTCAAAGCAGAAAACCACAGCAATGCCAGTGTGTTTTACTTATTCTGCTGTCGGATCCCAAAAATCCACAGAGACATGGAAAAGCAGGTTGTATCATTGGTGACACATCTGTACGTCATTGCATTTCAAGTTTATATTGCATATAAAAGCCAAACGGAATTCATTGTTAATACGATATTAGCATTCCAGGTTTGAAAATACCTTGGCTGAGCATGAGGACTGATATTGTAACAGGTTTGGCAACACTGAGACACTACTTATGTCACACTTGATTTTCAAGAACGAGTATAAATACAGTACATAGTATTATTATTTTGAAGACATACTCCTTTTACCTGTTTGAGCATATCCAGAATAAGTTCCTGGAAAACTTCAGTGATGCCCATGGAGAGGGTCTGGCGGTCCATGCCTTTACTAAAGTGACCCATTCCCACCAGTTCGATAATTTCCCACACGCTCAGACACTGCTGTCTGGTGATCAACTGCATCTTATATTCTTCAAACTTTTCCTCAATCCAGCTGCCACCCATGGCTTCTGTAAGCTTACGAAGAAAGTACTCTATCTAAGGGAGAGGACATTAACATTAATATGTCACACTTATGTGTCATTCGCACTTGTTATAAACAAGGGAAAAAAACATGATGTTCTTGAGAATACCAAAAAAGAATACCACAGCTTAAAACCAGATCGTAGTTTTATGAACAGAGAGCAGGCTGGGAACTTCCCTTTAAGATACTGATCACATACAGAACCAAAAATAATGACAGGCCTTTGGGGGTTAAACAGAAGTTTCAAAAAAAGAAAAATATTTATTTAAGATTAACATGTCATAGGAAATTAGAAATGGGAAATGGAACACGATAATTAAAAAACATTTGAGGAAGGTTATTGCCTTTTGTTATACAGCAAAATATCCTTGTATGTTAAAGGTACAGTTTGTAAGAATTTTGCTCTAAAAAATATCCAAAAACCACTAGGCCAATGTTATATTTTTTTCAACGGAGTACTTCCAATATCTCAAATGTTTCCAACTGCTTTTAAATCCTGACAAAATCGGCATTCTAAACAGTGGACCGGAGCAGTTTAGTCCCCTGTGAATGTCGTCATATCCACGTTACCCTCAGTTACCCCCTTTACAACCGCGTGACACTGTCGTAGACAGATTCGGAAGTATGTACTGCCGGTCCGTCTAGCATCATTGCAAATGATCTGGGCACGTTAAAAATAACTTTTACTATGATTGATTTGAACACTTAAAACTACGCAGTGTTATCCCAACATTGAATTGGACAATTACTGTAACATCTACAACTAACAATTTAGTATTCAACCTTACATTACTCGGGTCTAATTCATTATCGTTTCATAAAACAAAACATTTATAAAACTTTATTACTTTACCTCTTCCGCTAACATGATTTCTCGTTCCTGTCTAATTGATGTATCAGCGGTACCATCAGCGGTGGAGTTGAAGACAACATATCCCATCAATCCACGCTTCTACACAGCGCCATCGAGCTACGCGATTGTTGTTCTGATCGTGCGCCCTCTAGTGGCGATTTCTACAAACTGTACCTTTAAATATGCTGTAAATATTGTATATCTATTGGTTCAATAACAATTTTGTCAATGTCTATAATGAATCAACAAATCTGACTTTCAGGATCTCTGGAGCTAAAACGCTGTAACTTTCAGAAATGTCCTACCAGCTGTTAGATGTGTTAGTTTGTGCAAGACACTTAAGAATGAGCAAAGTGTAACATGCTACAGCTTTGACCCTTTCATGCATAGATGTTATACAGTGAACAGCGTACAAGCATTCTTCCAATCTTTCTCTGTGTTCATCAAACAAAGAAATGTTTAAAGTAAATGATGACAGAATTTTTATTATTTGGTTCTACTGTCCCTTTAAGTGGACAGTGGGTTAAGTGGGTATACTGTCCCTTTAAGTGGACAGTGGGTTAAGTGGGTATACTGTCCCTTTAAGTAGACAGTGGGTTAAGTGGGTATACTGTCCCTTTAAGTGGACAGTGGGTTAAGTGGGTATACTGTCCCTTTAAGTAGACAGTGGGTTAAGTGGGTATACTGTCCCTTTAAGTGGACATCTTAACATTAATTTAAAAACATTGTGTTAAAAGTCAAATCTTGTTTTACAATCGTCAAATCTGCGTAAATTGGCAGCTCTTAAAGGGGCTTCATTCTAAGACCTGCTGCTGTGACTCCTGTCGCTAATGTTAATGAAAGAACAAAAGTAAGTTAATGTGTTTTGTAGCTTTAATGAGAATTAAATTCTGTAATTAATTTACAATTTAGCATGTAAATTTCCTACTTGTTAGACATGATAGCTCTCAATTATACATTTGAATGGCTATAATTAATGTTAAAATAAACTAAAAGTTATCAATTTAATAGAGACATCAGTGACAGTACTACTATCAGAATGTTGGCTTTCATTCATAAAATGGAGCTGTTAAATAAATGTGTTGTTTTTACCTTTATTTGAAGATTAAATGTTAAACTATTAGATTGTAAAGTATATTTTAAAACATTAATATTAATCACAGAAAAACGTGTGATGATACGATTTTTTTTGATCGATTGACAGCACTAAAACACACACAAAAAAAGCCTGACCTAGCTTGTAACAAATGTTAGCATGAGATGATTAAAAAGGGTCCAGTCCCTGAACAATTTTCCTCTCACCTCTTCTGTGACCATGATCAAAGGATATTTTTCTTCCGAGAGGAAGTTAAAAATGCACCAGATCTTGAATGCATCATCATCTGAGATAAGCAGGTGGTTTCTGTTGAGGTTTTTTCTGGCACAGAGAGTCCAGCACATCTTGTTAAAGTCCATTCGGTCAAAGTTGTCCTGCACCTGCAAGAAAAATGTCACCGTCATCAATAAATAATACCAGAAGAAAGTTTACTGAAACAACAGAATCTGAATTACAGAACACAGCGTTCCAAATGTTGTTTACAAGAGCAGAAAAGGCCGAAACCTATTCAAGGCACACACAACACTACAAATAAGACATTTTTCCCGCAGTACTCAACTAGAGTTCCCATGGATACCTTTAGGAGCATTCTGGGCACAATTTAGCATCCAGTGCTCATCGGACTAGTGCTAAACATTCTGATGGGAAACTGCAAAGCTGAACGGCAAACCTAATCTGTAAAACATCAACCAAACCTGGTTAAATACGATGACTAAGTAAGTACATTTCAGTTAGCTATTTATAAGGAACATTTTAAATGATAAAGCACTGAAGGTTTGTCGGTCTGCCGTAAGCAAAGGAAGATCCAAATACGTACAGGGCAAATCAATCCCTAAACAAAACTCTATTTGTTCTCTGCCATTTATTACAGTAATTGTTTTATATGAACACATTGGCATTATATAATAAATGCGGTTGTTAGCTAATTATAGAATGCTATTAAGATTCACACGTTACAAACTCATTAAAACCAAACCACAAGAAACTGAGGTGCACAGCCCTCTGTCTGAGTGTTTGAAACAAAAAGACAACTCCCATGCAACTGTCATTCAGCGACGCAAGCATGTAAAACAGTCTCGACCACAGTGGTGTAAGCATGTTTGTTTTGAAACTGCAGTTTCACAAGTATGTGTGGCAGATTTCATCTCTCACTCATGCCCTCTCATCGTGCCCAGGCTTTCTCCTGGAGACTTACAATAGGGGCCTTGTGGAGACCTGAGTGACCAGTAGAGCCTCTATTCTACACCAGATGAAGCTGTTCATTTGTATTCAATGGTGCTCGGGCTCCGTCACATTCATAAATAGACTTTATAACGCCTCTGAATAACTGCTTTATAGTTTCTGTGACTGCAGACGCAAAAGGCTTGTGTTATAGGGTAGGAATGATTTGGCAAGAGCTAACTTGACTGTGTGGATTCTGACTGGTTTTATATACTGCAATCAGTTGTTTGTGTGATATCGTGTATTATGTTTTATATTCCAAATTCATAGGCTGAATTTAGATGTATTTACACATTTGCATACATATCAGATAAATGTTCAAATATAAAGTTATGAAAGTGGAATAAATCAAATGAAGTAAAAATCACTTATGCACAGTGGTCGAATTCGAAAAACATTATAAGGGGGTTGGTGTGGTCAAACATTTGATGATTTACAGACGCTTTGCATTATAAAACTTTTGTTATAGTTATAAAAATTGTATTTTAAGTAGGATGGTAAGTGGGGTTGATGGATTTACAGAGGGGATGCTTTTTGTGTGTTTTTTTAACAAGGGGGATGCCATTCCCTCGCACCCTGAGCCCTATTTATGCGTGAAATTTAATTATAAAATATTATCTATCATGACAACAAAGTTTTAAACTTTTTTAGTTCTGCATTTTATTTATTTACATCAGATTTGCATTTTGACATTATGGGTTGAGTTGGGTCAAAGCAGCATCATCTAGACAAGATATTATGTGGTATTACCGCAGAATTTTAAGCAAGCATAGCTTGATCTCGGCTACATAAATATGCCTTCAATAAAGAATTTATTTACATGGTAAACAAAAAAATATTTTATTATGTATAAAGGTTTGGCTAATTTCACATTATTCCACTTATTAAACAACCATTAAGAAATGGTCAGATAATGTTTTGAGTTTAAATTATTTCAATATGTAAGAAAAGTAGACCACAGAGTGATCAAGATATGTGGTTATAGCACAGCTATGTAGGACTATAGTTGCCTCTGACAATAGTCAATTATCTTATGCAGTTTAGTAGTCAGATTGTGACCAATCAAAATCAAGTATTAAAAAAAGACATGTAATATAAAGATATAGCATTGCAGCAAAAACTAATTATGAGGGTAAATCTTTACATTTTTATAAAGGGGTATAAATGTTGTTGTTCCAAATCAATAAATACAGAGAAAGTTATTCCAAACAGTTCTTAGCCACCACTGACTACCATAGTAGAAAAAAATACATTGTTAGTCAAAAGTGACCCAGAATGGTTTGCTTACCTACATTCTTCAAAATATCTTCACTTAAAAGAAATGCATAAAGCCATTTTTCCTACTATGGTAGTCAATGGTGGCCAAGAACTGTTTGGTTGTGAGCATTTTTCCAAACATCTTTCTCTGTGTATTAGAACAAAGAAATGTATACCGCTTAAAAACAACATGAGGGTGAGTAAATGAATACAGAATTTCATTTTGGGGTGAACTGTTCCTTTAAGATTACCTTATGATTACTGGGCCTTTATGTTATTCGAACACGAATAAACTGAAGTTGCTAAACAGTTTGCAACATCAGTGTAGAGCATAACCACAACACATGTTTGGAAGAAGTGGGTCACACAGCACTAGCCAGTTTTGATACTGTCACTCTATTTTGGTCTTGTGCTTGTTCCTCATTTGACATACTTTAAAACAATGCATTCCTGGAATCAAAATAAATGAAAGGGTGAGAAAGATTTAGGCGCATATTGTACACCCCAAAATCACATCGTATAATCTGTCTTTCGTTCATTCATTCTTAGAAGCTCAAACTAATGAGACACAGAGTGGCTGGATGTGGCTTGCTAATTCGCGAGAACAAGCTCACAATAAAAACAATTTATTAAAGAGTGATGTCAGGACAGTGCCATAAAGTCTGTTGTTTCATGACTGTCTCCGACAAACCTCGTTAAATATGGGTGTGTGAATAGTTTTTTCCACGCCCATACTGACATACCCAAGTAAACCACTGGAACTTGTTTTCTCCCGCTGACAAGAAGTTAAAAAACTTGGCTGAGAGTCAGAATAGAGTGCAGGGAAAGGGGGAAAGGCGGGTCTCTTCGCAGGGTGGAGTGCATGTTCGGTCAGTCACACAACCATACAAACGAGTACTGCATCTTCGGTCAGTCACACAACCATACAAACCTACAAAATGTGATGTAGTGGGTAGTAATGTAAATTGTGAAAAGTGTTAGACAATGCTCGGGCACATGTTAATATGCTAAATATTGGTATAATAGTTGTATAATATGTCTTTCCATTCCAGTAATGTGAAGTATCACAGAGTAAAAATCCCAGCAATTCAAGCTACAATTTATATATTTTTCCAAAACACCACCAATAGTTGCAGTGGTTTGTGGTACATTACGAAACCCGTTTCTTCCCTTCCTTTTGCACAAGAAAATGAGAAATCACAAAGAAAGCATTCTTCTTTGCTTTCAACATCATTTCTCTTCAAAAACGGAACACTCGCAAATTCACATGCTTAGAAGCTTCCCGTACCTTTATCTTAAACGAATCTTAGAAAAATGCTTCATGTCAAATACAAAATAACGACTGCAATGACCTTTGAATATTTAAAGAATGAAAAGCTATAAACAACGTACGGCATTTCAAATGAATGGCTTTCTCACAATATAAAACCACAGTCTCAAACAATGGTGTGTAGACTTTATGAAGAAGTATGGAATTGATCAACACAGGGTCATACAAAGACCAAATAAAGGTCTACCTTTGGGAAGTCTACATTTCTCCCGAATTCATTGTTAACACAGCGCTGACACACAACCCTGTGCCACGTGAAAGCCATGTTTGGACAAAGATGCTCACCTTATCCAGAATGAATCTGTTCAGGTAGGGCATGTATCCCTGATTGGAAACCGGACCTTCATCGTCATCTCTAAAGTGTTCCTCTAGTGCTACAGGATCATGAGGGATCTTCATCACTGTGCAGAGGTTATGGGAAAGTACCTAAAATATACAAAAAGAAGATAGTGAAGGACAGTATTAAATCAAAGCTTGAACGTATTAGCCAAAGTCATTTTAGCTTTATTTCCGCAGCATTCTAAAGATAATATCTAGACTTTTCCATCTTATCTGTCGTGTGTGTTTAACTCACGTTGTTTTCTTTGTTTTGGTTTTCTTATAAAGCTGCTTTATCGCACCGCAAATTTTAAAAACGTGCTTTGAAAATATATTTGAACGAAAGTTTTTCTCACCCGTTCTTTGTCATTTATCAATTCTGTAGGAAGAAACCTTGGCACACAAAACAAAATTCATTCTCTCTGGATAAATCTTTCTACTGGATAAATGTAGAGAGAGGTCTTTAACAAATTCAACGTGAGTGAACCTTTTGAAAGCTTCGGGAAATCTTTAGCCTACTAAGAAAGCGGAAAAGAGTAAATATTTTGCAGGTTGCGGTTATATAACAAATAACTCGCCCGTAACACACAACTCAAAAAAGTAAGGTCACTTAAGGGATGAAACGTGTAATTTCCACGTCGTAACATTACAAAAAATCCAGTCCTGATTTATTGAAACGACTCGTTCATCCCGATCCCCGCATTTATAAGAACACGTTAATTTAATAGCAAGAACAAACCTTCAACTGTGATTTAGACACTTTCCCACTTTTATCCACATCCAATGCTGTAAATGCATGCCAAATTGCCTTAAGGAGTTCGTCTCTGAGTCCCATATTTACAGCTACCGGATTGCCGACTGTCGACGCGCTTGATGTGCACTATTTTCTCATGAAGTTTTACAATAGAACGGTCACGTGACCTCAGAACTACAGTGTGCGCTCTTCGAGCACCACTTAGCGTCGACCGGGTGCTTCGTGACACAATACTGAAGGACTACCCAGGAAAGTATGACATCATACAAAGTTGTAAGCGCTCTTAAAGTTTCCTGTAATGAATGAGACGTGTCAAATTAAGGTGAAAAGTTTATTAAAAGAACATATTTACAGACAAAATGACGGTTTCGTGGATTGACGGGACCAGAATCTGACAGTACCTTTGCTAGTCGAGAAGTAACAAGTCAAATTTATACATTATTAACTAAAGGCATCCAATCAACAGGATAAGGATTGTTTAATGCTACAAAGAGGGTTGGAGATATGACATGTACATAGCAACCATCTTCCAGTTTCACATGCATTTGTAACATAGTGAAATTAAATAACTGTTGAGGTGATACGAAGCAAGAAAAGAGGCTGTAGTTGGAAATGTACATAAAATATAGCTTGTTTGGAAGGAAGAAAATGATTTTGGGCATTTAAAAAAGGTAAAAATCTTCCAACCCTAACTGGATACAGACGAACATTAATAGCAGCAGGCTTCCTGTGGCAAGCTTAACATTGCCTCCAAAGTGCTCATTTTAATGGCAATCTAACTCAGGCCCCAACATCCACAGACCAACAGGCATTTCACAGGCAGTAAGGTGCACAAATCTTTGATCTGGTACATTCACATATCAGGGCTGCATCTGGGACACATACCTCCCATTTGGTAAAGCCTGCATCTTCAGAAGCAAGTGCAGGGAGACCGTGTTTACCCTTTCCAACGGAAACTAAAGCATAGATTAGGAAGTCGGAACTATGTTCAAAATGCTTCAATCATAAGGCAAATGTCTCTACATTTTGAAAGGGCAAACCTAATTGGTAAGGCAAATCTGCATTATGTACACAGAGGCAAATTTATTGCCAATACAAACTAATGCAATCTTCAGTTCACCCCATGGTACTTGTACCAACAGTACAAGCACTATAAGTCACAGGACAAACTTGGTTATCCTTTCTGGTCAGGCATGCATATCTGGAGTTCATTTAGTAAATGGTCAGGCTAAGGGAGCGGTTCATTTTTTTTCCGATGAGCCGAGACGTCCTGGAGCTGGATTGGACTGTAGAACGTGTAAGAACTCTGTCTGTGGTCAGAACCCTCTCCTCTGCTGCAACCTTTGCCATCTGAGCTTTCTTTAGCTCCCTAAAAAAAAAAGATTGATTAATTAAAGACACGGACAAAATAGCTTATCAGTTCCTAAGCAATAGTTTTTAAAGATGGCATTCAGTTTTTTTAAGCAATTACAAAAAATAACGGCCGACATGAAAACATATACTGTATTTAATGGCAAATATTTTTGAGTGCTTTAAACATACTTGGCTTAGATCAAGTGCTTTGTCCACAACATTACGTAAAACCACTTACTTTTGTAGAAGTGCATTCTTGAACCTCTCAGCGTTGAGCTCAACACGCAGCTGGTCGGCACACATTCTGGAAGCAGTCAGCAGAACAGGATGCCTCACAAGGTCAGAGGTGGAGGGTCGTCGAGTTGGATCAGGATGGATCATAAGCTGTAAGGAAGATACAATTTGATCATCAATTCAAGCTAGAACTAAAATAAATCATTTTATAAATTTCACTTTTTAAATTGTTTAGATAACGGAGCAATAAAGACTTAGGAACTTACCTTTAACAAGCTTAGAAATTCTTGAGAGAGTACTTGTGGGATATGGGGCAGGATACCCTGTCGGATTTTGTGCCACTTTTCCCCATTAGTGGGAAGGGCCTCCGCTCCAGAGGCACTGATCACCGTCAGGGCTAGAGCAAATATATCTGCCTTTTTCAAGTTACTGTAGTCCTGTGAGGAGGAGCAGTATAATTAGCAAATAGCACACAAACTCCATCATCTACTGGGAACGAGAGAAAATAAGATGGTGTTTACCTCCTGGAGCACTTCATTTGCCAGGTATCTACTGTCACCTTCTTCAACTTGGGGATTGGTAACTCTTGTAACATGACCTAGGTCACCTAAAAAACAAACAAACAAGGAATATTTAAAACCTTGTCCCTTTGATGATAACCTGCATAATTAAGGCAGAGTATACAGATTCCATATTTTACCTATTTTGTACACCACACTTGTGGTGGGTCCATCTTCTTCATCTTCAAGTTCCTCTAAACTAGCAGCAGGTTTGCGTGAAATGAATATATTGCCTGAAAGAGATTGCCAAACCTATTAAAACAACTTTTACAGGAAGACTTAAAAAAAATACTAGATTAATTTACATTTTAGAGGGTGCAACAAGTAAATACTTACTTGGCTTGATATCCATGTGAACAAGTGCTGTAGAGTGAATGTACTTAAGTCCACGAGAGACTTGAAGCAGCAGATCCTTCAGCTCAAGCTCGGACAGGAAGTGCATGCGCCTATTGTTCTCGGCGATGACGTCAGACAGGGTTCCACCATTACAGTACTCATTCTGAATCAGCATGTGGTCATCTTCTGCCCAAGCAGAATAATACCTCACGACGTGGGGATGCTGTCCAAGAACTGCGTGTGCGTATACCTCACGAAGTGCATTCTGCCTGTTAGCGGACAATTCATAAGTAAAGGTTGGTCAGAACTTTCATTAAGTTAGTGACATCAAAATACACAAGATACATTAAAGGTCCAAATTTCACTTACTCATCCACAGAGCCTGCCAGCGGCTTTTTGGAACGTTTGATTGCGTAAATACAGCCGTCCAACCTCTTGACACATTTGAAAACAGACCCAAACTCTCCAGAGCCAATCTTCTCCAGCTCATGGAACTCGGATGCATATCTGGACATCATGTTATTCTCCATCATCGTGATCCTCTGTTGGGAATTATCAGATATGTTTAAGTTGAAAAGAAAATATTACTTAGTATGTTATATAACTAAGATTCTACATATTAAAAGAAATAGTTTAAATAACAACTATAAATGTATTAAACGTTACCTTTGAAGGCGGAATGAGCTCGTCCTCAATCTCTGCATCACTTGCTTCCATGTCCTCACCACAAGAGCTAAAAAAAAGGCAAAAGACGCTTATTAGAGAGGATGCAAACTGAATAATAAACACTAGGGGGCAGTAGAGATGTCTGACAAAGCACATGGCGTACAGAGTGTGGCAACACGAGGTTTTTGGTTCATCGCCAACTTTTTGTCTAGGTGCAGATTAAGTAAACGTATTTAACGAACAGTCCTGCAATCTGTACCATACCTGTTGGACGTAGGTCTTATGTTTCAATGTTAAGCTCTTATTTAAGCAGCGAGTACGTTATTTGTGATATTAACTTGGTATTAAAACAGGAAAAACTTTCTTTGACATTTGGTGAACTGTATATCTATAATGCACAAACGTACTCGTTCCAGTGTGATCGTTTCCTGTTGTTTCTTTGTATTGTTGATGACTGCATGAGGATGGAGTCCGGGGTGAAGGGGTTGATGTTTACTTGAGGTGTCTGGTTTCGTCTACTGTCCAGACAGGCTTTACTGGTGGAATCCACATTCTTGAACAGGGCGACTCTCCGGTTTGTGGATGCCATCGTCCTGGCTTTGGACAATAAGCTCTGTATATTTGGGGAGATCATGCATAAGATCAGATAACGTGAATAACAAAACAGAATATGATAATTGTAATTTTTATCACAAGGACCGAGGGCGATTTTAAACTCGAATTCCAGTAAAAATATTCAAAACGGACACAGTTAACACATTTTTACATTAAATGCGTTTTAATAGAGTTGCTTGTGTCAATAGGCTGATTCATCGGTGTTGTTACGCAATTTGTTACAGTAAGTTCAATATATGTGGGTCACGAGGTGAAGTCATCAACCTGGGAGATTTATATTATTTACTTTCAAATATCTGACTACTACGTGGTAAAGAGAACAGTTAGGAAAAAGTATAACGATAATTATATTTTACAACCTAAAAACGTGCTCTCTTTTATATCAAGTTTGCCATGTCTGTGTAAGCACAAGTACAATTGAGAAATAACTTTGTGGTCGATTGTGCTAAAGTTATCAGAATTATTACAAACCTTTGGGGTATGAGGGGTATCAAACAGACGGAGTTTTCGAAAAGTTTTGTGGGGTGGTGTATCAGGACAATCCGGAACGGGGGAGCTGGATCCGTCCAAGTCATCGTGAATATATCCTCTCTCGGGTGAACTGTCGTAGGACTGGGGACCTTTCCGTGGCGACGGGGAGCCTCTCATGAAAAAAGTTGGTTTTAAGCGAGATGGTGAGCCGAATCCCTCTTCGTCCCATAACTCGTCGTCTTCTCCGGTTCGGCTAAGGGGGCTGCTGCCCAGGTCATCCGGTCTCTTCTCTACGCTGCTGCGGCGCACGGAGACGGGAGAATCTAGCTCCGTAAAGCCCGATTCGGCTCCGGTGCTGTTGTTCGCGTCTTCAATGCTGTCCTCTTCGCCATCGCTAGCGGTAAACTGTAGCTTTTGTCGAACGGGTTTAAGATTGGGAGACTTGCTTTGCCTCCGTTCGCTGAAACTCATCTTGCCAGCAAAAAGTTCCGTAGAAGTAGGATAAAATGTACACAAAGTTGTGTAACAAAGAAAAAAATCAGCCCAAAAGGCTGGCAAATCGGGCAGAGACTGTATTTTAGATAATCATATCTAATATCGATCGTGCAGTTTAAACAGAGCGCTGCTGAACAGTCCAGAAAATCAGAGAAAGGATTTCCAAATATTCCAAGTGGGAAACGTCCTGATAAATGTAACCCAAGCAAAATCTCCTCTATAAATGTAAACCTGTAAGCTGATATCCCTGACAAGTCCGCACAAGTTAAGTTTAAACTTTTACAGACTCTAAAATTACAGACCCTGATAACGAAGATAGCCGTGAAACAGCTTCCACGGCGACGTTGTAAGTATCGATGAAGAAAATGGCTGCTCCAAAAACTCCCGTCTAGTATCTCAGAAATAAACAAAACTTTACAGTTGTTTAAACTGCCATGTATCACTCCGACGCGAAGGATAAACCTCTCAAAACATGTCAAAGCACCTAAAATAGTATCGTTCAAGACAATAATGTTTACAAAAGTAGTTTGAATGACGAGCTACTCCTCCCACCAACAAGCGTGGACTAAGCCTTCCCGCGACCGTTGGTCATGTGACTTGTCCTGTACCAATGAGCGCAGAATTTCAAGGTTTAAAAGAAAGGCGGTCCCCTGTGTGCTACGTCACAAGCTCCTCCTCCAAAACTGGTGATTGACTGTGACTTCATTTTGGCGCGAATTTACTTCTTTCATCTATGTAATCCCATCGTATCATCCTTTGAGTTGATCAGAGGCCGGATTACTGAAAATGGGCGTCGGAATGGCACATTGTTATTCGTCTTTGGTGACGGTGTAACACGTTAAATTAAGTAAATCTGATGAGATTTAACATGTAATGGCTGTTTTCACGAAAAGCGTGGGTTGGTGGTGTAAATGAGCCACATGGTTTTGTTTATAGTCCAATAGAAATGGATGACAGCTAACGTTAATCAGTAACCAAGACCTATTACTTAAACAAGCCCGTAAATTTCACTAATGACATTTGCATCACAATATTAACAAGACGTTGTATTTACTAAATACATCTTAACACTGTAAATGTGAAGTTAGTTGAATACAACAGTGATGTCTTATTTTTCCTACCAACTGTAACTATAATCACATCATTTTATGTAGAACAACTACTCAAAATTATCAGAACAATTAATTCAACATAAAATACAACACAGACACAAAATTTCTTTTTCTAATTATAATTCTGTTCATTTCATCAGCAGATTGCAAAAAATAGCTTAATCAAATATATACAGAAAAAAACTCTAGTCTTAAAACAGTTATGTACATATACACACAAAAATATGTTCCATTTTTTTATAACAATCATGATGTCAGCATTTTAAAAAACTATGATGCTTGACAGGTTTTTAATACTCACATACACACACACACACTCAGACACAACCTTGAGGAGTTTAGTTCACTGTGGCAAAAGGTTACAAAACTAATCTTCCATTCCAGGGGTTTCTCCTTGCTGTATTCTTGATGCTATTCTGATGGCTTCTTCAAGGGAGGGTTGATCACTCAGCTTTGAAAGGGGAAATGTTTATTCATTAGAGGTCAAATTTAATACAACTTTACCAACGACAATACTTTGTCCACACTTACAATACATTAGTTAAACATTTCCATTCAACATTTTCCCCAGCATGAAATCCTCACTACCCACCCTCCAAGTACAGGGTCACTCTCCCCCACAACGTCTCACTTCTGCTTTTTTGACAACAACGGCTCATTAATCAGAATCGATGGGTGAGCCAAAGATAAAAACATAGGTGATTGGACTAGAGTTGCTGAATTTGCTCTCCATTAGTGAAGGAAAACAATTCTAAAGTTGTTCATCGACTATTGGATCTGTTAAATACATCAATTGCTCAAATCTATAACTAAAAGGTGCTTGATAAAATGATTTAAGTGTATTTAGTTTAAAAGATAAAGCATACAACCAGCACCATATAAGGTATGCATTTTCAAATCCAAGGATCTACATAAATTAGACCCACAGAACCCCACCCTTTAGGAGAGAAGGACACAATCCCCCACAAACAGGGTAGTGGATGATGCAATCCAAAAATAAGTTTAAGGCTTTAAAAATATTAACGGCGTATTTTACTCACAGCTAATGTAAATATACGATTTAAAGTCTGCGTCCCCTCCCATTTGTATTTCTGAGTGTGAAGACAGTGTTTGTTTTGTGTGGTAACTTTTCCATACCTGTACAGCAATGTGTGTGCCATTAGAGGTAGCCAGCAGTGTGACTGGGTGTTGGCTTGTGGAAACTATGTGCTGTTCATGATCCTGCACAAGCTCCCCGTCTTCTGTCTGATACGCAGACAGGTCTGGTGTCACAATCGCCACCTAAAACAGAAACAAAGTTTCACAAGACCTTACATAGTATAATATGGAAAGGTCAAGTGGCGACCCCTACCTGTCCCTCCGTGCCGTCAGCAGAAACCATGGTAACAGAATGTGCCCCTCCTGACGAAAGCATTGCTTCATGTGCCGGAATTGTTATGGTGGTTCCCTCTTGTGTTACCATGGTTATTGTGCCACCCATGGCCTGCATATCTGCCTGAGAAAGAACCTGTGCGGCCAAAAGGCAAAACATTTTCATTTGTACACATTATTTAAAATGTACGTTAAAGGTCATAATAATAATTAATAAACTGTATTTACCTGTTGTGTGCCATCCTGGGATATAAGAGCCACATGATGTTGTCCTGTGACCTCTGATCCACCCAATACCTGCTCGGACCCAGAGTCATCCTCCACCTCTGTAGGTGTATACATTAACCCAGGATCATCAACGGCCTCTGAAAATGATGAAGATTCCAATTTTAGCTAGGAAAAATCTATAATATTACTTCCTTTCCAGATTAAACGATGCTGTCGGACAATTCCAAATGGAACTAACCCGCAGGAGGCTCAAAATAGCCTTCTTGTTCTTCCTCTATGGGCTCTGTGTCATTATGAGCTGTACGTTTATGCATGGCCAGGGTGGAGATTTGCTTATACGTTTTTCCGCAGTGATTACAGTTGTAGGGTTTGCAGGGTGTATGAACCACATGGTGCTTGTACAGGCTGGAGTACTCTGTGAAGCGTTTGTCACAGCCAGGCACAGTGCAAACGTAAGGCTTCTCTCCTGGAAGTGATCACACGAATACAATTAGGTTCATTGTGATCTCCGGAAGTGATTGAAAGATGTCTTACACTTCTTCTTATATTACGACTTCATTCTTCATTTGATCTAAGAGAGACAAAAGATGTACAGCAGGTACCTGTGTGAATTCTCATGTGGTTTTTGTAGTTTGTGGCACTTGCGAAGGCCCTTCCACAATTGGGCTCAGAGCAGTAATATGGCCTCTCGCCTGTGTGAGTACGGATGTGAACCTTGCGAATGTTGGATGTGGTGAACGATCTTCCACAACCTTCAAACGGACATTTAAATGGCTTTTCACCTATAAAAACACAAACATGCATATTTAACCGACACATTACATTTGTTTTTGTGAATGCCTTTGTTGTTATTATATATATATATATATGTGGGACAGCCTGATATGAAACATACCTGTGTGTGTCCGTGTATGTTTTTGTAGGTCTCCGGATGTTTTGAAAGACTTGAGGCAGTTGAGTTCCTGACAGCGATATGGTTTCTCTCCAGTGTGCGTTCGGATGTGACTTTTAAGGCCATAACCTAAAGACAGCAGGGAAGAACCACGACAAACTCAATCAAAATTGATGGTGAAACGAAAAAAATGTTCCCATGGCAAAATAATTACCTGTTGCAAATTTCTTTCCACATCCTATCTGGTCGCAAATGTATGGCTTGTCTCCCGTATGCGACCTTTCATGTACCTGGGATTCATTCAGAATGCCACACACAATGTCACTTTAAGCTCACATCTGTACTCGAAAAGGCTTTATGGACCACATACGTTATCTATCTATCAATCTATCTGTCTTTATGCTGTATGTAACATATGAAGTGATTTTACCTTTAGATGATGAGCAGTGGTATAGAGTTTTCCACATCCTTCATGTTCACATCGGAAGGCTTTTTCCCCAACATGTTGAATTCTAGGTGACCTGCAGTCCTGACCCTGCAGTACAATCTGAGAACACAGGAATTAACTAGTTTTACAAAAAAAAGAAATAGAAACAAAACGAGTATCTGTTTGGGATGGAATGGGAAACCTTACCTGCATATGGACACCATCAGAGTCCCTACGACCGAGTAGCCCTGTGCTACATTCTGTAGCCTCCATCTGCCGAAAAAAATACAAATTTTATAACCAATTTTTGTTTACTGACATTTTGTGATTTTTTAAATTACTCTTTCTTCATTATTATCATGGACACCTATTGTTAAAATTGATATGATCCTAACCTTTGTAGAGTATTGCTCCAGCACACTGATGGTCTCAGCATCAATGGTACCATCCGTCTGCAAATCTGATACCGTGCCATCCGCCTGGATGGCTAAAATGGTGTTGGATTGTGGCATATGCTGTATATATGCAGTGGTGCCATCCTCTAACTGAACCGCCTGTAAACTGCCATGATCATACGTTTCTAAAAAGATCAGAATTGTGTTTAATAATCTGATTTCACCTAACGAATGCAAACTAAATACAAATGCTAGAAATAAACAACAGGAAGGCAAAGTATTTTGAAACACAGAATACAAGAGCAGATTAATGCACAGAGACAGACCTTTTGGGGCATGAATGTAAGCAGTTGTTCCATCTTCCAGTTGCACAGCCTGTCCATCCTCTAGCCGTAATCCTTCTCCACCTATAAAGTATTATTTGGGAAATATGTGTAAAAATAGACATTTAAGTGGCCACTTGAAACATCTAGGCTGAAAGATCTGCTACCAAAAACACTTAAAATGAAGCTGCTTCTATTACAATGACTAGGGCCAGTACAGTTTCTTATGCCTTCAGTGGCAATGCAATGAACTTTTCCTATTTAATGTTACCTGTTTTAGACATTGGTAGATGATGGACATATGCAGCAGATCCGTCCTCCAACTGGATCACTTGTCCTTCCATTATCTTGTTTTCTGAGAAAGAAACTATGAGGGCAAACATTGAGTTTATGACATTTTCTGTCATTTCAAACGACTACACATTCACTGATATTATTTTATAAACCAGTAAATCTAGTCATTTAAAACTTGGTGTATTATCTATAGCATGCAGAATAATAATGAATGTTTCAATACCTTTGGGGCTATGTTGAATGTATGCTGTGGAGCCATCAACCAGAGTCACTGCCTGCAAACTGACAGTATCTATACCTTCCATGTTGTCATCTGTATGGTAACAGTTGGCCATTATAGATCTATACTGTACTTTGCATACCGTAATAATAAAGCAGATATTTTTCTCACCTGCTACTGTTACCGCCTCCGTCAAGCAAAGGGTGACCTGCTGTGGATCCCCATCCACACTTTGAAACTCCATGCCCTGGGTGTCTCGATTCACCTGGGCTAAGAGCATGGTCTACCTGTGAAACTAGGCAACAAAATGGTTTTATGTTAAAATCCAAGGTGTCCATAAATATGTAACAACACTGTCTTATTGTTAGGCACAGTAAATACACAGTATTCTGCATAACATTTTTAAAGCTGTTGCAACTTATAAACATTCTGTAATTTGTATAACCTGCTGTGCATAAAAACAACCGATCAAAATCTATTACACATTTATTATTTAATTGACATATATATTAATTATTCATTTAAGGATGTTTTATTTATTACCTTATATTTGGATTTTTTGTGGATTTTGCCGAATTTGGATTTAATTTAATTATGAACTATAATAAACTATTATAATATAAAAATATTATACATATAAAAATATACTTATATTTCAATGCATAACTTGTCATAGTAAACAGGTTAGCCCTACATGTGCAGAACTGTACAGATTGTCGCATGCACGCCGTTTATTTTTCCGGAAGAACGTCACATTTTTGCCAAAAATTGGTCCATCAATGGTTGCGTCTGGGGTATTAAAAGTGATAGTTCGCCAAAAATAAAAATTCTATCATCATTTACTCACCCTCATGTTATTACATACAGGTATAAATTACTTTGTTCTGATGAACACAAAGATATTTGTTCAACTGAACAAGAAAATACATCTTTTTTTTCCTACTATGGTAGTGGATGATGTCACAGAACTGAAAAAATTGCTAACAGTAGTACATAAATCGTACTTAGTGTTTAACAGAACAAATAAATGTATATAGGTTTGAAACAATGCGAGGGTGAGTAAATGATGACAATTTTAATTTTTAGGTTAATGATCCTTTTAAATGAATTGTGCCAACGAGGGCATTTCCTCTCGTAACTTCCATTTTAACGTTAGCCAGGAAGCTACGAATCGATCCATATTTGTGACATTTTTAGTCAGTGTATAAATAATAATGAAGATTTATCAAGAGAAAGGGTAAAACAGCCAGGTTAAAGGTGCTATTTATATTGTTGGGTTGACGGAGTCCGTCATGCTAACGAGTAGCATATGCTACTGTAAACATTCGTGTTTTACTTGTGCCGTTTGATAGTGTTGCCATAATGTAGAGATCGTTGATATTTAGATACTATATGAACATTACTGCATCAAAGTGCAAAAAAATGTATCCATTTAATTTCGTTACAATATAAAGAAACAACCGCTAGCACACATTCAGTTGCTGCGGTAACTTGACAATCGGCACGTTACAATGTTTGCAACCGACTACAACCCTGAGTCCAACTGGCTTTAATAAATAAAACATTGCTTCCGATGCATTTTCACTATTTTATTTCGTTCTGCATCCCACATCGACTTCCACGACACTTCCATTCCCGCACTCCCCAGCTAAGTGGCGTCTGAGGAAATAAGGCACACTGGGTAAAAACACATTTATATACTAACCTCCGAAAATTTTCCAACAATCCCTTCGTTCGACCACCATGCACCAGGGCAGGAAACGCTATGCAGACAACTCAACCCCGGAATATGAATAACGCTAGCGTTTCTCCGCCGGAGGGCCGACAGATTGTTAATTCGCAAAAGTGATTGGCTGAACAAGACTCATCCTAGGCTTCTATTGGTTCGTCGTCGTTCCATAAGGATCCGCGCTGTGTGGAAAATCATGTTCAGGGGCACCTTTGAGACGCCATTCGGGTCTGTATAAGCAAATATAACACAGTAGCTTATTGACATGATTTTGTCAGTTTGCGGATAGGAGTCGCGTGTTTTGTTGATAAATATTTCAACGTCAAAATGTGAACAGTGGTTTTAAAGTTGACGTAATTGATATTTTTTACTATGTGTCAATGAAGAGTCGGTCGCCATTTTGAATGGCTGACGATGTCATGGCTGGAGTGAGGATGTATGGGCAATGCAGTGCTTTAGAAAGGAAAGCCGAACCACCTGAAAGCTTTGCTGTTCATGCAGTGGTGATTAACTATAACGCAATTTGATGCGACTGTATTATAAATATACAGATCTAAATGTTATTTTATGTCTAAATGTATGCAGTGATTAGATGTTTCAAAGAGTTATAATTTTATTTTTGAATATTTTGGCGATTTGGATTCTACACAGATTGAAAATGTCATGTATTGACTATTTAAACTACAATGAATCATCTGTAATGTTTGCTTTGTGTGCTCTATTCTAAAAATATTAAATAATCTACATTTTATAACTTTTTCAAACTGTCATTGTTGGGTCTCTTTCTCAAAACATTATCAGGTTTTCTCAACTTTTTACATTTTAGCTTCTGTATAAGAGAAAACTACCCAATCTATTTTTGTACTGACAGTCTGTCATAAATTGATTCGGGTTCATCTGGTCCATTCTGCTGAGAGGTCTTCAATAGCATTTCTGTCAAACGTTTTTGACAGATTTAAGAGTTACTTCACCTTCGACTTGTTCCAAATGTGTATAAATTGCTTAGTCCTGATAAACACAGAGAAACATATTTGAAATAAGACTTATGACTAAACAGATCTCAACCCCCCTTGACTACCATAGTAGGAATGAATGCTTTGTCATTTTTATTTTGTTCTGTTGAACACAAAATAAGACATTTTGCAGAATGTGGGACAGCAAACATTTCCGGGGCACTTTTACTATTGTTTTTTTTCCTACTATGGTTGTCAATCGGGTTGAAATCTGTTTGGTTATAAACGTTCCTCCAAATATATTTCTCTGTGTTCATCAGAATAAAGAGGTTAATACCGATTCTGAACAACTCGAAGGTGGGTAAATGATGACAGAATTTTCATTTTTGGGTGAGGTATCCTTTTAAAGGGCCAGCTCCCCCAAATAAATATTCTGTCATGATTCACTCACCCTTGAGTTGTATCAAATCTGTAAACATTTCTTTATTCTGATGAACACAGAAAAAGATATTTGGAAGAATGCTTATAACCCAACAGTACTTGGCCACCATTGACTACCTTAATAGGAACACTGTGTTAAAGTAACAGTTCACCCACAAATGAAAATACTGTTGTCATTTACTCAACCTCGTCATTAAAAGAATCTGTTGAGATATCCAAGTGTGAGTTTTATAAAGACAAGATAATTTTATTATAATATTACTGAATATTAAAATAATAAAATTGATGTGTAACATAAAAACTGATGTCTTCATTTGATGCTCTTCACTACCACTAGGTGGATGTATGACATTTTTCTTCAAGGCTGGTCAGAGACTCACTATGGCAACCTCAGTACACAGTGGAGAAGAGGATCATTGTTGGTGGATAACAGGACATAGAAACTGCTACAGTTTGTGATTTCTAGGAATCAGTAAAGGTTTGAATTCTTTTTTATTTGAGTATGTATTATTGCATTTATTTACTGTTCTAAGACTTATGTTTCCAATAACTGAGCAAATGCAACTTTATTGCAGATCATTCTGTCGGAGTGATGTCATCAAGCCCTCATGTATCTTATAGCCAAAGTGTCCTTCCCTTGTTTATGGGTAAAAACAGAAACACCACGTTTGTTCTGGACACCTCTAATGGAATGAATGCCTTTATGGGGCCAGTAAAGAATCTTATCATCCAAACCCTCACTGCTAAAGCTTCACTTAGAGACTCTCTCTTCAACATTATCAGCGTTTCATACAAGGTAGCCTACATTTACAATAAATCACTATGAAAATATTAATGCCAGACATGTTATTATCATTTTAAGAATGAAAACTGTAACACGTTGTTTATAATGCAGTTTAATTTATTTATGAGTAAATGGGAAAAGTATTTATTATATTTAGTGTAGTAATTATTACATATCTTATTTTCTTTAGGCAACTGCATGGTCTTCTAACATGCTGCCCTGCACCCCTGGTATTGTTTATCAAGCCTTGAACTGGATTCACACATTACAGACAAGTCCTGGAAGAGACCTCTACACTGCACTGGCCTTAGCCTTCACTGACCCTGCCTGTCAGTCTGTCCATTTAGTGACCTGTGGTCTCCCAGACAACCCCACACAATGCCTGGCTTCATTATCAACCCTGGTGACTCGCCCTGTGCATACCTTTCACGTATCTAACATTCCCATGAACAATGACATCTCAGACTTTTTGCACTGCGTCTCTTCTACCACTAGAGGAAGCTGTTACAACATGTCTGTGAACTCAGAGAACGTTGTGGAGGTATGACATTTCACACCCAAATGAATTTGTTTTACTCCTCTCGCTCATCTTTATAATGTTTTATGCTGTAGCAGATCAGTTTGTTATATTCAACGAATCAACAGATTCAAACGCCATCATATTTAGAAGACAGATGGCCTTCAGGGGTGGATTTAAATCATGTCCCATTCAACAACTCTACCAGTTGTGTATGTTCTGCACCATACTGGTATGTTGTCCCTGTATTTTTTTGTGTTAATTAAATAAACATAAAAACCCTAAATTAATTGTATTTAATGTTTTACAGGTGTTCTCCAACAAATAATTTTAGTACAGTATCATGTGCATCTACAAGGGTAATGAGAGGTGCCGAGTTTCATCCTGGCTGTCGTGTTTTAGCAAGAAGTGAGACAGATGGGTTTTACTATTTGGGGACAATTATACATCAGGTACAGAAAGAAAAACCTAAACATTGTTATGAATTCCTGCAGATTCTGAAGTATTCTTGAATTGCAACTAAATACATTATATGTTTAAACATATATTATACGTCTATGCTGTTCTCTAGGGCAGAGGAAATGTTTATATGGTGGACTTTGATAAGGTCATGGGACCTATAGAAAACGCCTTTATGGAAACAAAAAATGCAGTTCAGCCAACTTACCAGCCTGATATGGTGAGTCTAAGTATTGCACATGGACACAGCATAGCTCCAGGAGACACTGTTCTTGTTCCATGGGAGCCAGACCTGAGACGATATGGACCTGGAAGAGTCATCTCTGGTATGGAGCTAAGAGACTCGATAAAAGGTAAAGTTTACAGTTCTCATATGCCAATATTTTTTTTAAAATAAGAACTCAATAAACCTCTGAAAATTTGCTGATGTGTGTTGTCTCATCACAGGTGTTGATGTAAGCATTGGACCTCAGGTTCGCTTTTGGAACGGGATTACAATGCACGTCCCCAAAGATCTTGCAGTATGGATTCCAGCCTCCCACCATGAGCAAGTGATTAAGGATCTCCATGATTTTGTAGCCAGGCCGTGTTGTTGTAGGGTCTCCCAGTGTCGCAGTGGTTTTATATTTCCAAGTCACCGATGCACCCATCATAGTCTATCTTACATCCCACCGTGCCAATGTCCAGTTAAAACATGCTGGCCAATAGCAAGGTCACCTCCACTACTGAACAACCATGGGAGAGAAGACTTGGAGAGAAAAATCGATCTCCAATTGAAAGAATTACAGAGCCTACAGGTGTGTTCATCTTCAGACTCAGATGACGAACAAATGCCATCCAGGTTAGAAATGGTGAGCACCTCAATAAACACTGACATTTCCTGCCTGAAAAAGCCTTACAATCAGCTCGAGGTCAAGCAAGCCTGGAGATACTGGAAAAGGGGATCTCCAGAACCACAGCACAAGCAACCAGGTAATGAAAGATATTTGCAGTCAAGGTTTTAAAGATGGAAAAACATAGGACATAATAATTATGTTTACATCAACCAGGTACTTTTAGCCTTTTAATTGCCACTTAAATAATATTTATTGGTATTTCAGGAAGAACAGTCAGATCTTCTCATGTTAGCTCTGCCAGGCACATTTGGGATTCTGGAAACTCTACAGTTGACCACTCCATGATGACCAATCACAGCTCTTTATTTAAGCTGATACCTATTTCACCAAAACGAGGAGCCTCTGTCAGGGAACTTTTTCAATCCACTGATCCAAAGTCATTCATTAAAGCTTCATCTCCAATCGTTCTGGCAATGACCAAAAGGCCATCAAAAGCGATGCTATAGTTTCACAACCCAAGTGTTGAGTTTTCAATAAGTTTGTGTACAAATGAAACTTCATTTAATAAGTGTATGAAGTAAATACAAGAGTCCAGTATGTAAAAATGATGCAAGCATTAATTAAAAATGTTTAATCTGTAGGAGGAATACACAAGGTAAAAGAACATTTTCACAAATAATTATGGCATTCATTCCTAAAGATACATTTTAAAATAACATAAATATATGAGTAGAAAACAAGCACAATATAAAAAATAACACGAGATCAGATTGCAGAGTCATTGTTTACAATTTCAGTGCAATAATTGATATGGCTGTCATTCATAAAAATGCAAATGGGATGTTGTTATTCATAGATTGAACCGAAGACTCTTGCTTTCCCCGGCGGTGATGCGGACAGTTTTGGTTACTGGCCTTGTGTCCTGCATGGCTGCTGTGATGGAATAAGTTCCCGGAGAAACTTCAATAAAGAAATCCTCTGATGTACCCTTTTGTAAATTATGTGGATTATTCACTCTGAGAATATGATTTCTAGAACAAATGCTTAAGAAACAATCCCTACCAAACTCAACACTTATCTAAATTTACATACACAACAACAAAACCAGAAAGCTTTATTAAGGTCATGCTTACAAAATCTCTGTCGATGGTTACAGCAGCATTCTGTTTCTGGTCAGAGGTTTTTAACATGTCCTGGCAATGATAGCGACAGATATGTTCTCTGTCCTTGGGCTCAGCCTGGTGCACGGACTTGTAAAACGCCTGTTGAAGAAACACAAGTTCTGTTTTTCAATTTTAAATCCAATACAATTAAAAGTTAATAGATAAAGCATTGTTCACCTTGCACTGCCTTGTAGTTTCTGCCATGTACTCCACTATTGTTGCAAAAGCATGGTCCAGGTTTGCATGGGAAATGTTTCTCTGGACCACAGACAAAAAATGTTTTTTTTTATTTTCATGGGCAGACTTTCATCGTAGACTATCTAGCGTTTACCTAATACTACCAACCTCTGAGTCTATCTTGTGACTGAACATGGGTGATGGATTTGCACTAACGTTAGGCCAGTTAATGGACCGTCTCTTTGCTTTCTCCAGTACCTCCTGTCCCAGTTTTGATGACCGGCGCAGGGAACTCTCCATTAACGATTCACTTGCCATGTAACACAAGCGTCTCAAACTACATGCGAATGACACAGTATCATATTAAGCGTCACATCCACAAAAAATATTTCCAAAACAATGTCTTCGGAACGCATGTAGTCGCGCATGCAGACCACGTAGCTTAAAATCAGAAGTAAACGTCACGTTTTTAAAGTTTTATTGATAGACTGAAGTATTAGCTATAGTTTTCTCAAGAAGTGATTTAATGAAGCGCTGCGCATTGCGATTGGCGAGTGACATCAAAGTAGCGCGACAGTGTCGAAAGCAATATGGAAATATGAGATTTGACATGCATATTAATAATGTACCTCACGACGCCAAACCTACGAATCCAAGGACTTGCCGCTCGAAGTTTGTGGTCGCACTTGTTCTTTAAACGTTAATAACGGGTCCTTTATTGTGTTCAAACTGCAACACGCACAGTCACCAAATTTGAGCGTTTGCTCTGAAGTGAAAGTGTGGCAATGCATTTCCGGTCTCACGTCTTCATGGGAATTGAAGTCTTGCGGCAACGTGACAAAAAACATACTAATTATTAACCTCACTACACAACGGGGCGGTTAAGGTTAAAGACTAAAATAAATGTTAGAGCTGTCTGAAAACAGTTCGCGATGACATATCTTAAAATATATCATACATTGTTTTGACTCAAAATGCAATAAGTGTTTTTTTGTAAGGCATGCTTGTACAAATTACTTAAATGTTATCGTTTAACTAAGGCCTATTCCTGGATTAAACTAATCCCTGTTCGAGAAACCGCCTCAATAAATTGAAAAGACATGAAAAACATGCTGTGTTCTCGCTTTGGATCATTCAGTAGTGCACAGTAGTGCGTAATAGACTTGGGAGCGAGCCTTTATTAGGAGCAGTAACCCATATGTTTTGGATGTTTGACCTATAGACTCATCATTAAATTGTTTGACCTTTTTCATCAAACATTTGAATGCCTTTTAAGATGAGGGGTGTCAAGTTTGTGATGAGTAGCAAAATATATGTTTGCTAATATGATGGCTTACCATGTCAGACGTGATTTAAGCGATACAGCAGGGTACAGCATACTGTATTAAAAAGCCCACAATCCATGTAAACATTCATCGGATAATATCTGATGTTCCTGGGAAAATGTCTGTCCTGTGGCTGCTTTTGGATTTATGAAAAATTCATAGGGAGGTCTACAGCAAGACCATTGCTAGATAGGAACTGCCCACATTGGGAGACCATCCTATCATACCTTGTTTTATCAGAGTAAAAACCGATATAAAAATAGTGCCACTGTTACCACGGTTTCAGAGTAATGCAGAAAGGAATCCTCCCAATAGCATTTCTCTTACACTTCCCACACAGTCTAACAGGCTCTCCACACTGAGATTGAAACCCACAGAGCTCATCTAAGTGAACAGAATTCACACCACAGTGGTGTTTGGTCCACGTGCCATCTGTAAACACCATCTGGTGCAAAATGATCTGATGCACGCATACACAAACCCTTTTGCGTGAGAAATAACGCATTGTACATCAACGAATTGATTTGATGATAGGATAGAATATAAATAAATAATGTGCTGTGTGCCTGCAGATCGCCCTTCTTTTAACATCCTTGCTGGCACAAACACTCACATGCACATTGCCACATGCCCTGATTCACCCATGGCTGTCCTGAGGAAGAGAGGGAGCTTGCACGAGTTACTGGAGAGATGAGATCAGGGATTTAAGAGTGCACAAAATTACATCCACACGTGCACTTCATGTTATGCAAGACCCCTGACTGTTTCGCTGTGTGCTGTAGGATAACAGAGGCAGTGAGCGGAGTGGCAGCGCAGATGCTGGATGCACACACGAGGAAATCTACATTTTTCACTGAAAGAGCGACAGAGAAGAGGACGCACAGGGCTGCCATTTTCAGGCAACATGGACATGGCTTGGACTGAGCGACATCTTTTGTGAAAACAAATGTGTTTCTGCGACATTCTCTCAATTGGCAGAATGAATGGATTATGGTCATCCATATTTGACTTGCTACACAGATTTCTGTAGGAACCTGAGGACATATCTGCTTTGTGCTGTGGCCCCTGGGGGGCCTTTGATGATGACATCAGAGTGGCGCATGGTGTGGGTTGTGTGTGGACTGACTGTATGGTTTCCCCACACTCACGCAGCCTCATTGAGCCCCATTCTGCTCATGACCACCTCTGCTTCATCCAATCCTGCTTCATCCACCAAGGAGCCGTCAACAGACCGAGAACATCAGAATGATGTTCCACACAACAGCAACAACACAGGTATGAATTGATTAACCGAGATAAGAACTAATGCAACATACCAAAGATTACTGAGTGCATTAAAAATGAGCAGATAGACCGAGGGATGGATGGGCATTTACTGTATATTTATTGGCTTCTTTTGTCCCCAGCATTGAATTGAATGAATTGGTTTTGTCAGCACCAGGAAATTTGTGTATAGGCATAATTTGTTAACACTCAGTTTAACTTTTCTCACACAGCCTCAGTAAATCCCATTCTCCTCGTAACCACCTCTGCTTCATTCACTGAAGATCAATCAACAGACCATCAGAATGACCCTAAAGTTCCACCCAACAACAACACAGGTAAACTTAACTGAAGGCATATGATTATAGAAAGAGTAATGAAATTGCAATGTTTTTTTCTGATTTGCAAACTTAATCTGACAATGTATTGACCACATCAGAAAACGTGTAAAATGTTGGTCCAGGAGAACTTACTGTTGCGTTTTTTTAACACTACACAAACGTTTAAACAAATACATCCAACAGAGCATGTATAGCCTTATCAAAACAAATATCTTTAAGATTTATTTTTATATGTAAGTTAAATATATGCTTCTGGCAGTGTTTACATCTTGCAAAGTGGTCTTTATAAATTCCATTATGTTCCATCGCTGTAAAAAATTCATGGCTATATTTAACCCATAGTTATGTCAAAAGGGACAAACTCAACCTGCCGGGTCAAATTAACCTAATGTCCATATTTGACCCATGGGTTAAAAACTACCCAGCATTTTTTACTGTGTTTGGTCAGCACCAGTGAAATTAAGCACCGGTAATCATTTGCGAAAAACTCATCTGAATTATCCTCATGCAGCCTCTGCAAATCCCATTCTGCTCATGACCACCTCTGCTTCATTCACTGAAGAGCAATCAACAGACCCAGAACATCAGAATGACCCTATATATCCACCCAGCAGCAACAACACAGGTAGGCAAAACCGATGCCCACATTCCAGAGATTATTGAATAAATCAGAAATATTCAGTTAGAATGATGTATGAATTAAATTAACCCAACAATGTGGTATGTTTCTTTAATAAGCACTCAAATGTATGGAATCATATGTTACTTCCCATCTTCACACAGCCTCAGTGAGCCCTATTCTGCTCATGACCACCTCTGCTCCATCCACCAATGAACAACCAACAAATCCAACAGAACATCATATTGACTCTACACAACCACCCATCAGCAACAACACAGGTGAGAACATCAGCAGAAACTGAGGCTGGCACATCAAACAAAAAGACCGAAAGATAAAAACAGACCCAAAAGTAAAATCATACATTTTTTTTATTTAATACAATAGTGTGGTTGAAATATCCAAATACTTTTTAAGGCCTGATAGCTAGTTCACCAAAAAAAATGTTGTTTTAAATCTGTATGTGACTATATGATGATATTTTGAGAAATGTTTTGCTTACCAACGTTCTCCAGAATATCTTTTTTGTGTTCTGCAGAAGAAAGAAAGTAATGTAATGATGTGAAGGTCAGTAAATGATACGATTTTTCATTTTTGGGCGAACTATCCATTTAAGCACAAACCTTTCCTCAGCCGTCTTCAGAATGCTTTGACAGAACATGTCAGCTGTGTAGCCTAAGTGCACTTTCACAGGTTCAAGATAAAAGAAGAACCCGGTGGAATAAATCAATATTTGATAGAGGATATAATATTTATTTAATCAGATGCTTTTCCAAAACCAGGAAGGTCTCAGGTGCTGACAGATGAAAGGGAAGGGGATTTAATAGTGAGCTGGGATGAGACATTAAAGAGGTTGGACATACTGTATAAGACAATCTCCGAGCTGATGACACTAAAACAAATGTACCATTTACTCAAAGACCACAATGCAAATAAAAGACAGTCATTTACACAAAAATGAAAATTTTGTGTGGTTACCCACAGGATACGACACAGGGGATTTGTGTAAATGGCAGTATATACCTTTGAACAAATGCAAAAAAATACAAATGGTATCACTGAGTGGAAATCCTTAAGCCGTAGTCCTCAAGGTTTTTGGTTTAAAAGGACAATTACACATTTCTCAGTTATCTCAGCTGTGAGATTAGTTAACATTAAAAATAAAGGAGCTTCTAAAAAATTTCTCCTAACAGTTGATCTAGTGTAAAATGATGTACTCTGATCTCATCCATGTGAGCGTTTGTGTCTACTCATGTCATGTCTGTTCATTTATTTTCTTAGCACTTAAATGTATATCTCTACTGCCCCCTCGACGGGGGTCATACTATGTGGAGCATGGCACAGGGGTGTCTCTGGGCTCCATGCTTATATTCTGGTGCAGAGAGGGCTACCAGCTGGTCGGCCATGAGAAAATCACTTGCCTTCTGCAAGCAGGCGTTCCTCGCTGGAGCAGTTACCTGCCAGTCTGTGAGAGTAAGACAGCCATCACATTATCATTAATAGAGGATACTTTGCCTAAATCGCTCTTATCTGATTTGTTTTCATAGCAAAGTCCGTAGATTGTGGAATTCTGTTACATCTTTTGTAAAAGCAACACACTTTTTTCAGGTATCCCTAGACCAAATGACCAGGGTCTTCGCATTGCTTTGCTGGTGTCTGTTGTGAGTGGGGTGGTCATTTTCATCATGACTGTGTGCTTCATCGTCTGCTGTTGTCAAGAACACATGAGCAAAAAGAAGGAAAACTACCGGACAGGCAGAAGCAGGTAAAAAACAAGAGCATCATCTCAGCATGTGAAAACAACATGGCGGCGGGCCCCTCGTGCATGTCTCTTTAAAGCCATGTCCATAACAAATGCACATGTGCTGAACTGCACCTGTGGTTATTCTGATAGGACACCTGTGTGAGGGAAACGGACATGTGAAGATGGATTAAAAATTTTACTATCTATTATCATACAGTGTATTTGCAGATGTCACTCATTTTTTTAATCTAAAACAACAAAATGCATACATCTTATGTGTGGCACAAGAGTTCTGTTAGTGGTCATTCTTAAGGAAAATCAGGATATTAAGATTTTTAAATCATGATGCCAAACTCCTTGATTCTGTCTTTGCCGAGTCTTTAGGAGAAAAGAAAAGCGGAGCTCTAGATCTCGGAGGAGCCCATCCTGGTTGGAGAGAGAGCAAATAGACTGGGAGGCATTCCCGCCGCCTAAACTCTTTAGCTTGTCCCAGCGTCTCGATCGACCACTACCCCCTGGAAGCCCTGTTTATTCGGATGTCATCAGATCCTATGAGAACAGAGGGTATGAGAGGTCAGAAGAGACAACATCATGGACACATTTGGTTAACAGATATTAACTTGTTATCTATACAACTCATTACAAATCTTACACTCTTTAAAAATGGTGCTTCAAAAGGTTCTTTGATGCAACAGAAGAACCTTTTGGTTCTACATTAACATCTGAAGAACCTTTCTGGTTCACATAAGGTTCTTTGTGGCGAAAAAAGGTTCTTCAGATTATAAATAAATAAGAAAGAGATGGTACTGAATGGTTCTTTCCGGGACCAAAAGTGGTTATTCTATGGCATCGCTCTGAATAATATTTTAGGCATCTTTATTTTAAGAGTGTATCATAAAATTCTCTGATATCTACACAGGAGTCAGGAGAGCCTGATGAGGAGCCCACACACTGCACAGCCCACACACCCAGCCGACAGCCAAATCTATCCAGCCCTTGTTTTCCAGAGGGTCCAAGCAGAACCAAACCCAACTACCTCCTCCACCGCCCCAGTATACGTACAGATTTCAACTCCTCCCAACAACAAGACTACACGCAGTCCTGCAGTCAACCCATAAATAAATTCAGGGGGGATGCAACCCTATCAGCAGCACTGAATGTGGCCAAAGTGACAGAACACATTACACAGCTATAGGAACTAAAATTGATATGGCCTTTTTGATAAGGAGAAGCACTTTGATATTTCTGCAGTAAAGCTGTACATTTTCTGTAAATATTTAGTTTTGGGCCTGATGATTCTTGTTTATCTTTAACTAGCACAAAAGACACTTAATTTATCTAATCTGTAAATGAAAATTTGAATGCTATTGTGTGACAATAACCAAACCAATATCTTTTGTTTTGCAAATTTTAAATGTTTTCCAAGGTGACCGCAGGTTTTGATTAATTCTTCGCTGTAGAAGAGCAATACATCCTCCAGAATTTCATACAGTTTGAAACGGAGTCATTTGTTAACTTACAATTGACCTGTAATATTTGCACTTTATATGCACTGATTCATTTGTAATAAAGTGTGGTGTCAATCTATTTTCGTTTCCCCATTCAATCTACTCTGAATTATACACAGTAAAACATTTTTTGTCCTTAAGAAATCACCCCTGTTGATTTGGGTAAAATTTGCTATGGAAGCATTCTCCTAAACCAGAAAGAAAATCACTCATTTTCATTGGGTGGTGGACATCTGTGGCTAATGGTCCTACGCAGATATTCAAATAATTGTGTTCAATTTACATTGACACACCTGAAAGAAATGATATCAAAGCATCTTATACCTTATATATGTCCAGAGCAGAGAAGAGGCAGCAGACGCTTAAAAATAAATGAAGGTCAGTGTACTTCTTTACACATATATTTTCACTTTATCTATCTATATAATGTGTATCCAGTATGTATCTCATTTAAATAATATATATACACTCGTGTACGTGTACTTGTACATATGTATTTACACATATTTACACTAAATGTAATATATATATATATATATATATAAGGATAAGTATTTGTCCATTAGGGTATTTTAAAGATTATTGCAATACCTTTTTTTGTCATCTTATTGTATTAATACAGTGTTTGTTGCTCATCCATAGTGCTTTATCAACATGGAAATCGGTACCATAAATAAAACTTTAACCAACACAAGCTACAGTTACAGTAACCAAACAATTCACTGGAGTGTGATATTTCTTACGATTGTGGAAACATGCAATTCCAATAATGCTTCTTACATTCGATTGCCACTAGAAATCACTACTTTCTTGCTGGGCTTCCCATCAAATGTGGTTCTGCTGTGGTTGCTGACGATGGGCAGTAAAGCCCTATCACCCTCTGAAGTTTTGGGGCTAAATCTCGCCTGGCTGAACATAATATTTTGTCTCAGTCTTCCCGCCGATGTGTATCTTTCAACTGGTGTACGTTCTGGACAGTTTCTCTTGATTACAGATGCCATGTCTGTTCTCAACATCTTTGGCTGTCCTCTTCTCTTGACCAGCATGTGTGTGGAACGTTACTTGGCGGTAGCCCATGCAGTGCTTTACATGAAACTAGCAAGTAAATGGGAGTATCGGGCTATCTGCTCCATCCTAATCTGGATTTCAACTTTAGCCATTGCAGGGTTGACCTTCCATCAAAGCCTTCCAAAACTAGTTTTGTACTTGTCCATCATCCTTAATGTTTTCTTGCTGGTCATGCTAGCATGTCTGATAGGGATTGTGTTGGAGCTGTGCAAAAAAGGTCCAGGTGCTGGGCAAACAGGTCCTGGAGTAGGGTCATCCATGAAAATGAGAGCGCTACAGAACACTTTACTGGTTCTGTTTCCTTCATTTATAATCTATGCACCACAATTGTGTCTAGCTCCTTTCATAATGACACTTACTGAAGAGCATTTAAAAATTACCAGTGCAGATTGTGATTTTATGCATCTGTTACATGTCTATCCTAATCTTGGAACCTGCATTGGGCCAATGTTTTACATTTCCCGTGTAAAACAACTTCTCTGCCAAAGGAGACACGATGGTTAAGAACAGTCATCTGCTCTAGAGACAAAGCAGCCCAAGTGAAGGATTTATTATCTCCATTAGATCTTAACCATCTGACACACGCTGATTCATAAAAGTGCATAATATTAAAATAATTGTTGTTATCATAAAAGATTACTATTATTATTATGATCATTCTTAGATTAGTATAGGCTACTGAAATGTATTTAATTACATAACTTTATTCTTTAAATTGGACAATTGGATTATTTGTAATGTGAATAAAATTGACTTCTTTGCTTCTTTGACTTCTGTCTATTATCAGTTTTGTATTGTTATAAAAACTGTGAATGTAAGATGCAGGGGCTTTTTGTCATTATTCCAACAGCTGGTAGTTGTTTTTACTATGTTTCAGTTAAAAAGGCATCCACAAAATTTTAATGGTGTGCATTTATTCTGCATTTGTGAATACAGAATTTTCACAGTAAATATAAGTTTAAAAAGTTTAATGTTTCTTTAATATTCATTTTCACATATCAATGTTTTTAACAATCAACGTTAGATTTAAACAATGGGTATTGCAGCAACAACACAACACAAATGTTATGTGGCCCAAATTGTAGATCTACACAAAGAATAACTGTTGAAAAGTTTTGAATTACTTTAATACAACTGATATACAATAAAAAAATTTTTTAAAAATCAACAACCGTTCACTCCCATTTTACCGCCTGGAAGCAAAATGATATGTGGTGGTATCCTAACTCTGACTGGATTATTCTTCCAGATGAAAACCATATTCCGTTAGAATACCTTGAGGGTGAGTAAAACATGGGGAAATTTTGATTTTGTAGTGAAACGTCCCAGTAGTCCAAGCACAGAAAGTGAGTGCCCTTGTACGTCCTTACGTCATTGCTTTTTAAGCACATTTTCTTCCATTACTTGTATTATAATCTTCTGTAGGCTGCGTTCAAATACCTCCACTTGCGGCCTTGGCCACCTGAGAGCGCGTGCACGCGACAGGAAAGAAGAGCGCAAGTGTGTCCAGTGTCTTAAAAATGCCAAAGGGCAGTGCGGTTAACCCAGACTAGCTTGAATACGGCTACAGTTTACCCGAAAACTCCATTTACTGTTTTATTTATTTGGTGTTTATTTATTCACTCCCCGGCCATCCGAGATGTAGGTGACATTTTTTCTTCAGTAGAACCAAAAAGAAGATTGTTTGGTAATCCACAGCCCTCTTTGCTTCATATAATGGGAGTCTATGGGGTCCACCTGTCTGAGAGTTCCTAAAGAGAATAATTCCAAAAGAGCGCCTCCTGGCGACATGTTGAAGTCTTGTGAAGCGAATCATTCGATTTTTTTCATAAAATTGAACGTCATTTTTAATAAAATTAGTCGTGCAGCCTCTGCACACGTCCCGCGATCTTCTTGTAGTATTTGGGCGGATGGTGCCAGCGTCTGGTCCCTTTAGCGCCACCTGCAGAAAGGGAGTGTTAAGGAACAGTCGCTTATTTGGAATTATGTGCTTTAGGAACTCTCAGACCGGTGTACCCCATAAACTCCTATTATATGAAGCAAAGAGTGCTGCGGATTGACCAAACAATCTTCTTTATGGTTCTACTAAAAAAAAAATGTCACCTTCATCTCGGATGACCTGAGTAAATAAACCTTAAATTGGAGTTTTTGTGTGAACTATCCCTTTAAGGCTACGCGTATCCCATCATGCATCATGTTCTGGATACGAATTTTGAGACTTTTTGCTCGGGTCTCGTGTTTCAGAAGTAATCCAGTGTATGTTAACTACTTTTTGAGGTTGTATATATTTATTCTATGTTTGGCTGACAAGGGTTTTTCTTTTGTATTTGATACAATACAAATAAAGTGCTGTAAAAATAAATCTGACTTGACTGTATAATTGTATATTACATATAATTTAGTAGTAAAACATAGTGTTACGTATTATATTGGTGAAAACTCCAGAGTTATGTATTTTGTAAAACTGCTTTTTATGTCATAATGAGAAACCCCACATTAATTAACGTTATATCTTTGCACTTGCTAAGTGTCCCATCGGGTTAGATATACTTCATGCTCACTTGAGACATACGGGAAATACGTCATGAAAGTAGTCAAGTGATCAAGTGCAAAAGTGCAAAGACCGCAAGTGGGGGTATTTGAACGCAGCCATAGTCTCACCTCACGCGTCACGCACACGATCCGTTGGTTAAGCGAGACTATAAACTTTTTAACAGTTTACAAACTTAGACAAGTTACTCGTTTTTAAATCGTAAGTGCAACAAAGTTTACATTTCGATTTGGATATGTTTTGTAATTCCGCGTAGCAGATAAAACGAACATTTCCGGTTTCTTTATCCAGCCGGCAGAAGTCAGTGGTTGTAAGTAGCGTTAACTGACGATGGAGGACGATTCATTTTTAACACACAGTGATGAATATCGACTGCTTGAGGTGTATGACCAGCAGAAACGAAAGTCTAAAGTCAGACGTGTCTGTTATAAGTTAGGTGATCAACGTTTCAGCGATGTGGCTGATAAACTGAGCCAGATTGTAGAGAGCGGGTCTATTGTTGGAAATGGACCTCTACATGATGGACTTCTACATGATGGACTTCAACACGATGGAGAGAGCGGTAGGTGAAATATAACGCAGATTGTAATCCATATCGCGTGATATTGGACTAACGTAACCAAAATGTAAAATGTATTTGTTTGTCTTTTGTTAAACGTATTGATTATTTACGGTAGAACTGTTCCGTGTTCCCAGATTCAGAAGATCTTGTAGATATGCTGGTTGAGTTACTGAAGAAATCAGGGGATGAGTTGAATGAGAAGGTAATCATGAGTTCATTGAAGTCTTTGCTACAAATAAATATTTTAATGATCGCATGTTAAAGTAATCTTCACCCCAAAATGAAAATTCTCTCACAATTTAACTTTCTCCTGTCATCCCAGATAGCACAATCCCTCTGGCTTACGTCTATTTGACGTCTACATTTACATCTTACAGACATCTGCAATATGTAGTTTGCTCATCTGCAATACGTCTCGGAGACGTTTGAATGTCTGTAATACGTCTGCTTAAGATCTTGAGATTTGCTGCGTAAAAACATCTGCTAAACATCTTAGAAAGAGCAGATTTACATCCATTCTAAATCATAAACATCTTACAGACTGCTTCAAGATGTCTATATAACGTCTGACAGCAGACATCTCCGAGACGTAATGCAGATGAGCAGATGTCTGTAAGATGTAAATACAGACGTCAAACAGACGTTATCCAGATGTATGCGTGCTATCAGGGATGACTTCATTTGAACAGAAAATTGTTCTCTTGTTATTATGTTATGGGTCTTAACAAGTTGACTTTAATCCAAACGACTCCAGTGGCTTTACAATTGTCGACTGGAGGCAAATGTGAGGTTTGTGTGACAACTAGTGACACGCAATAAATGAGAGAGAAAAGTTGTATCTAAGATTGCATGAAAATGTGATAATTCTGAGAAAATATGTATTTTTGGTTGATCTATCGCTTTAATTCTGCCTGCACAGCCGTACAACAAAAATCTTCACTGCAGTGAACTTCAGTTCAGATATGAAGCTTGTTTTTATTAATTAGTAATTATTGGTGGATTTGACTTACTAGGGTTTGAGTAGTGAAAAAGTACAAAAAAATTATATGTGCATTATTTTAAAAGCAGACATTATGTTTAATGAATAAGTATAATTATATGCTTACACATGTAGTCAGTAAAAAGCTTGACAGACTGCATGTCTAGAGATCAGACTGACAGATGCTATAAAGTTTAAGCACTTTCACTGCTGTCTCGATTGTCTTTCTTGTCAAATGTGTTACTGTGTTGAGAACGAGCTCCGCGGTACGCAGCACGCGCTTTGTTCATTTAAAACGTGCAACAGTTTTATTGTGATCGCTTGCATTACAGACGCGTTTCGAATTAACGTTAGTTTCACTTTAAAACTTGGCTTATGCGGCGGTTGAAGTTAAAAACTGCGCCCGGTGATGAATGGATGCTGAACTCGCCGAGATGGATGGAGCAAGATGAGAGCGCGTTTAAACTATGATGAAACCACGGGTCCCAGATAGCACATGTACATCTGTAAGATGTCTGGTGAAGATCTGGAGACCTGGAAAACATCTGCTGTGTAAAAACATCTGGTTAACATCTTGAAAAGAGCTTTTGTACATCCATTCTAAATCCTACACATTTTACAGACATCTTCTAGAGGTCTATATGCCATTTGACAGCTGACGTTTTCGAGATGAAGGGCAAATGAGCAAACAGCATCTGCCAGATGTCTTGCAGATGAAAATGCAGACATGAAATAGATATCTGGCAGATGTACGTGTCCTATCAGGGGTCATGCACGTTTACACACATAAAAAAATAACAAATATTCGCGCGGAAAAGACGCCAAATTTGAGTCGGGCCTAAAATGTGTTGGATTTGAATTATCTGCGTTTTTTGACTTTCGTTCAGGTGAATGAGGGGAAATGTGACAATCGACGGCTCAGTGCGCATTTAAGTGGCACCGAAATCTGCTTTTTCATTCGGTCCAGTTACATACTGGATACATAGGGGTTTCGGTACCCAACCCTACAATACGGTATAGGGGAACAACAACTAGGGAAAGAAATACAACGCAAATACAAGGGGGGGGGGGTGATAGGCTATACGTTTTTGTTTGTGTGTGCATGTGTGTTCCCTGGGATCAAACCCAGAACCTTTCAGATTAACCCATCCAAAGTCCATCCATGTTTTAATCCTTCTCCACAACTTGTGTTCTTTTTTCTTCTTCAACAGATAAAGCAGAACCACGTGCTTTTAGGATACCTGCAGGATTCTTTCACATACAGCATGTTTGAAAAACTAACCACAACTTTCATCAAGAGTGTGGTGCCAGAACATCAGCAAAGTGTGAGAAACCGTGAGCAGATTGCCTGGACGTTTGAGGTCACCAGCAGACTCAATGCCCTGGAGCTACACCCCATGAACAGGGTCATGGGATTTGGAGCTACCTACATCAAGGACCACTTTACCCCGTGGGTTCAAGGGAAAGGTGGCTGGGTGAGAGTTAATGCACTTGTAGTGTTGAATGTATAAATAAAAAATGTACTGGAATGCTAGTTTCTAGAGAAAATTTTGAGATACTTTGCTTTTACAATTGTCATCCCAATAGGAGAGAGCCTTTGACGATGATGAGGAGGAGGTCCATTGATGCAAGACTGCATAAGCATGCCAACAGACGGGTCACTGTCAAACGACTTTAGTTGGTTGTGTGGCATGATGTAAGGTTAATTGATTTTTATTTTTATAAAAAAATGTGATGTTCATGTGTATAAATTCTATAGTTTGATAACCTGACAGTTTACATGACAGTCTACTGTGTGTTTCTGTTTGTTATAAATTAAGTATGTTCTTGACACATTTAAATTTAGTCATTTAGCAGACGCTTTTATCCAAAGCTATTTTCAGGGAGTTGAGGGATCAATAAAGCAAACACTGCCTAACCCTTTCAAAAACAGGCCAACATGTAATGCTAAAATATAATGCTTTATTGATCAAGTTGACATTGTTAGCAACAATCAAGCACAGACTCCTTACAAATACAATACAGCATTGAAATCACAGCAGTGCTCACGATTGTGAAATATCTTTCTTTAAGGACAGTTTACATTTCTTATAGCTTTCATTGCTACATGCTGCAATATTGTTTTGGGGAAAAAACACTTCATATATTTTGTTATAAGCACAACATTACAATTATCAGAGGAGGCACAAAGAGGCAATATTTGTTACCAGAAAAGACATGAACAATACTAAATAATTTTTGTCATAAATGCTTCTTCAGCATCCTGATGAAACTAGTCAATGTGTCAGTGTGATGTAATGTTTGTGTTTGCAGTATTTCATGTGCTGTGTGGATAACAAGGCAAGACGATAATAATGAATGTAGCCCAGAGAATAGATATCAATATGATACTTGCAACTGTTAAAGTATTTAGTTCATGTCATGTGAAATAAGTCATACTATTCTGTAAAACTAAGTTGCATTTGTATTCAGGAATCGGACGAATCCGATTAGCTTAGATGCCGAGGTACGTGTTCATTTTTCCCAGGGCGTCACATACTGTGGTGAGGTCGCTGCGTAGCTCTTGCACCACGTTTTCAATGCTTCTGGTATCCTTCAGTAAATCGATGCTTTGGGTGTACGGGTTATAATAGACAGAAAAAGGCCTCTTAATTGTTCTAGCGAAATCCCTGTTTAGAAAAAATTAGGTTAGACTATTATGTCTGATAATGATTTCTATGTGCATTACTTATTTGAGATGTAGCAAATTATTTTTTTTACTCCGATGCAATCTGTGAAATTTTGTCTAAATAAATGTAGATTTACCTCATTTTCTCTTTTGCCTCTTCAAAACTTTCAGAGAAAAAATAAACGTCTTGAAAAGTTGTGATGAGACATTCTTGGTAGCATGTGGTTTTGGGATCGAAAGTCTTCACTGTTGCCTTGTCAGATAGCGCATGCTGCAGAATAACAGGATTGAGGCCATATTTATGTCAAAATGTTTGCATGTTATATGTGTTATTTAACTGATAATTCACCCAAAAGTGAAAATGTTGTCATCATTTACTTTTCATTTCAGAACACAAAAAAATATATTTTGAAGAAAGTTGGTATCCAAAAAGTGTTGGACCCAATTCACTTATATTGTGCTTGACACAAAACCAATCCAAGTGAATGGGTGGCCAGTTAACATCATTCTTCAAAATATCATCTTTTGTGTTCTGTTGAATAAAAGAAAGTCATTGGTTTGAAATGACATGAGAGTTAGTAAATGATGACGTCATTTTATTTTTGGTTGAACTATCGCTTAAATGACAGGCTGTCGTACCCTCAACTCTCCAATTGAAGACAGCAGACCTGCTCCATAAGCTCTCAACTGACCATCCTGTTTGCACAACCCGAACTCAATGGTGAAGAAATAGCACTGCCAAAAAAGCACAGTGGTTTATTGCATGTATACGAAACGATAGTTTACATGCATTAACATGTAAAGGCAAGCATAAATATAATCGATATACACAGCAAGCATGCAAAGAACTATCGCCATATCCCCATATCACATAATGTACGTGAACTCTGTTATTGTTCCTTCAGGCCCTTATGAGAAGCACCCACTCGTATCCCCAGATCTGATTGTCTCCCCCACACAGCCACAGATCTCATTTAAACTCAATGCAAATGCATATGAGAGATCAACACCATAGATCAACACCTGACAGTAACATGGTGAAATAAAGCCCTGTGACCTTCTTTGCTTTTGTTATCGATAATGTTCAGAACCTGCCAGTCGGGCCAGCAATACAGAGATGAGTTTGAGTAATTCGATTGTCTGGTATCAGACTTACGGTTGCCAGTTTTTGTACGTCCTCATCCGAAGCCCCTAGAGATGCGAGGCCAATTTCCTGTGAGAACTGAGCAAACTTGGGATCTGCCAGCAGCGGTACATGACCCAACAGTTCATGGCAGGTGTCCCTGAAACCAGAAGCAATTTAGAAAAAAAAAAACAGGTTTTTGTACATCAAACATTTGTATGTGGCGTGTACTCACGGTTCTGGTGTGTATAGAGGGTCTGTGCTATGACGTATATACTGAGTGCAGTTGAACACTCGGTAAGCCAAGCCGGCCAGAAAATCTCTTGGTGACAGATACCCTGCAACGGGTCGCACGGTGAACCCTGACCTCTCTGCAATAGGGTCAACACCCAAATACGAATTATTAGTTGCATGCACAGAGTGAGTCAGAGTTAACTATAAGAATACCTTCACGCTTATCACTTTACCTCTTAGGAACTGAGAAACATCCTCCAGCTGTGGGATGTTGTCCTCTCTGTATCCACAATGCTTCACAAGCAGAGGGAGGTTTTTCAAGTATTCACGGCAGGCGTGAGTGGGATAGAGTTTAGTCAGCTCTCGAAACACTACCCCCCACGTCTTCACCTCCTCAGTTGTGTACTCTATGCGCGGGATGGGCTGCCCACTGTTAGATGTATGATTCATTGTAAAATAAAAATGGAGAAGTTTCACTTTAAAGTCACTTCGAATTTTTTAACCCAAGTACTCATTTAAATTACAGTTCATTACAGAAGAGATAGTCACATCTATACTAACAATTTGTAGTTCATCGCAACCTCCACAAAGTACTTCCTCCTCTGCCTGTACACTTTGTCTTTAAAGCCCTGTAACAGAGAACAGAGAATCTCTAAAGTCATGACCAAATGAGCTGTTCCAGATTCAAAGTTTGTGATGACATAATGTATGTAATATATGAGCTTATTTGTTTTGTATTTAAACACATACACGTACGTACAAATACATGTTTTAAAAAAATATTTGCATGTATATGTTAATATTCATGTATGATTCATGTATGAAACATTTATTCATTTTTATATTTTTCTTAAAGATATGTGTTTGTTTATAAATACAAAATTAATATGCACAGTGCACAGACATACAGCTCCGGATATAAATAATTTTCATTTCAAATTAGGTCATCACATAAAAGATAATTTACGAGCTTTTTTGGAAATAGATGTACAGATATCACTTTAGTATTGTTTAAAAGCGAATATGAACTTGTTTTGAGGTTTAAAAATGACATGGGCATCTTTTCTGTTATTTTGAGCTGTTTCTACAGCGTTCATTTTCTGCAGATTAAAGCAAAAAGAAACAATATTTTTATTTGAAATTTGGGAGAAATGTTGTTAGTAGGTCAAAGACCAAAATGTTAATTTTACCTAAACACAGTTACTTTAGAAAAACGGTCTCTGAATTGGTTTTGTTAATTTTTTCCGTGGCTGTGTGTCATCTAAACACAAACTTTTATTCTGGATGTGATTAATCATGATAAATCGCTGAACAGCCATTATATGGAAGGTATCATTTGCCCATAGTTACTTACCGGGTGATCCGCATCCAGTTCTGAACCGTACATTAGCACTCTGTGAGAGCATTGGTCCAGCTCTGAGATTTTATGAGGAAACCAGGGTATTCCATCGCCATCTGGCAATCCACCCAAAACACACACACAGTCCAAACAGTCTTAAAAAAAAACACAATTCGGGTTAATCTTATGGTAATAATTCCTCAACTCAGCTTGCGTCAAATAGCTATTATGTGACTGAATAAAACGTTTTAGAAACAGCATGTCAGGATTCCAAATACAGATTGCTATTAGAAAGCAAAGGTTTGTAAATAAATGAGAGACATACCGGTCTCTGAAGACCACACGTGTTGAGGTGTGTTGTATGACACAAGGTTGACGTGATCTTTCAGGTGTTGCACAAGCTCATTAAACTCTTTCTTTGTACAATTGCATTCTGCATATATCTCCACTTCATTCGATAGTCTCTTGGGTCTACGAGACTCAATGTGGGCCAGATTCACATGCTTTTCCTGTAAACATACAGCAAACAGCATCAACAAACAGTCAGAGGTCCGTTAAAACACATATGACGTGCTGTCATTTAATGAAGTGTTCTAATAATCCACTCTGCTGAAGGATGAGGTTCACTAACCTGAAAGAGCCTCAAAGCTTTCACAAGACAGCCCACTTCATTCTTCACGGATAAAATCACTGCTAATTTCCCAGGGTCAAGGACGGATTTCTGTTCTTCTTTGTCCGGTGTCTCATCTATCCGATTAAAGGATGTTCTCCGGATCTGTGAGGCGTGTTTAAGGAATACACATCTTAAGATGTAACCATGGAAATGCTAAGGAGGAGAATTTAAACCCAGACACTTTGACCAGGACTAGTCAGTTTTGATCACTAAGACCCAGAAACATTAAAGCATGACACAAAATATTTTTTTTGTCTTTCTGAGAATATTATCCTGCTTCTGTTTAAACTACTGCCATGATGAAATCATTTATTTGCCTATAGCACTTTTTTACCGTCTATGGGGTAAAACTCAACATTTGAGTGAGTGAAAACGATGGAGCATGTTACCTAATTATCAACATACAGCGCACAAAACAGATTTTCTGGAATATTATTTGATATTTTGTCTCAGGATTAATGATTAAAAATATGTATTATAAATAAAAATGCTGTGTTATAGAAATATACCTTGAGTTTATCCTTTGAAAAATAATAATACATTTTATAAGCTTCAACTTGATTAAACTTCATTCAAGTTTATTTTTCTTACCCCATTGGAAGACAGACATTATTAGTATTTTGTTTTCGCATACATTTTGATGTCTATATTTATGTCTTGATATAAGGATTTGTAGATATTTGTACTGGAAAACACAATTTTTTAAATATTTTTTGCAGTGTAAATGCTTTTCTTCAAAGGACACAAACTTTAAAAAAGATTTTTCCATCACTTTAACTCAACAAGATAATTGAATCAATTTCAACGGAATTTTTCAGGTTATATAAATGTTTCAGGTTCTACTCAAATTTGACATTTCTTTTAAGAAAACAAGACTCACTTCTCAAGCAAATTAATCTTGAATAAGCAAGAAATACTAGTAATTTTATTTATTGATTTGCAGTGTACAATTTTATCAAAACTGTTCCAGACTTACCATGGATGCTCCTAGGTGCTGCTGATCAAACATTGCTGAATCCAAAGACAGACCCCGCCGAGCCCAGTACTTGCTGGAGAACATCATCATGGCAGGTTGCATCTTCGGCACTGCTTGTTGCCCCCTTTTCCTAAGAAGACCAATCGGTGATTTTGGGGCTATCAGTGGTCCCTTTGATTAGGCTGCAGTTCAGATGTCATGGTTTCAGGCTCTTGAGACGTCTTCTTTCCCTGCATTTTATATGGTGAAGGTGCTACTAACTTAGATTTCCCCTGGAACTGCACCTTTTAAATTCATGGAGCTCTTTAGTTGTGCACAGTCTCTGACACTCCTTCCCTGTCAGTACAGGAGGCTGGATTATATACTGTGACCAATGACGTTGATAAGCACTGCTTTCACGTGATAGGCGACAGCTCTTTTTAGCTTTTCAGGGGCTGGTACCTTCATTAGGAAACGCTGACACACCCAACTCCTGATTGAAGTGGATAGGCGCAGTGCATCATCTAAACTCTAGGAGATATGAAACCGAGAGCTAAAGAATTTGGATTTTAAGAATTGTTGTTTCATTTTACTTCCAAGAGATCAGAATCAACAATAGTAAATGCCACAGACTACCCAGCATTTCTGTGAGATAGATAAACCTTTGTACCGTGTCTCCTAGATGCAGGATTTAGAAGAAAAACTGCAAGTTCAATTAAACCATAGGAAATGTATACAATATATTATGTATGCTCTTACAACTTAAGAAAACCATTTTCATTCTTGTAAGAACTAAAGCAGCGTTAACCAGCCACCAGTCCAGATTTTGGTTGCCCTCCAAATAAAACACCTGGTTTGCCAACAGTCCTAAAATGAATCTCTGGTAAGGAGATATCTAAAATGTGTACTGTTGATGTGGATTGGTCACATCTAAACCACTTAAACATATGGCTTTCACCAACTGGCAACATTAATCAGTTAAGTTTAGATGTGCATTCACTTTGAAAAAAAGTCACCAAACAAACAAAAATCTGAAAGAAGCTTGTCCTCTCAGTAAGTATATATTGGTGGGAATAGAGAAATGCATAAACTTAAATGTCAGTATCAAGAACATCCTCAGTAGGGTGACTGCGGGAAACACTCTCAGAGCTTAAAAGGAAAGTTCACCAAAAAAATTAAATTTGGTCACCCTTGAGTTCATCAAAATCTGTATACAGAAGAATGTATGTAATCAAAGAGTCCTTGGCCACCATTGACTACCATATAGTAGCAAAAATGACAATGGTATAGTCAAAAGGGCCCCAGAACTGTTGGCTTTGCTAGATTCTTCAAAATATATACTTTTTGTGTTCAACTGAACAAAGACATTTACCAAGAAAGTTTTCATTTTGACAATGGTATGGAAGTCAATGGTGGCCAAGAACTTATTGGTTACAAACATTCTTCCAAATATCTTTCTCTGCGGGCGAGTAAATGAATTGGGTGAGCTGTTCCTTTAAGGAATGATGCATATTGTTTATGCCTTTTGCTGAATGAGTGTATATTTGTCATTGCACAGAATATGCTGGCTTTTTTTAATGAAAGAGAGCTGAAGGAGAGATAACATTACTCTGGTAAGCAGTGAGCTATCAGCTGCCTCTGGGGCAATTTCCTGTGGAAGAGGAAATGAAAGAGATGCAAGTTGATTTTGAGTGGCTTTGTTGTGGGCTCTGCTTCTAGTGGATAAAAGATGCAGCGGTCCTCAATCAGCATTTCACCGTCTTCACATCTCATGTGCAAATGTCATGGTGCGCCGACTATGTATTATCTCCACCATTTCAGAGGCCATATTCACATGCTAGCTGGATCTTTAGTTTACATGGTCAAGCAACTTTTCAAGAGGCCGTTTATATATTCTTTCTCTCATTTACACATGGTCCTTTTGTTTTTGTGGCTGTTTGCAAATCTCAAGGACTCTCATCTAATGCAATCTTGAGTTGAGCGTGTAGTACATTGAGTAATATAACACCATGGTAAATGGCTCGCTTCATAGGGCAAAGACACAAAGTGCAGCATGCATTAGGACTACATATGAAACAATTTGCCATAAATCTCTTTTAGATCAATTAATTTCCACCAAATGTTTCTGCTATCACCAAAAAACATGACGATCTTTACAACCTTGCATTCTGAAATAGAACTCACAGGCTAATGGAAGCAGAGCAGATTTTAATTCAAATCTGTATTATTTAGGAAAAAAGCAAATCATAAGAAAAAAATATTTTAATATTTAACAATGGAAACCCCACCTCATTATGAAAACTCTCTCTATACATTGAGAAGGAATGATTATTTCAATGAAAGACAATATTGTACAAGAATATTACAAAAATAATGTTTAGGATCCGTATAGATCCTACTTTTACATTCATATATTTTCTCTGGGATATTTTACAATGTAGCATCATTTGGTAGCAAATATCTACACGATACCCAATACTGTTCATCTTTCTGAAATACGGGGCTATAAAATTCGTACTATACTGTACACTTTACACTAGGAAATGAAGGCTACTTTGCAGCCATTGTGTGTCGTTTCTTTTAAGTGACTGTGGCCATTGGACACAACCTGATCTTGTCCATGTGTGGATCTTGGTGACTCAAGTATTCCGTATTCACTGGTTTCTAATGCTGCTGAGCTTTCAGTGGCTGTGGTGAGACCCAGCATCTCACTCACTGAGTGGGGTAAGTTCTTAAAAGAGAATCAAAACAACATAAAACATTAAAACAAACAGCACTATAATTAACATACTGCCGAAATGCATAACACGGTCTACAAAGCTGCTCATGAGACATACCTTGCAATTCTTTATCTGCATACAGATAGACTCAGATTTACCGAGAATTTCTTCTATGTCCAATTTCATAGAGAGTTCATTTATGTGCTGTAACGATAAAAAACAATATGTTACCTTTACACAAAGTAAAAAAATGATCTACATTAGATTATCGTTGCAGATAAACGCAAACCTTTAGGATTTCATTGAATCCATATTTTCTGTCCATTATTTTTTGTTTCTCAGAGTCTAAGATGGCACAGCACACCAGAAGGTGAAAATTTTGGCAAGGCAGTCCGGTCCACATGACCTAATGGGCAAAAATATCAAAGAAATGTGTAATCAAAATTCTGACAGAACAGATCATGTTGGACTTTATGTATTGGTGTGAACATAAGGCGTTGTGACTGTGTTTTCAGCACACCTCCCAAAGGCGAAGGACGTCCTGAAAATGCAGCTCTCTCTTAAATCGGATCAACAACCATCGAAAACAGAAATACAAGTAACCAGAATCCTGTGCCTCTGTTAAAAAAAAAACGAAGTAAACATTAGTCACATGAGGCAGAATACAGTGATAATCTGAATGAATTATCCTCACCGAGGTAGTTCCAGAAGGCCAGGTCTAGAAGGCGTAGCAACGTGCTGAGCTGCGTCAGCTGGGTCTTCATTCCCTGCATCTGTTCCTCAAAGTTTTCGTGCTGCAAGACATTATGAAACGTATCTTAAATGCAGCTTTTATCTCGATCACTCGATTCAAAGTTCTTGCATGTACCAGCGCAAGAACGGAAACATGCTCTATTGATGTCGTCAAATCCCCTCAAAGGCATTCATATGCAACCAAGTGGTAAAGTCAGATAAACAAGATGACATTACCATCTCATCCATGAGAGAAACAAAGCACCAGAAGGCATCAACTTCATTTTCCATCACGACGAGAATGGGAGAGAGCAGGTCACTCATGCCCTGCACGTAACCTGTACAGGAGTATCAAACAGACTACATTAAAAAGCACTCATCATAATGTACATAATTCAATGTGCAAATCAATTAAAATGACATTAACCAAAGCATTTAGGCAATACTTAAAAACAAGGATTGAAGAGTCAGTAGAAGCATTTCAGAACACATTGAATAAAATTGATTCAAATAAGTGTGGTTAACTTGCCTAAATCAAAGTCGTACATGCAGTAGGTCATCAGAATGTCATGTAGTAATATCAAGCCAGGATTGTCCAAGCCTTCATAAAACTTGTTATTGCGGTCGGTCCGGTTCACATCTTTTTCTACAGAGATTCAACAATCAGTAATGCAGCATTATTACAAGCAAAGACAACGTTGCATGTGTTTATTGTTACATTATTTAAACTGCTTTACTTCTTCTTCCGAAACTATTTGTAAAACAACAATGACACTGAATACACACCAATAAGACTCCTGTAATCTCGTAATCTAGAGTTTCTGCGTTCCTGTTCCTCACTGACTGATTTCCACTGCAGTTTCATTCTGAAGTATTCGTCTCTGTTGAGAAAAAACACACACTTTTAATACATTGATACTCAAGCTATTACAACATTAGTTATAAGACACCTATATACGTTTTTCTCTTCTGGAGGTCTTTTCTTTCTTCATGGGTGCTGTTCCAGGGGAAATAGTCAAGCAAAAACTTCCAAGCCTCTTTCCTCACTGCATGACAAAGACCCTGATAAAAATAATACACAACAACATTAATGACATCAGAATTAATGACAATCCCAAGTAATTTCAGAGATATTAAAATTAGTGTTATTGTGTAAAATATATTTATTTCTTCGAAATCCATTGAAACCATAAAAGGTGCAGTGTATAAAATTGAGTGGCATCTAGGGGTGAGGTTGCAAATTGGAACCAATGCTTCACTCCACCCCTTCCCCTTCCCTTACGAAGCACTACGGTGGCTGTCACAGCACTAAGATGTCGCGTATTCACTCCTTTGCTGAAGGAGATATGTATGTAATTGTAATGTATTTACAAAACATGTTCTGTAGAGCAGTTTGTCTGCTTAGGGCTACTGTAGAAACAACATGGCAAATTCAATATAAGGGGCCTGCGGCATATGTAGATAGAAATAGCTCATTCTAACGTAATAAAAACATAACGTAATGTAATGTAATGTAATTATGTATATTATATTGCATTTCTGTCAGTAGATCATCCAAAAAATAACACATGGGACCTTTAAAACTGTCGTACTCTCATGCCTTAAAAGTAAAGTCGTACCCCTTTAAAAATGAACTCCTTTATGTGAGACACGTTTTTCATTCTTCCTTCTGAGTCCTGGTACTTTATCCATTCTTCCATTGTAACAGGCCCCTTCCTCTGCACTTCTGGTCGCGGCCCCAGATCCGGCTGGAACAAGCACACACCTTAACTACAGTATTTCCTGTATTGGATGTCAATTTAGGCTGAAATTAAATTTAGATGTACATCCACTCACTCTGGTTATGACTTCAAAGCCAGGTTCCTCCTGTTGGTTAATCTCTAGTCCAGGAATGAGCTCTCCCATCGGGTCAGCAATCTCCTCTGCAGGTCGCTGGTGACACTCTGAATCCGGCACCCGAAACGCATCAAAAAAGTAATTGGTGACTTTGGAAAAGCCGCCCACTGTTGTTGTATAGGGATCCTTCCTGAATTTCTGTTCAGACGATGAAAATTGTATGCCTTACTTTTATCTGCTTCCACAAACTCGGATATTCAAGGTACCATGTTTTTACGAAAATCAGCTGTATGAAAGACAAGTGACTTAACAAAATTATATAATATTCTTGCTATAAATGACATACCTTTACAATACCATAGTTTACATCATCCAACAGGTTCTCAAAAGACTGTGAGAAAGCTTTGCTAAAGGTGCTGACAAACAGAATGCTTTCATCATCAGGGCTCCTTAAAAAACAAGTCCAGAGCACATCCACGTTAACATTCATTGCATAATCCCAGCAGTAATTAAGAAAACAAACACAATAAAAGCAAAGTATTTGTTGAATAGTAAACGAATGACATCATTGGTCATATCTCTCCATGCCTTAAATGACAGGAGAAGCTAAGCCAACAAAGCCCAGCCTACGTTTCATTATAGAGGCCGAGATAAGAACTTTAATAACAAAAGCTATCTGTTCCTCAGCACAGTCGAATTCAGAATGCTCACAGCCGGATTTAATCTTCTGTGATATTTAACGCTGTATCTTTCATAAAGCCTTAACTCTAAAGGCACAGCTGCTGTTCGACCTTACGAGAGTCACGTTCACGGCCTCTTGCCACAGAACACATGCCTGACTTCCTCATAGACACGAGATGTTCAAGTTAAGTGTTTTTTTCACTTGTATTCGAATCGGGTTAGTTTAGACGTGCTCTGTTTTAGAGGGGAAAGTCTACTGATGAAGAGTTCTGATTGGTCACACTGAAGGGTCTTAGAGAGTAAGCTTATTGCATGTTGTATTTAGTGAATTAAAAGGTCAGGGGTCAGTTTTAAAAATAAGGACGGTGCCGAGTGAAAGCATTACGACATTTTCAATCAGAAGAGGCGTGATATTAGATATGGTTAGGTTAAAACATAATAATATGCTAACTAATGTTTTCAGGGTGATGTATGTTTTTTTATTTATGACGAAAAACATAAAATAGGTCATAACATGATCTGTTTTGAATCGAAAAAAGCTTTTTGTTCGGATATAAGGGGTTCTTTTTTTAGTCATGTATTCTTAACTGCAAAAACTGAAGCATTAAAAGCGCATGTTGCATGTGGCAATAGTCACAGTGCATTAAAACTGGTCAGTAATTCTGCGGTGCACTCTACTGGTCCAATGCTGCAATTAAAAAAGATCACAATTTCACACATTGTTAAATCTGAGACCCCACATAAACAAATATCAATAGATTTTCAGCTGTTTTGCCTTCATCTGAGCCAAGGAAGAGATTTAACCCACTAAAGACGGAAAGTCAGGCACAGATACTTCACTTACTCGCTGATCTGAACTGATTTCCTCAGGCTATCCAGAAACGCTGTGCTCCCTCCCTGGTGGAAGTGAATGGTTGGCAGTGCTGTGCCGTCTTTCAAACTGAAAATAAGGTATGACCAGCCCTCCCGTTTAACTGTGATGGACCTCAGGTCAGACACGTTGAAAGAGAAGGCCCATTTGTTGCGGTCATTTACGTGGTTGGATCCACCTGTGATCAAAAAATAACATTCTCTGTTTCAGTTACAAATTTGCATCTTCTGATTTGGGAACAAAAACCCGACCTATAATTCATCGGCTGATGCATGACATTTTCTGTTAGGAACTGAAAGAAAATGCATAGTGACAGCAGTCTGATACAGAAGTGACCTTAGAAAAGGTCCCCCAGTCAATTTCACATTATTTTTTTAAGAACCATAAGTTCATAAGATTTCTAGGGAACGAGTAAAAAATAAACAAGAACTGAAGTACAAATTAAGTTCCAGGAACTGTAAAAGCACTGCCAGCTTTTTTTGGATATTTCCACAGAGACATCAAACTGGCAAACTAACCTCATTTGCAAAGAGCGTCTTTCAAACAATGACCAGAAAAGACAGCTTGCTTTTTTGTAAGAGCAAACTTAGTCGATGAAATACAAGTTACAAATTCAACGGAGATCAGAAACATTTACCTTCTCCATGACTATGAGCTTTCCTCCTGAATGAGACAGCATTGATCATGTCCCATTCTGTTTCATAGCTCAGCTGATGGTCAACAGGTCGGTGAGGTTTGTTTTCGGAACTCTGAGTCCACTCCACTACTGAATTGGAGTCCTTCACACGAGAATCAAACAAACATAAGTCAGGATATCCATTTAATATAGTATAAAACAGCAGTGCAACAACAGGACTCAGAAAAAGACAAGAGACTAACAAACCTTGCAGGCACACAGCATGTTGGAGGGATCTGCGTCCTCCAATGGTTTATATTCCACAAGAGTTTCTCCATCCTACAGTTAAATAAAGACAAAATCCATAATAAACATGATGGAAGAGATGTGTTACATGAATTTAATCCTGCATAAAATGATGTAGTATTACAGTTTTTAAAGGAGTAGTTCACCGTCAAAATGCAAAATCTGTCATCATCTAGTAATCCTTTTGTTATTTCAAACCTTTAAGACTTTCTTCCGCAAAACACAAAAGAAGATATTTTGCAAAATGTTGTCAACAGCCCCCATTCACTTGCTTTGGTTACAATAGAAGTGAATGGGGGGGCTTGCTGTTCTGTTACCAACATTAAAATCAAATTATCTTCTCTTGTGTTCTGCAGAAGAAAGAAAGTCATACGGGTTTGAAATGACAAGAGGGCATGTAAATAATGACAGAATTTGCATTTTGAAGGTGAACTAGTCTTTTGAGTAATTCAATTCATTTTGATTTCACGAAAACATAACACACTTGAATAAACATTCCACTTAAAAAAAAGGGGAAAACCTCACTTTATCAGTAATCCTGAGGATCCCTGATATTAAATCCTGTTCTTCACATTCATCAGGAGATGAGTGTATAAAAACTCCCTCATGTTCAAATACCACCTGCAAAACAGATGATAGTATGCTGTGACATACATAATAAATCTAGGTTATATATATACATTAATATTACATTGATATATATACACAGGGCTGTACAGTGGGACATAAGAGATGATCTGAGAATTTATTTCATAAGCATTTCACTGTTAGAGAAAACATATCGACAACCACACACTCTTTGCGACGACCCGTCAAAATAAAAGTCTGGTTAATTAAAAACAGGGCTGTTAACGTTTGCGATTATTATTTTCAGATTAACGCGTTTAAAATATTTAACGCAGCATTGGTTTGTTGTGTCATCCTTTGTCTAGGTCGCATTATATAATCACCCTCCTATTCATGTACAGGCTTTTAAACCACTTATGGGCATTTTGATACAGTTGATTTGTTCAGTGAAGATAGGCAGCTTCTAGATGTGGGACGCGGCAAAACGCAACGCGAGGTTCAGTCTGGTGTAAACAGTCACGGGTTTAAGGCTGCGTCAGGGAATCTCTGTCACACAGCGCATCAGTATGAAGTTCTCTTTCGTGCTTAAATGAATAAAACCAAACAAGACTATGACAGAAAGCCCGTTTTGTCAAGCATTTATGAAATAGCAGAGACTTTAACGTGTTAAATAAACTCTTAAATGAATGCAAAGAGTTGTGAAGATGGGAGCGGCAGCTCTTAAAGGGGCCGCATTATTAACCTGCTACTGTGACTCCTGTCACTAATGTTTATCAAAGAACAAAAGAAAAGAGAAATTCATTGTGTTTTGAAGCTTTAATGAGAATTATTCTGTATTTAACTACAATTTAGCTTTAAAGACTGTATTTGTGTTTGAGGACTTCCTTTTAATATGTGTACATTTCCTAACTGTTAAACATGATAGCTCTCCATTAAATTTTTGAATGGCTATAATTAATGTTAAAATTAATTAAAAATAATCGCCTTAATAGAGACATCACTAAAAGTACTAATATCAGGATCTTGGCTTATATTTATAAAATGATGCTGTTAAAGAACTCTGTTGTTATTACATTCATTTGAAGATTAAATGTGAAAACATTAGATTGTAAAGTACATTTTAAAACGTATTATTTAAATTTACACGGAAAAAGGAACATGGGGAAAACTTAATTATATGGCCTATTTATGTGATAAACTCACATGAATGTTTTATAATAATATAACAGAAGTTTCACACTTGTGCTAAAACTGTTTGGCCTGTGCTACAAAACTTTAACCTCTGTAGCACAAGTGCTAGGTGCAAAAAAGTCAACGTACAGCCATATCAAATGTCCATGAAAACAACATTGTGTCGACTGGCTATTTGAAAATATTGAGACAGTCTTCTTTATAAATCAGCAAGAACAAACATTTTAATATTACGTTTTGGTATTTCATAGGTTTACGTTGTTAACTTGCTACTAGAGGAACTGAACTGACAGCTACTGTCATGTAGGGACACAAACAGAATGTTCCAGATTTCTTGTCAGTAAAGCAACACACAACATTAACATTATCTATTTATGAAAACCCCCACTGAATGGAGAAAAAGACATGTGTGTGAAAAGTAGATAGTTACGTAATGGATTCCGGTTAACCATGGCTTAGTGTATTTTATGAGTGAATATTAGATGTAATATTGGTGACAAGGGGTTGTAAAAAAGCAAAGAGAGCACGTTTGTTACAATACTGCAAACCAAGTGAAACAAACTGACATGTATTAAATGAACACAAGCATTTTCTATTATCATACAATAAACTCTATATCTACACAGTAATAATTTACAACTATTGGCAGCCTTGTGACTCAACACCAGTTAAAGCAACGACACAACACCAGTTAAGACATTATTCATTTTCAGACGACCCCCAGACGTAAGTTATATTGTCGACGTGGCGCCACTGCCAATCGCACGACTAACATTACTTCTAATGTCCGTGTTTTCGTAGTTTGAACTGCTGTATGACACTGTTAGTGGTTAGCAGACAGGCTAACTATTGCTAAACACAGCAATTTACTACACTGGTATATCATCTACATTGCTCAGATAAATAGTTAAGCAAAACATCCGCGCCAAATCCTACTGAGAAGCACTTGTAATGCGGAGCTAATTGTTATATTTCACCGTATATTTACTTAAAAAGCAGCATGCTCAGTACCTTGGGAGGAGTTGTGGCCGCCATGTCGACTGTTAAATAGACGACGTAGCACTAGCACTTCTCACGTGCCTGTCAGCGATCCACAACAACAGTGACGAGTCATCTTCCGCATGGCCGGCGCCACGCATGCGCATTCACAATTTTTAAATAAATCAACAATATTTAATACAGATAAAATTAGGGTAAGGATTAGTAGCAATTCAAAACAATAAAAATGCTTGAATATAACGTGTATAACATCGCGTTTTTTTGTACAGAGCTTTTCCAGGTTTTTGCTGGCAAAATGCTGAATGCACCCTCATTTGTATGTGTCGCTTTTTTTAAAGAGTGTAAAATTAATATATATTGTATTGCTTAGTGCCTGTATATTATTATTATTAGTAGAAGTGGTGGTGATGGTAGTAGTAGTAGAAGTTGTAGTATTAGTAGTATTACCTTTTTAAAAATGTGATTAGATTTGATTCGTGGACAAATCTTTAGCGACCTCTAGTGCTGCTCACAACATAAACGAGAGCAGGACTTTTATTTTGAAAATAGATTTAAGATGGCGCGAAACTTGTGAGTTTGTTGAAGATTCTTTACCGCAGAAGTATCAGACTAGTTCATGATAAAACATAACATGCTTTTATGAGATTAACAATATAGAATTGCTTTTGATGATATTTGACTGGTTTCGTCTTGTTTCAAGAAAAGAAGTTCAGCAAAACAGGAATAATTTGGGTACATTTTGAATCCTGATTTAGAGAAACGAATACAAGAATGGTTCAAATTGTCGTCTCGAGGTAACGTTAAACATCGTCTCAACACAGTTTTAACAAATAGTAAATACTAGAGCTTCTTATTTCAATGAAACCTATTTGCATTGTGTTTTGTAGTAATGCTGGTGAGGGTCCCGCTGAATGGCTTCTTGTGGAGCTGCAGGGAGAAGTGATGTCCAGACAGAACACTGGACTAGCTGGACATCTGATGGGAGACCTTCACTACACAAACGAGGTTTGTCTGATATTAACTTTTGACCGGTTGGCTAAGAAAATTGGTTATGTTGTAACCACAGCGCTGTATCCATTTATTTTTTGTTGGATTAACCTTTCGCGCAAACTATAATTAAATGTTTGACCATGTGTTCTGTACTTTATTCAAGGGTGTACCTGTGTTATTAGTTGGACATCACATTCTCTACGGTAAGCAGGTTAAACTCGAGAAGGCCTTTGCTGTTCTGATGAAACATTCTGGTGTCTCCCAGGATGCTGAGGAAAGCATGGAAACTAACCAGGACAGACCAACTTCTTACACTGTCTCAGCCCTCATCAAAAAGAAACTTATCTTTAAAACCCGACCTAAACCAATCATCACTAATGTGCCAAAGAAAGTGTGATCAACGGCCAGAAATCAGACTTACAGATCAAGCATGATACCTGTCAAAGAGATACAGAGTTTATTCACTCTTCGCTGGATTTGCAGTGGTCTGATTACGTATTTATCTATTTTGTGAGTACTTTTGAACAACACCTAGATGTAGTGTTTGAGGTTGAGCCCAAATAGTTTGGGAAGAATGAAATGAAGTATTTTGTGTAGATAAATTGTCAACAGATGCAGTGGATATATTTGTTGTGGAGAAAAGAAATATGTTTCCAACTTGGGTTATTTTGACAACGATAAAGAAAATAGACATTTTTAAAACAGGTTTATTATATCAAAATCATTAACAAGTGTTTGCAAAAATAATTACACTGCATATGGCCTTAGTATCTAAAGACAAACTCCAGAGTTGACAAATGCATACAATACAGTTGATTTCATGTGATGTTAAAAGACCATGATGGCCATTTTTGGAGAACATACACTGTGGTTTTCAGTGACTCCTGAATAAATGGTGCTGTACATTTAATATAATTTGCTTTTTATTCTCTGTATGTAAGCTGCCACTTCCTCTGTGGGATGTACCATACTGGAATATAAATCATTTTTAACTCCCTAATTGTACAGTATTATGATAACTTGGGTACATAAAAATACAGTGTTTCAGAAAAAAAAGTAGGCTACCCTATGAAATGTAGATAACACTAATATCCATCAGGATTACTGAATGTTCTAAATATCTTACAATTTTACATTACAAAAATATATGTTACTGTATGATATATTTGAGTGACTGATGTAAACCTGATATTTACACGGTTGAAATAATAAGATTCACCATCCACAAATGTATGCCTAAACAGTCCATTGCATTGGTTTTGTACAGTTCTTTCTGTATCTGACAGGCAACAGTGCAAATACGTTGTTATCTTTGCTGTAATTTCTCACGCCTAATTTATCCAAATCTCATTTTTGAACGTTTCTGAAGTGTGTTCCTGAGGAGCATATAAGTTCTCAAATTTGGCACCCAGTCTGCAAAATTATTGCATATAACACAAATGTGAACAGTGAGATTTCAAGTTTGATTGAACTTTTTTAATACTGTAGTTCTAAACTCATATTCGCTCTTTTGTCGTAGTTTCCTACGTGTCGCCGTAGGAAACTACAGGTCTGTCTTTAGCCATACTCTGTGTGACTTACACATGTAAAAAAAGACACTCCTCACTAAATGTATTCTTGCACTAACACACCAGCCTCAGTGTTTACATTTCTGCGCTCAAGTTTGCGTTTTTGAGGGCAAGTGAGCAACAAAAGTTACAAACTGTTGCATTTAGAGAACTGAGGGTGGAAAAATCCACCTATTTATGTTTTTAACCATAAGATAAATAAGTTCAGTACACGTGATTCCTATCTTTATCCTAGCTAGCAAACAATTTATTGCCACAACTACTGGGAATCATATATTTATATGTTTAAATATTTCAATGAAAGGAACGTAATGTCAAATTTTGCAACATCAGGCTAATATGCAAAGCATAACATCCTAAGAACAAATTTATGGGAACTATACTATTTATGGGAACTGGGTGTCTTGATACATCTGTTAACATTTTTCAGAGTGTAGTAGAGTTTTGTGGTCTATCATAAATATGTAAATAAATTAAATGCAGTTTAAATGTCCTGTCAACTCCACAAAAATATCAAACAGTGATGTTATGATTCATGCTGGATTTTCATGTGAAGGACGTAAAATACTGACTGGGTTTTTGCAAATACAACGTAGTCTTACATAGTTTACTAACCTTATGGTTCAACCAGAAATATTTTATCATTTATTCACCCTAGTGTAATTCCAAACATGTATGACTTAGTTTCATTGCATAACACAAAATATATTTTGAAGAACGCACCCAAACAACACTGGACCCCATTAACTATTGTATGTAAACAAAACAACGGACATTTCTCAAAATATCTTCTTTGGTGTTCCACAGAAGAAAGAGTTATATACAGCTTTTGAAGGGTGAACAAATGTCGACAGAATTTATATTTTCAGGTGATCTATCTCTTTCAGTTCACTTTCTGCATAATTCAGAGTCCCTTTAACTGAGAATGGTCATGCTGGCTACATGTCCCTACACTAACTTCTCTCATCACTTGATCACTATTGGCTAAACCTTATGCGTTCTTGACTAACCCTCCGATGTGTGCTTTATAATCACGAGATGCACCATTTCTGCTTTCACCTTATGTAAATTACAGCTCTTTCAAAAGCAGAATATGCCACTGGTTGAAACTATTCAAGTAGCCGAACCGCTTCAAACCATCGAACTCCCGGGACTCACATGATCCATAATGCAGCACCATGTAAAGACGGATTCATTTCAAATGAACCCGGATAGCTTGTTCTGCAGCACCATTAAAGTAGGCCACGCTAGGCTTCAGAATATGATAGGTGATACTGTTCCTCTCTTTTATTACAGCGTTTGGCCACTATGGCCAAGTAGAGCACCAGGAGTATGAGCCAGTAACAGGCATAGAGTGTAGTACCAGCGATGAGAAGAGCCTTCTCTGTCTCGCTGAAGGGCTCTTGCACCTCGCAGTAAATGGTATAAACCACCCCCCCCAGCAAAATGGCCGCCCACACAGTCACAGGCACGGCTCCTATCAAATTCACTACTATCTTCTTCCTGCCTGATGTACCCCAGCCTGCTTTGTTAATAGTAAAGAGAGCAAAGATCTTAGCAGGCAGCAGACTTGACATGTAGAGCAGAGAATACAGCGACATGAAGATCATGACCAGGTTGCCACGCAGGAAGCACGCGTAGGTGGCCTTCACTATACCAACCAGCTGGACCGTCAACAAGAAGAGAAGGATGTTCCACAGGCGACCGCGGTAAAACAGATGGATCACCGTAGCCACTAGGAAAAACGGGAAGAACCCGGTCACCACAGACTCATAAGTCATCCAGAGACTGTGCTTGTGGAACCAAAGGGCGTTGTAGAGCCACTCTCGAAAGTAAGACTTGCTCCAGCGGGTTTGCTGGTTGAGCCAGCGCAGGTATTGCGTGGGGGTCTCCGTCTGGCACTGGGAACGTGCCGTGTACTTGGTTTTGTAGCCAAAGCTGAGGACGCGGTTGGTGAGATGCCGATCATCACCAAAGCTGCACTTGCTTCCTAAGAAGGTCTGGTGATACCAGGGCTCCAAGAACTGCTGGAGGAGAGAGTTGCGGTACATTCCAAGCGGGCCGCTAATACACTGAACACATCCAAAGTAAGACTGGCAGGCCCGCTCCACATTGAAGGCCATCCAGTAACGGACGCTGCTCAGGAAGGAAATCCAAGAATCATACTTGTTTAGGATCTGAAACAGATGAAGGTATAACTATGGTTGGCCATACATTATAAAAGCAGGTTATTTACTAGTTGAATTAGCTCTGTTTTAAAAGTCGCAAATAAATGTCTTTATTGATAGTTAAAACAAATAAAAAATCTCACTTGAACATCTCCTCCCACTCCACCCACTTCTGGATCCTGCTCTAGAACCTTGAGCATCTCAATGGTGCACGCTGGATCAAGTACAGTGTCGGAATCACACACCTACCCACAAAATAGAGATTGACTGTTTCAAAAAAATATACAGTAAAGTGACTAAAAGTGATGTCTGACTTACTGACTTTTCTCTTTGTTTAAATATTTTATTAAAGATGCATTAAAATGTAAATGATGTACAGTATGTAGCCTATGTAACATTGGTGTGTTTGGAATATACTGAAGTTCAGCATAGAGAAGAATTTAAATTGATAGTTTACCCTAAAATAAACATTCTGTCATCATTTCCTCAACATTTTGTTGTTCCAAACCAGTATACATTTCTTTGTTTTGATGAACATAAAGAAAGATATTTGGAAGTATGCTCGTACCCCAACAGTTCTCGGCCACCTTTGACTACTATAGAAGGGAAAATAGTCAAAAGTGCTCCAGATCGGTTTCCTTTCCTACATTTTTTTAAATATCTTCTTTTGTATTCAACAGTAGGCTACAAAGAAATGTATTAAACAATTTTCACTACTATGGTAGTCAATGGTGTCCATTTTGTACCACACACCTCATATTTTGGTGATTTTAAAGGGGTCATTAAAGGCAAATACTGTATGATCATACCCCCAACATCACTTTTGGTTACTACTTCTCGGCCACATTTCTGTCTTTTTTAGTTTCTCAGCTGTTTTTCTTTCTTATCTACAATCTATTAATGTTGAGGTCGATCAACAATTGACAAAGAACAACTGCACCAAAGATGTTGGCACACAGATGTTTCAAGGTCATTTTTTTCTTAATCAAATGCTGAGCAGAAACAATGAAAGACTGCTGACAGCGCACAGGTGTGCTCAAAATCACAGGTGACAGGAAGGTAACATGACTGACCTTTGAACTCTGCTGAAAAGATTTAGATTGCTGTGACATTGAGGGAGTACATTATAATAAAAACATGGAGTTGGATTTTACGTTTTTAAAGATTTTGCGCTTACAAAATTTATTGGCCTAAACTTAACTTAATGTAGTCAGATAGAGATAAATACATATCAAATGTTGTCTCACCTGAATGTAATCCACAGTATTTCCCAATGCTTTGAAGGCAGTATACATCACCTCCCTCTTGCCGCCCCATTCCTGCATAACGCAGGAGTACAGGCAGCTCCGCACTACCCTGGCCACCCGTGCAGCCTCCTCTGAGTGGAGCGACCCCCTTCCCAGTCCCCCATCACCGTCATTATGGTAATTCCCCTTCCACACCACGCACCCTGTGTGCTCGGCTCCCCCCATCACCTCCTGAAAGATGTCCATCATGTAAGAATCTTCATGCCGATTCCCATCCACCACCAACACTACTTTAAGTCCAGGGAAGGAAATGCGGCGTATGCTCCGCAGACACTTGCGCAAGTAGTCTGGATCCTCCTGATAAGCTGCAATGCAGAGGGCCACGGTGCGATGCAGGTGCTGGGGTCTGGATGGCCCCCTCATTTGCCGGTGCTCCAGGAAGGCGAAGAGGCTCTGCAGGAGGAGGTGGAGGGATAGAAACGCACCGTATAGACCGAAAGAGAGATGGTGCTGCTCGGTGTGGATGAACTGGTAGCCTGTCACATATGCAAGCAGGATGGCAAAGAGCACCACCGCAGCAAACAGGGTGGTGATGAAGATGCGCACAGCAGTGCCAAAGCGAGAGGGCATCTGAAGAAAGAAATAGGAAAAGGTTTTATCTCAAATACAATTGGATAAGTCACTTCGGAGAAAATCTGCCAAATACATACAGGATGTTAAATATTTTTTTATTTAAATAAATCTCATGATGACTTGTCCAGGTCAAATTTACCCCAAAGCTAAAAATGTATATAATATATTTTTTTAGTTTTAACAACAAGGCACTATTATAGTGATTGTGATTATCATTATCACAAACATTTATTCCAATGTGTGTTCAGGTGTTGAGCTTGTTTTTCTCATTACCGTATATTCTCAATAATGATGCTCATTAGATTTGCATGATTCTATAGGGACACAAAGTTTTTTTAATAGTTCAAATCAACAATACATTAATTGAGGTACCAAACAACACAATTTGCTTTTTATAATAATAATGAAACTTTTAATTCAATTGCTGTCACTTTGAGAGATTGAAATATATTTATTCACCCTCATGTAATGTCAAACCTGTCTGACTTTCTTTCTTCTGCAGAATACAAAAGAAGATATTTTGGAGAACATTAGTAACCAAACAACATTGGCCAATTGATATACATTGTACTAACACAAAACTACGAAGACATTTCACTAAATATATTCTTTAATGTTCTACAGAAGAAAGAGTCCTGTTCAAGTTTTGAACCAGGCACATTTAAATAATTTCAAAATGAGTTGAAGAGAATTTATCACAAGCTACTGGCAAAAACAGAGATCTTGTAAATATTAAACTATAATGCTAGTCAAAGCTTGGCAGGTAATCAGTGGCGGTCAGCCCGTGGAACAATCCCCCCCTTTCATTCATGCCGCTGGCTCCAGCTACACCTATCATGGAAGAAAGAGCCGCTTCACTCGATGCCCTCGAATCATAAATGTGCTGCAATGGGATAGAGTGGCAGAAATATAGCTGACTTCCACTGAAGTGGTTGTTGATTGTTCCGCCACACTAACTGAATGTGATCTGACTGTGTGCATTCCCAGAGTTATTTACAGCTGCAATTTACTCTCTTACATCAGTTTGTTCCACAAAACAAATTACACTTTTGAAAGTAGCATTTAGTTTTAAAACATGCAGAAAATGCATGCATTTCTTGTATACTGAACACATTAGTGCTGCCATAAATACAATATATTGCTTTAATGATCTTGTAAGAGATTAATCTTCTTTCCCTGGACCTACACTGTACATTTCCTTGTGATGTAAGGAGTAAATACAAACAGAATATAGAGCCCAAGGGTTTGAGACAGGAGGCAGATATTGAGTGACATGTTTGACCCTAATTAGAGGGATTCTTCCTCTGGAGACTGAGCTTAAAGGGACGGGGTGAAGAGGGGCCCCATTTCAAACTTAAAAGAATGTCAACTATCACTCAGTCCCCCAAACAAACTAGCATATGTGTGACGAAAGACTAAACAGCGTCCATAGAATAAAAAAACACAAATATATAAACACCATCACCTTTGATCACAAATTCCAAAACAGAGCATGACATCACATCCTATTTTCTGAAAATTTTCTTACTTAAACCTTACTTAAACTGTTGGTGTCTTCACATTCCTATTAGTGCACAATTTAACAATAGACAGGGTTTCCAAAAGAGGTCAGAGGTCAATCTTTACTCACTGTCTTCATGATGATATGTCCAGAGAAGAGATCAATATCTCATTTCTCAGATCCTGAATCCTTAAATACTGTATCAAACGCCTGCTGAAATTAATACAATTACGAATGATGGGAGATGATCAACTGTTGTTTGTAACTCCGCCCATCTGTTTTACCAGCATAATTCGGAATCCAAACTGACTATGATTCACGGAGAAGATGGAGAGAGACATTCTCAGATCTGCTTCTCCTGTAACTGATGCTACAGGAATGAACATGGCAGGTGAGGCAGGTGGTTGCAGATGAAACAGCAGCACGCAGGATCCAGAAGTCTGAGATCACAGGTGCATTACATGCTGGGGGGGCTAATGATGCATTGAGAGCTGGCTGTGTTCTCAGGTGAGGAACCGATAGAATGACAACTTTGGATGTGAGATGTATGACAAACGGGGGTGGAAGAGGAATGAAGGGGGGCTGGAAGCCACCAGGACTGTTGAGGGAGAGTGCAAGGTGAGTGCAAGGCAGATGAATGGCTGGAAGGCAAAACATAAAGTGTGAGTGTGGGGAAATTAAGACTCTTAAATGCCAACAATTTTGAAACGTTCTTTCTTCAGGCATGAAAATAAGGCTCTTTTTCAGAAAAACGAATAATCTAAAAGTCCACTAATGCTCACTATTCTCAAAATGCCCAATATGAGTCTCTAAACCACACTGACATGATCTACAGTCATGATATAATGCAACTGTAACTCGCTTCCGTTTCCTTATATATTTAGTTATCAAATACATTTAATTACGAAAGCTGTAGAGACTATTGACATTTCTTAGACGACGGCAAATTTTAGTTAAACACCCATTAAACAAAAACACATTTAGAAACACAAACTAAAGTATTAAGTAAACTATCAACTTTTATTGACATATACATTTCTCATTCTATGCATAAATTATGTCAAACTTAGTGAGGATTGGATTTTCTGTGTTTCACTGCTCTCAGTCCACAAAAATGAAGATTTAAACTTTTTTACATATAAAAGAAAAGGCTTTGTGAATAGCTTTAGTGACCTCTACTTTGTGAAAGGGCTAACAAATGTATTGTATTTTTTATACTTATGTCTTATACTTGCACATTATTGTTACTAGATCTAGTGTAAAATCTCGGTCTTGTAACAAAACCAAACTGAGAAGCAATACTATAAATCAAACAGTTTAGTGTTTGGGGGATAGCAAACTTCAGTCACTACCACTAGGGGGCACTTACAGAGATTTACAATGCGCGACTCTCAGGCCAACGACCACAAAAAGTATACATCACTTGTGTTTGAGTAATCAAATTGTAAACTTTATTTTATATGAAAAATGTTTTTATATATTTTTTTTAAATGTTAGCCTAATCCTCTTGAAGAAACACTAACTTTTCAGAAAAACACCAGATCTGTGCATAAAACACATTGTGGATTTGCAAATTAGCAAATAATATTCACCATATTTTTTGTCCTCTAAAAAGGCTCCATTCCTGAGGTGATAAATGAACATCTAACTTAACATAAGTGATCTTTTTTAAAATATTTTTTCAAATGATTGACAAATTGTAAAATCCATTTTTAAACTCTCACCAGACCCTTGTTTGGTGAAAGCACGATGATATGGAAAGCTAAACAGCCATAATTTTCCTTGGCTAGGCAACCCGCCATCAGACCAAATTCTGAAGCTTTTCTGTTGCATTTATGCTGTGTGATGTTAGTCACAGAGCCTTAAGGCACGAACAAAGGTGTTGGGAAAGAGAGGGCCCTCAACCACTTAAACTGTATTCCTAAACACACACAAACACTATTTCACAAACCTTCAATGTTAAAATCTCAAAGTAAAAGTCAAGAAACAAATCCCAACTTATTTGGTTAAAATAGAATTACTGTACCTCTTTCTATAATTAGACATTTAAATCAGCGGTGTGTTTTTTTAACAAACTTACAGAAGCCTGTTTGTACTGTATGAACCCACACCCACCCGATCTAAACTCAAGTCTCTCTCAGTTTTTTGTGCACACACACACAATGGGCATGTCACACACTACATATTTCATCCATTCACCACACACAGCCACAAGATAACAGTTAAATGACTATAAATGTCTCTTACCTTCCCAAACCCACAACTGTGATGTTAAGTTCTCTCTCCTCCGGTGGAATAAGCCTTGCTGAGTCGGTGTGTGTGTGTCTGCCAGGCGTCTGCTCCCCGCTCCTCTCCACTACAGCGGAGCACAGCAGCGTCCTTGTTCAGCCTCCTGCTCACACTACATCTTTATTCCAACCACACTTAATTCACGCGCTCCCTTCTCCCAAAATACAGCACCATATCCCTCCTCCTCTTCCTTAGATTCTCCACCCTCTCCTATTTTTGTCTCCCCCCTCCTATCTCTTTCAACAGTCCCGGGGCATCTCAGCCTCAGCTGTGAATTAAGTTCTCACCTGTGCCCGCTGCGAGGAGGTTTGGGGTCTGCTGGTGGGCTTCATCTCTCTGCTGTGCTGCAGTGTCTGCGTCTCTCTACATCCTTCTGCAGTGCTCTCTCACACTCCTCCTGCGCCTCTGTCTTTCCTTCAAGGTCCTTTTTGTGTCTACGGCCCTGCCTCTGTCCCCAGCTCTGCATTGCAGCGAGCCCCAAACAAGACTCGGGACTGTTGGAGCAAGCACCCTCTTTCCTCGGTTACACACACTCTCTCAATGCAAGCTTTATTGGGCTATTTATTTATCATTCGCTCCTCCCTCCAGCTGGCATCTCGCAGGTCCAAAAGTAACTGAGAAAATCAAACAGAGAGGAGGAAAAGATTCAAACTGCAGCATGCTTTGCTATGATCAATACGGACCACGTAGATGAACAGCCAGGTTAACCGCGCTTACATCTGCTGCTGCATGACAGAGTAATCAGTGTAATGGCTTTTTCATGGCAATAGTGGAAGGGTTATTATGGGGTTGTGGGGGAAAGGAAGGTGAAAATCTCCACTAGTTCCATTGGCCTGGCTTCAGTGACGCAAAGTTACCCCTAACTGTGAGATCGACCTTGGCGTCTAACCAGAGAAGAAATTATCAAAGACACATCAACAGTCCACAGCTTACAGTAGAGAAACACTGAGCCAACGTTTATCTCACTGGACAGCTACACTCATCCCTCAAAATAATGTAAACAGGTAACACAGATAAATGCATTAGCTAACATAAACTAGCAATGTAATAGTTTTAGCATTTATTAATTTTGGCTGATTTTAGTTAATGCCAAAACAATTTATTATGTTTGTATACAGAGCATCAACTTAAGTGAGCATTTACAGCGTTTCAAATTGAAATAAAGAAAATAGGCTTCTAGGTTCTTCAAAACAATGTCATAGAACCATTTTTGGTCCCCCTAAGAACAATACACTTAACAATACTTTGTTTTTTATATGAAGCATATCTGTTCTAGCTTTTTGCATTTTCACTTCAAATAACTTTTTGTGAAACGGCACGTTGTTAAAAGTAAAAAATGGTGTTTAAGGTTTTATTATGACACCATTTAGTCAAAATTGTTTCTTCTTTGGCATCATGAAACACTTTTTAAAAAGAGTTTAAGATTAAAAAATGCTTTGGATGTTTTGTTTGTTGTTAGTTCCTTTTTTTACTAATGCATTAAGTCATATTAACAAAAGCAACCTTATGGTAAATTGTTGCAGATTTAACACTTCAAGTTCTTCAAGAATCGGAACGAAATGTTTAGGGGTTCTCGTTCCCTAATAAAATGATCCATCATGAACATTTGCAGAGAAGTAGGTGCAGCCAGAAACAGTCAAATGTTTGGAAATTTGTTTCACATTTTCCTCTTTATATTAGTTTATCTTACTTTCAAAGAATTCAAATTCTCTTGCTTTTTTATTTAATTCAAATTAAGCAGTACGAGTTATTTTTGTCTAGAGCAGACAGGAACACACCCTAGATATCCAGACATGTGCTTACGATGTCTTTAAAACATCTATAACAATGGCAAAACTGAACTGGAGAAGACATCAGGGTTCTATTTAAAGTACATTGTAAATATACATGACCATTTTTATTTTGGAAAAATAAGATAGCTATATTTCATTACATTCATCAGACACGCAATTTAGCATTTTATACTTTCCCTGGCAAAAATACTAACTTTTCTTACATTGTTGCTAAGAGTAGAACAGAGGTATAAGGGTAACAGTGATTTTGGGTGGGAGTTTAAAGAGAATGACAAATTACCCTGTCGTGTCTTACAATGATGTCACGACCCAGTCGTCTTTATATGTACCACAAACACTGGATAAAAAGCAAAGAAACATTTTATCGCCGATGCCGAGTAGAAAAGGCCGTTTACAGAGACATATATCAAGCTTTTTTCTCACTTCGGCCGATAACAAAAACACAAAGCTACTTCATCAACTCTCAGACAAGAAACATGAAATAGGTTTTAAGAAAGAATAGACTAAAAAAAGATTAATTCACAACAGGTAAAGAATCTATCGCAAGTATACACGTTGAGAGGTAAAACAGATTATGTATCTACTGGAGAGCTTTCAAGGAAGAACCACAATCTTTTTCTCGAGTTTCTGCTGAGGGAAGATGAACCTCCTCATGACATCATCCAGCTCTTCCAGAGCAAGCTGAGCATGAAGCTTGGCCACTTCATCCGGGTCTGACCGGACCACCCATTTCAGAGCCCGATACAGTTCCAGTAAAACATCACCAAGCACCTGAAAATATAAGACAAACGACAAAACAGAAGTGCTTAGTAAGCAGATATTTAAAAGTACAATAGTACAGAAGACAAAGAGCAACCATGGAAAGAAAATAATGAATACAGTATGTCTCTTGAGAGGTACCGATTCCCTCGCATCGGTGAGACGCAGAAGAGGTCATGAGGAGTTTTTGTGAGCTGTGAGCTGTTCTGGTTTTATATCTTCACACCCAATGAGCAAGTGACTTATGGTTTACCTGGACAAGCTATCTCATTACTCACTGTAACAGCTGTCCCAAGTAACCAGCATTTCTCATACCAGAAGGACCAATGTGCATCCTGGGAAACCTAGAGACCCAGTTTACAGATGTCATTACCCGATGGGTAACTCCTCACAAGGCTCAATGTCAAGGTCTACACAACATTGACTGCCTGTCTCGCCTATACTTGGTCTACAATGCAAGTACAAATATTTAAAGGGTCAGGTATTAACTAGGGTGGTCACTATAGTGTTATACATCAGGGCGTCAAACGTGTAAAAGGTCATTTGTAGCAATGGTGGGGTCATGGACTTTATGTGTGAATTTATGTGAACGAAAGAAAACAATCCAAATGCTGGGAAAAGTCTAAAGTGCATTTCAAAAAAGTCAAATGGATTTAGTAAAACATTAGGGTCAGTAAATGCCATGTTTTCCCCCTGGTGAACAATTCATTTAACCACGTGACATTACAGGAAGACAGAACCCATGTCTATAAGGTAAAAGTTATGGTTCACCCAAAAATGAAAATTCTATCATCCCTTATTCACAGTCTTGTCATTTGTAAGTCAATGGGGACTAACGCTTATGGTTAACCGACATTCTTCAAAATATCTTCCTTTGTGTTTTGAAGATGAAAGATAGTCATACAGGTTTAAAATGACAAGACGGTGAGTAAATGATGACAGTATCCGTTTTTTGGTGAACTATTCCTTTAAAATACCATTTGCAAGACAACCACATCCAAGATAATTTTTATCATTACGATGAAGAACGTTCATTCTGTGGTATGAAATATTTTGTCCTTACAAGAGGCCAAACTAAAAATCTGTTAAATATGGTTGATGAGTCCAACAGGCCATATGGTTCATATAGTTACAGCTTGTGATAAACTTGCATGAGTGAGATTCCTGAATACTGTTTCTCCCCCCCACAAGAGGGATTAACAGAGAAAATGGGATCTTTTACAACAGGAATATCACAAAGTTGAAGTTTATTTAAATTAAATTGTACATGTGCCAATAGACTTTGATTTATGCATTTAGCAGACGCTTTTATCCAAAGCGACTTACATTGTATTCTCCTATACATTTATACATAGGTATTTGCAATCCCCTGGGATCGAACCCACAACCTTGCGTTGTTAACGCAATGCTCTAACCACTGAGCTACAGGAAAGCCTTAAAGGAGCATCAGATAGAGAAAGATTGTGGGTGTTATAATAGTAATTGTTGGGAGCGTAATGAGGGCCGTGGGAACTTGAGCGTCTGGAGATGGTGATGATTAGACAGAACGTTTGTTCTCTCACACAGGTGACCTCTAAATAAGAGAGCAGAAAATTACAGATGCCCCTCCTCAGTCCAGATGCTGGAAGACCTTACAACCTACTCTTGGAACCTCAGACACAGAACACACGTCCTTCAATCTCAAAAAGTGTCTTTATACCTTTAAAAGAGCTACATACAGATTTTTAAACACTTTATTTCTCTAATGAAAATAATACTTGGCATTAAAAGTATTACTAGTAAAAAAAAAAACATTTGATCACATGTCTATAAATACTCACCTGTGTGGTTTTATCACTAAGTCCTCTTAGTACCAGAGTGATTACGTGGACCGCAGCCCGTCGAACCTCTGCCTCTCTATCCGTCTTTATCAACGCTGTGAGACACGTGCTCAGCTGCAGGAGAAAGCACACAAACACGGGTGAAAAACAAAGAACCTTTTTCTCTATTGGCACTGCGTTGACCACAGGGATCTGCAATGCTGCGCAAGTCGATCTCTAATGTCGATGCAAAGGGTCGATTGATGTTTAAACATGTACACAGGCTGCTGATGGACTGGTTGAGAGAACCCTGTTGCAGCCAGGATGTTTCATGAATAAGCAGTCTTCTTAGTCACCGTGACAGAGATGCTTATTCATTAAGACTTATGAGGGACCAGTGCTGCAGCTCAGCCCTGTACAGTAGATTCTCTCATCCAGCACATACATGCACAACCACTGAAAAAACAAACCGTGCGTGTGGTCGCAAATTTCACATGTTGCCACATAGATCAAAAATATATGTGTTTCTGTAATATACAGTAGTAGAAAAAATATTCATCTAGATTTTAGGCTTTGGTTTTTTTGGATGAAATGCAGCATGAGACCTGCTTTGCTGTAGTCGTGATGCTGAGAACATGTATTGTTAAGTGTTCAGAGGGCAACATTAATAAACAACTGTGGCTTAAATTCATAACCAGTTACAAGTTAGAATGGATATCAATGCAATCCTAAAAAAATACACCATTAAAGTGATAGTTCAAACAAAAATGAAGATTCTGTCATCATTTACTCACCCTCTTGTCACGTCAAACATGTGTGAGTTTCTTTGATCCGCAGAACACAAAAGAATATATTTAGAAAAATTCTATTGACCAAACAGCGATGGCAGCCAACGCTATTCGGTTATCAACATTCTTCAAAATATCTTCTTTGTGTTCTAAAGAAGAAAGAAAGCCAGACAGATTTGAAATGACAAGAGGGTGAGTAAATGATGACAGAATTTTCCTTTTTGGGAGAACTATCCCTTTAAGTGTGTCTATGAAAATATAACAATGATGCCGTCGCTTGCTATTTTGAATTGTGACTCAAGATCCACTTCAACGTGTTAAGGCCAAGGTATTGACTGATCCTAGCAAACAAATCACTGAAACTGAAGCTAGAGGTTTAGGTTTATCCCTACCGTATAAGGCCCATATACACTAGCAGAAACTGTTATCTCAGCACAGGAGAAGATTAAGTGGTGTGAGATGTGCACACACACACAGATGTGCTGAACACAGAGAACAATGACTTCAAACCAGTGGCTTAAAATTGACTAAATACAGTCTAAGCCATGCATACAAAATAGAAGATTTAACATATCACTTGGTTTGGCTTTTAATCATTTAAGATTTGCTACCTCGTGTGCCAGGGGTCCGAGGGAAAAGTCGAGCCGTTGGCACAGTTCTCCAAGGTTGCTGAGGCTGCTGGCACGCACGCTGCTGTCCTCATCTCGTGTGCCGCTTAGGAACACACCAATCAGAGGACGGCCATAGTACGGAGCCAAGTCTCCTGAAACAAATGGGTGACGAAGTTAGAAACAACTAATAACATACTATTAATAATATTCAAGTTAGTACTTACTGTAATAAAGATATGATTCTAGATAAAATGCCTTAACTACACAGCGTCGAGCCAGAACAAAAACAAACACACAGCTAAAGTTGTCACTCCTCTTTCAATCTCTCCATCTTGGTGTGAAAGTCTGAGAAAATCTAAAGCACGTTCCTACAGCATGAGTGCAGTCACTAAACAGGGATTTCTTGGCTCATGAGATAATAGCCAAAATAGCCATGACCATAAAAGTCTTTATGAAGCTAATAGGTATTAGTGTAACAGTAAGTAGTATGTTTAAGAGAAACGAAGAAGAATGAAACTAGAGATAAAAGAAAGGGCTGTGGGCCAGACATTGACTTCTGCCTCAAAGCAAATGACTTAGAATTGTTAAAGCATTAGTAAGATGGGTTAAATTCGGCAAACAAAAATGTAAAGCAGAAGTTACATTAGTGGCATATTGCAAGCTTATTAAATATTTTTTCAAAATAAAGACTTAAATTCAATTCAAACACATTACTATGTGATACATGTGCAAATATGTTTATAAAAATAAAATTTTGTGAAGAGGCCAGTAAAAACATTACCAGGCAATTACAAATCTGATTTACTCTTAAAATCAGGTCATTATTAAGTCCAGTATCAAGGAACTAGAAACCAGCAGGTGGGTCTAGTGGGCCGCTCTCCCACATTTGATGTTACAGGCCAGACCACAGAATGCCCAGCTCAACATATCACTCAAACTGTGTAAAAACCTTCCAGAACCAATGCGCCAGGACCTATTGAGACACAAATGTCTACTTGTTTAAATGGCCATTCGTCTATACATATCAAACAGGCTTAACAGCTTTTGTGGAATCAATCTTTGAAAAGAAAAAAGTGTCTAAGGGGAAGAGAAAGGGCCAAGAAAAAGTGTAACATCCATTTCTTTCATCCAGGGCTTCTTGTTAACTGTGGCCATCTGTTCAAGCCCCTTATTAAGAGACAAGTTAAATTAGAAACCACGACCGCATTTATCCAGAGTAAGGATTGATTTGATTATGACTGGACGTGACCATTAAGCAGCACACTGGTTGGATGTTGAGCTTAAATGTGCTTATAACATCAAGGACAGAAATCAGTGGGTCATTGGATAATAATCTGAGCTCATGTGGGTGAAGTGTGCGATGCCCCCTGCTGTGTGTAAAAGTGACACTGTGAGCTGTGAGATTCATTGTGAGCTTTCAGTCGATCGTGGCAGCTGTTTGGCTATTTGAGAGCTCGGTCTGTCAGTCTCGAGGAGCCGATCCAAGACGACACGCCTCTGATCTCAATAAAGAAACACACATTTGTGCTGGGATACCGTACTTTGCTATTCACAAAACAAGCACAGACTAAAAAAACAAAAAACAGAAGAAACAGATCAAATGCTGTATAGTGCCACATACCCATCGCCCTGCTGGCTCTCATTAAAACCTCGCCCACTTTGAGGCGTGTCTCTAGAGAATGTTCCCTCTTGGGGGCACCTTCACTGGCCCCGGTATGATACTCTTCCAGCAATTTCTGCAGAATCTGCTCGGGGAAAGACTCAGCCAGTACTGCCAACCCTGCATACAGAGAAGAGATAAAAGAACTAGCTTGAATAAAGACCAAGAGCATTTAAGACTGGACTGAGATGTAAACTAAGCTTTATCTCAAAAGGCCTGAATAAGTAAGTCCAGATATAGTCCTGTGTGACCATATATGGACATGAAGTGAGATTTCTCACATGGGCGAGCATAATTAGCTAATCGACCAAAAATCTATCTAAAGGACCAGAACCAGCCCCGTCTAAATCTTAAGGGTATTCCTGAAGTAGCACTAATTTATGCAGAATATACATGTGCGTATACACACACAAAATAACTGGTCATCGATATAAAGAAAATCTAAAACAGGTAATGTGTTTCCAGGTAATTTATAATAAAATATTATTTATGATTATATATAAAATTATTATATAATAAATAACAACATATTATTATTAGCAGAGGTATTAAATGATATAATATGATAATAACATACAGCTGCAATTAAAAAATATATATATATTATTTTTTTGTGTTTTCCCGAATTTACTATTTATAGGAATATGATTAGGTAAAATGATAATTTTGGTTAATTCTGTGGACAACTAAACATACTTCTACCAAGTTATAAATACAAATATTCTTTCTATTTAACTTACATTGCAGGAAACCGAGAAACATGTTAAAATAATTTTGTTCAAATCTCAAATTCTGCAAAGAAAACTAGTTAGAATTCAACACAACAATATTTGAACATGTACTTGGGAACGTTCAAAAATCTTTTTTATGTGACAATTTACATTTTTCATGTATGTTGTTTTGCCACAGTCTTTCACATTTCTGTTGGATGATTTTATTTCACTCCTTATTTTTTATTTAACAGACATGGCCACAAAACATCTAGAAATTGTGATTAAATAAAAATTTGGAATGGTCTCTTCATTTTTTTTCTGCAGCTGTATATTAATATAAAAATTATTAAAGTTGTGTTATTTCCTGCTACTACTATTATCATTATTATCATATTAATATACTAAAAACAAGATTTTCATAACTACAATTCAACTACCTTGTACTATAACATTTTATTTAGACCACACAACGATTCCATCAGGGGCTGAAAACGTACCAAAAATGTCACGATAGCATCTGTGCTTCCATACCTCCATCCGCAATAAAGTCATTTTACCAATTAAAAACAACCTATTGAGATTTCTCTAATGACCGAATTACCATGACATCACTCCCCTCCCATATCTTACCTTGAATAGCAGACAGATAGACAAAAGAGTCTTCATGTTCCAAGTTCTCCAGAAAGAGCTGCAACACATTGAAATGAATGACCGAATGCTTAGCAAAGAATCAGGGCACAGTTAATTCATTCCTTAGCCTAATTACTCCTGACAGTTTTAAAGGTTTCATTTGTTCTGCCCTCAGCACATTTACAGTAATGCAAATGAAAACATGTTGCAGGCCTGCGGTACAAAAAGATTTGAATGTGCTCATGTCTATGAACAAAGGAGCGTGTAGAATTTAACACAACAGAAACAGAAATCAAAACATGCTGTATGTAAATGAAGGAGAAAAGCACTTAATTTAGTTCCCTGAGGTTAAAGTATGTGCCTGAATGTTATGTGAGTGTTAGCATGGCTTTCTGTGTCTATGTGTGAATAAGTTGTATTCATGAAGTGTTAGACTCAGAGGATGCTCTTATCACAGAGAATATTAGATGAGACACTGGAGAAAGACCCTCATCGTAACTAGATCCCATGAGAGTCTTCATTTGCCCTCAAGCAAGAGATTTTACACACCAACCATCCCAGCTCATTTATTAAACATGGTCTGGACCCTCAAAGAAAGCCCGCAGGAGGATGACAAACACTAAGAATCACTAGACTACATATATAGCATATTGGGAGGCGTTTTATTTTGCATTAGTTTTATAAGTGTTTTGTTCATCACTTTCATTATTAAGCTTATATAAGTATACAGCATAAGTTGTGTATTATTTCTAAAAGAATAAAAAACTGATCGGCCTCTATTACACAAACACATATGCATACAATTATTATATATATCACAGACTTACCGTAAGTAGTTTGTCCTTGTTTTGAAATGCCGCTTTATCTCCATCTTTACAGAAACGGGTTAGTGAGCGCAGTGCTACGGCTCTGGTTGGGACATCCGGATCACAGGCCTCTAGAAGGCATGCCGAAAACACCTTACTGGGTTGGACAAATCCATCAGAAATCCTTACAGCTGTCTGTTTGACTGAATGTTCAGACTTTATTTCAGTAGTGTGGGTTGAGACTTCAGGGGCTTCGGCAGGAAGTGTTGCGCGGTTGGGATGGGACATTGGTGTTGTGTTAACCCGACTAACTGAAATGATGGGACTGTCTTTAGAGTTGTGTGAATGAGTGGACGTTAGCTGCCCCTGTGCATTCGGGTTCTTGATACTTGTTGGGTTAGTGTGGTGTTTGGAAGATGATGTTTTGGTTGGGTGGGTGTTGAGACTGTGACATGCTGTTTGAGCAGGTCTGCGTGCTGCTCTGGGAACAGATTCTGAGTGGTAAGCGCCATGCGTAGCGATGGTGGCTCTCAGATCAGAGGCCAGTTCCTGGATGACGGGTTCAGGGTGCGTATGGGATATCTGCTCCAGAGGTGGCAGCAATGCAGCCATTGATGAGTAATCGTCTGAGTTTAGCTATGAGAAAACACACACGCAGAATAGTTTATACATTCAGTTTTTGTCAGGATCAGAGAAGAGCTTTATTTCCAAGTAAGTTTGGACATACAAGGAATCTTAAACTGAACTAAACTAAACTGTGGGTGATGATATTGGAAACACTTTACAAAAAGTGATCAAACGTTGTAAAATAATCTTTATTTTATTAACAAAAATGTTTACAATGGTACACTACCTCATCTGCTCCAGACAGTAATGTGGCCACAAGACCCATTCCCATACTGAGAGTCTGACTCTCTACTGGACTGTCAGCACCACACTCCTCCAGACCAACACATGCCCTCTGCAGCATGGACACTATAAACCCAACCACCTGTAGATAGATGGACACAGAGAGAGAGAGAGAGACTTTGTAGATAACATCATGTTTGGGTTTAACAACATATGCTACAATATCAGCCGTGGAAGGATTATATGGGTGTTCTAAGTAACAGTTAGAGAGACTTTGTTGCTAGAAAAATGGAACAAATCTGCTCTTGAGATATTTTTAGATGTCCTTTATTTTCTTATTAAATCCCCAACAGAATCAGGGCAGAAAAGACAAGAGATCTGCAAAAATGTCTGAAGTAAATGAGTTCATAGAATGTGCTTGAATAGTATATGTGCTTGAATTGAATTTTATTCAATTGTATACAAACACTTCACCCAGTAATTGGTATAATTAAATAACATTTAAAAAAAATAACATTTCGTGAATGATTTTCTATTCTTCTGTAACACACCTGAGTGGGTTTGCGGAGCAGAAGCGTGTGTGGAAGACCTTCACACATGATGGCTAATGTCTGGAGCAGAGCCAGTCTCTGCCCGTGTCCACTCGCACGCTCCAGCAGGTGCTGCTCCAGCTCCAGCAGGGTCATGGATGAGGTGTCAATTTCCTGTTCAAACCCCTCCTCCTGCTCAGCGGCCACATCTGTTAAATTCTGCAAGAGAGATACTCATCAGAGAATTCATACAGATTTGAAAAGACAAGTGTATGAAGGAACCAAAAATGCAACCCTTGTTTGTAAACAATACTTTACTGGAAACTGTCAAATCCTGACATTTTAGCAGAAGACCTCCATACCTCCAACAACAATAAGAAAAACTCTCCAGGCAGGTCACCTTCCTTCATCTCTCCCAACAGCTGCACCAGACACTGAACTTTCCACTGCTCCCCTGAGACCTTCTCGTAGAGAGCATCGTCTTCATCGCTGCCCGAACAAAACGAACAAGAGTGATGCTACCATTTTTACATGCATTACTTAGCAATGCATATTATTATATCATCACGTTTCCTGTTCAGTTACCTAATCGACTCAATAACACCAAGTCTGGCCCCTCCTTCACTGCCAGGTAAGAACTGAAAGCCGTGTCTGACTCCGCCCACATCTCCCATCAGTCCACACAGGCGCTTCAGCAGTGAAAGAGCTTTAGAGGGCTCTGAGTGAGACAGGCACCATATCAGGATCTCCTGACAAGGTGTGCTGTAAGGAACAACCCCTTTTAGTCTTTTCCAAATATTTATTATACAGACTTCAAAACAATTCGAAACAATTTTCCAAATGCATGCTTACCGTAAATGAGACACGTTGTGTTTTGTGAAGCAAAAGAGGCTGAATAAGGTTGGGATGACATCCCGCAGGGCTTTCATTAGCACTTCAGATGGACTGTTGCCTACCACACAGATCTGAGAGAAATTGAGTGCAAATATGGAAATGACTATAGGAGCACGTCACAAAGTTACATAGAATTGATAATATGGGCTAACGGATTCAAATATTTTATTTTACTTTGTATACATCCTCAATACAGCGTTTCAGTTCCCACTCCTCCACTGCATCCTGGGATTGGTAATTTCCTGCAACACAGTTCATTTTAACAACATTAAAATGAATTCTCAAACATACATTAGAAAGCAGTCTAAAAAACACACATTAACGATAACCTTTTTCATCTGCACAGCAATGAAGGGGGGCGAAAAGAGGTCCGAGCAGGAATCGATGCGCAAACTCGGGTCGATCTTGAACCATGGTGAGCGCCGTTCTGGTGGCAACTCTCTGGAACTGTTGTGCAGTAAGCTTGTCTTTGAAATGCAGAAGCTCTAGAACCTAAATCCAGTGAGATGCCATGGTTAGATGCAATTTTGGATTTTCTTTATAGGTTTTTAAGTCTTTTTAAAATTTATCTTATATTTTATTATTTATAAACAATTCAAAAACACTAGTATCTCAATAGCTTCACTTTTCTGTATAATGTAAGAAATATTGGCTTTTTCACCTGTGGACACACTTGACTGTAGTAACTCTCAGCAGAGAGAGACTGCTGAGGACAGGCTGCAAGAATCTTAGCCACAGCGTCACATTTCTTCCAATCAGAGTCTCCACCTACTGGTCAGAGGTGTAAATCGCAGGTTAAATGACTTGGAAAAGCAAAAGCTAAACATTAATTGAACGACATATGCTTAGAGCATAAACCCAATGGAATTATACATGGTGTGTCTCGCTGGGTGACGCATAGCATTAAAATACACATTTTTCCACCACCTTTAAAAATAAATGATTATGCAACAAGAGGCCCTAAAGGCACTGTTTTTTTTTTTGAATATGCAAGTTATGTTCCCACTCAGTAACATTTCTTTCTTCTGTTTTCAACTCATTTAGCCGAACATCACATGACTTTGGTTTCACTGGCTCTTACATTTCATTGTATTACTTTCACAAAAATGAAGTCCTCTTACATCAATAGATGTTTCTATGAACAGTTCTGTACACTTTCCCAAGGTTTTTCCTTCTTACCTCCTTGCCCCTCCAGGATCGCCCTCACCACTGCTTGGACCCCATAAGGTTGGATTAACCTGTCAGAGAGCAGCTGCCCACAAAGGCGTCTAAGCCATGCGGGTGCCTGGGTCAGAGCTTTACCTCCAGCACTTCCACCTCTGGAACCAGAAGATGCCTACAGCACACAGATAATGTATACCACTGATTCACATTCAGGGATATAACATAACATTTTAAATAATAAAATTGTCAGGCAAACCTGTTTAGGACCTCCTTGGAGAACCAGCAGTTCCTTGATGACAATTGGCTGGTACACTTTTCCTAAAAGATTGTGAAGTGCTTCTCTGCAGGATTTGCGCTCCTCTACAGTCAGTCCCTGTCACAGACCAGACCGGATGATACTGACTCAATAAATAGTTTTGGCCAGTATGAGAGCAGAAATGTTGATAAAGATTTACTTTTTGATCATTATAAATGTATATGACTTTTCTCCGATGTTTGTGATTACTAGATAATTTAAAGGAATAAGTCACATGAAGAGTATAATTTAAAAAATGTAATAAAAAAAAATATATTAAATTCTATTCCATGAATATCGTAGGACTGGAATCACATATTTAATAATCTGCCCACGACTGTGGAAGTCCTAAACATACAAGGTCATTTTGCTTTCGTATTATTAGTATATTATTTGATTCATAAAGTTAAGCAAACCTTGTTGCTCTTTGTTCCATCTCCTTCTGGACGATGTGGTCTATACGCTAACTGACACAGAGCTGCCATGATGTCACCCAGGTGGCGTGTAAAAACAGGAGTTGCTAAAGATGACAGGGTAGACACCTCTAGCAAAACATTAGTTGTTATATGTAAACGACGTTGCCCTGCGGGGGCCACGTCACGACGCACTGCTTCCTCCACTGCTACCCCAAATGCTGACCTCAACCCCAGTGGCACCCCGACACCGGGTGCCAAATACGGGCAGAGACCCAGAGTGACCACGAACTGCAGCACAGAGGCCAGTGTTTTCTGCTGAACCACACTGAGCACATCTGGAGGCAGAGGTGGGGCGGCCTCAGGTGTGCCGGGAGTTGTTACTGGAGGACTTTGCTGAAAGGCATCTAGGAGATGGGTGAGGTGACGTGCCAGGCAAAGCAGTAGGAGAAGAAGCTCCTGGACAAAACTCCAAGTTACGTCAACAGTATCGTTGTACACCCATGTGATCTCTCTCCTGACGTCCTCCAGCAGTTGACGGGCTTCTTCAGGCTCTCCACCCGCTGACAGGTGCTCATGAAGCTCTGACAGGTTCCTCTGAAGAGCTGATAATAGTGTCGTTTGCGTGCTTTGGCCATCGATTGTGTGACCTCCTAGAAAGAGGTGCGTCGTGAGTGTAGACAACAACGTTAGATTAGGTGTAATTAAACCAACAAAAGTTGGAAAGTTGTGCTGCGTTTAATATAATTATTTGAATGTGTTATTGACAAACAGTTCTACCTATAATATATATCTTACCTCGTATAGGTTTGGTTAAAATACCAAGGGAATTCAATAATGCTGTGGTCATTTTTCCCATAGACATTTTCCCCGCGCTAAAATGTGTAGCAACACAGTTAGCGCGATTGTTAAACGTCATGACTAGGAGGAGAGAAGCATTTTCAAAATAAAGGTTTGACATATTGACTCATTTGAAGCTAAAGCGCAAAACATATTAAAAGGTCTCTACAGTGTTTATAATTATTTAGAAGAGAGCAAGAATTAAATGATGGATTTTTCAAGAAATTGAAAAAAGAAGGAATCAATGAATATGTTAACTAATAATGCATATTTTATTTATTTACCAACATGATACAATCAGTGCAAATGACAAGGTTCAGGAAAACAAAACATTTCAACACATTTCACTATTATCACTTAAAACAAAGACTTATTTCACCATTCTTGTCACTGGCAGTGAGAGGATTGATTTCTACACCTTATATAAAGTGGCAAACCAGGCGCATAAAATAAAAGCCCTTAATTTGTTTGCATAATATACATACAACTGAAATAAATAGTTAATAAATTATTATATAAATAAATAACAAGCCAACATAAAGTAGTGTTTACAATAATACAAATATCTTTCTTTCAAGAAATACCAAGTTACCTTTCTTTCAAGAAATACCAAGTTAGCTTTCTTTCAAGAAATATCAAGTTATAATCTAAAAAACAAATCATGTGACACATGCAACATTCTCAGCTTATATATATAAGCATATAGAATAATGTATAGAAAAAAGTAATTTTAAGAAGTTACTTATATTGTTCTATTAACTTCCAACAATTGCATTTTAAAACAAACACGACACAATGAGATAAATCTCTACAGTTTGGGTAAGTATTTATCTCTATAAGAGATTAAGACCTAGGGACCGCGCAGGTGCATCCTACTCTCACGTTCACTTTTTCATACTCAATAGAGTATTTGCTCGGGTCAGACGGACACTTGATCTTCTTCAGAAATAAAAAAGTTTGCTCCACAGGCACAGAGTTGTAGCTGTTGTTTTCAACTCCGTTAATGATGCATCCGTCACACAAACACTCTGCTTCCTCATATCTTGAGGGGTACATATCATGGTTTTCCACAGTTCTGAAAAAATTGAAAAAATGGGATATTAGCTGGTTCACAAAACTGGCTAAACAGATCTTACAAACTATTCACTATCATACAGTAGAAAATCCAGTGGATCTTTATTTCGTTATTTGGGTAGAAGTCAAATCACGTCAGCACATATTTTAAATCAGTAAAACAAGATTAACGTTTCAATTTGGGGAAGAAACCCGTTTTACCAGTAAACTTTTTTTGCTTAATGCTTTTTTTAATGCCAACAAAAGTTGCGGATTGCATCTTATTATCCCAGTACTCTGTCAACCCTCCGTTAAGTAGGCGATTCTTACCTTGTCCGCCAGGGGGCGAGTGAGCGAAGACTGAGTTCTTGTGATGGGCGCCCAGCGGAAAGCTCGCTCAAGAAATGTTTGCAGGTGTTTGCCGCATGATTGACGGGCTGTAGATGCGGGTGTCTGTGGACATTCAGGGCGCGAAGCATCTTTAGATGGACTTTAATGAATCCATGGTCAGTGTCATTATAACATGGTTGACGTCTTCTTTCTCCGTGGTTCTCCAAAACGAAGGAGAAAATTAATCCACATAAAAGTAAAGTCTGCAACATAAAAAACATAAAAAATTGTAAATCAAGTTTACAGTGATGTCAGTGAGATTTCTTTATAAATGTAAACATTTCATTATAAAAAGGTAAGATTATATTATATGTAAAAATGATTACTCACCCACTTCTGATCAGGCATTATCAAATTCTGAACTGACCCTCAGTAATGCTGATGTTAAATGCTCAGCTTGTGTCGGGCCACAGGACTATTGTAGCTCTGCACTGGAAGTGGAAATTTATAGGCTGCTTACCTTTCTCCATCACTGGGAAAATCCGAATCTATGAGGAAATAGTAATAAATATTTACTTCCTGACTTCCTCTTTCATATGAAGCATAGACCTTCACTTTTTCATCTTTTCATTAACAGCCAATTAATACCCTTTAAGATTACTTTTGTTAACGTCAATATAAACAGTTTCTCGTGTGACTTTCAGAAACATTTAGACTAAACTGATATAATTTGTGTAATCTGTCACAACTTTTTACTTGGATAATGGTGCGAATTTCCGATTGTACGTTTCATATCGTTTTTTAACAGTTCTCCAGTCAATACCTGTACGTGCTGTGTTTTCAATAAATATCAATATTACAAATAAATGAATAAATACAATTAGATTTTATTATTAAAGAATATTACTTCATGTGCACAATTGATATTCTGAATTAGAAAGTTTAAGTTTTTCCACATGTGAATGCAAAGGTAAATTGTGGCATCCCCATGACTGTTTTGGACATGACAAAAGCTGGTCATTTATTAACTTAAAAGCTTTGACTGCTACTTGTGGGGTTGCCATCAAAAGATTGACTGGGACAGGACCAAGCAAATTTCCCAAGATCACATCATGATCAGCTACTTTCTGAAAATATCTCCCCAGGACTCCCCTAAGATTCAATGCATAAATTGTATGGATTCCACGTCTGGTTAAACACAATGAAGCTTTTAATAAGATAATACAATTTGATGACCACCTAATATCTCATTTCATTTCTTTCGGATATAAAAGTCAACATTTATTTATTTTATATTCTAGTGACGCATTTAATCTTTCTAACAATTATTGACCATGTTTATGTTCGCGTTTAAAGTTTGTCAAGGCTTGTACAGTCATCGTAATTGCACCAGGAGCAATTATGTTCAAACTTTACGTCAGGTATAAAAAAACATTTTATTGACATGATGGCGCAATAATTCGAAATCATTCATTGTGTTAGCTACACAACGCTACGTCAGAGGTGCAGCTCAAATTGCACAGAAGTCTACCGCATGTGTGGGATTGCTTAATTATGTATTTTGCGCTGAAAGAATGTGGGTGTAGCCTATATAGATTATTTAACTTTCACTACTTGTGACGTTTACATATGCAAATAAAAGTTACTAACAATGTTCTAACCCGGTCAATGAGCTCATTTCACTGAACTGCAGTACAGTATGTCATCATACTTTTCTGCAGACACAGGAAAGTGGAACAAAAAATGGGTTTATTTCTAGGAATTAAACAGAACTACACCAACTTATTGAGACGTATATGCTCAGCAAAAAGTTCATGGGCACACTGATATAAAGCACTAACAAAGCTCTGCATTATTTGCCATATTTCCATTAGAAACAAATAAATCAAATGAGGTATTCTCTTTATCAAAATAGTTTATTTAGAAGCTTTTTCTGTCACAAAAAGCACGACGGGTTTATTTCTCATCACCAGGTTCTCCATCACACATTTTCAACTAAAAATGAGGGGGAAATAAAATGCCAGTTTTTGCTTGAAAAGCTAGGGGGGAAAACAATGCAAAATCTTTAAAAAAGCAATACATCACATCACTGTTATTGGTTCTCTAGAATCAAACACTAAGCAATAATGTACATTGTGAGGTTGACTGACAAAATTATAGGTAGATTTGCTAATGAAAAGTTTCTAAAAAAGCAGTTCCATATTCAAGACAGCAAATGTACACACGCCAAATAAGACTGCGTCGTTATGTCCACAAAGCTCATAGCCCTGTCTGTCCACCAGAACTTACCCCTCAACTAAACAGGAGTGTGGAAAAACAAACAGGAGAGAGAAAAAAAGAGTTGTGGGGGGATGGAGCTCAAAAATATGCATTGAATGTGAATAGTTTTTATTATCGAAACCTACAGTATGCTTGGAATTTCCTCAAAAAATGAAATCAGGGTAACGAACAGAGACACTTCTCAACTTTATCACATCAATATAAAATCTAGACGACCTCTCTCGGAGGGCAAAACAAGCAGAAACGTATCTGTGGCCTCTTTTCCCCCAGGACATGAATTATGTGATGCCCTGTGGGGTCAAAGAACGGTGACCATATCCCCATTTCTGGCAAATCCTGGGCGTCCAGAAACAGATGTCCCAGAAGCTGTACGAGGCCATGCTGACGTGGCTTATTTCCCAGGGATTTTGGCTCTTTTGCGGGCTATGGCATCCTCGACGGCCTTCAACTGTTTCAGCAGCTCCTCGCGGCGAGAAAGGGTGCTGCTCGGCTTGGCTGAACCCGAACCAGAAGCCGAGCTGGAACCGGATCCAGCTCCAGGTGCAGGAGGTTTACCAGCAGACATGGCCGCAGGACCTTTTCCAGAGGACTTGGGTGGTGGAGACTGAGGTCGCTTTCTGAATTTGAAAAAGAAACAAATCTGGTGTTTTATTCACGCAATGCCTTCACGCAAAGTCTTTGTAATAAAACATCTATATGAAAAAGACACTAAAGATGCATTTACATTACCACTGAGTTTATTTTTGGACAACACGTGAATGTATACCTATGTGGACTTATTGTGTTACAGGGTGGCCAATGGAAACCACCACACATTCAAGGGATATTCAGAAAAGTGTTATCAAAGAGATGGTGTCATGAAGTACCTTTCTCCTTGTGGTGGCATTGGCCGAGGTCCTTGACCTTTGGATCGATCCATTCTGGGAGACAGCGGAGGCCGTCCTAGCATCCTCCTGTCTCGACCTATGGAAAGGAGAACATTTATTTAAGTCTCACAAAAGTAAAGAAAAGGAGAGATCCTTACGACAAACACATATGCAAATATGGTTCTTAATATCAGTGTACCAAAGGGGTATTTCTGACGGACAACAAACTTGCTTTATTGTTTGTGTTGTTTACCTCTGTCAGGTGACATTGCCATTCTCTTACTGAGAGGGGAAGGGGGTCGCTCTCTATCAGCAGGAAAGTACCTCTTCCTATTGCCTCTGTCGGTTTGTTGCTAGTGATAGATGAAAAGAAAACGTCACTGACCCATAATGCACTTCTGCAAAGCTGCACAACAACAACACACGTCCTTTCTCTGTCGGTTTACCTTGTTGAGCAACGTAAGTTTGATGTCCTTATGAGATCCATATCCTCCCGGAGGACCCATGGGAGGCGGGTGCATAGGGTGTCCCCGGTTTCCAGACCCGGATCTTGGCATGCCAGAGTTGGTTTTGGATGGGAGCCCGGAAGGGTCAACCCGCTTCCTCTCATCTTTAAAAGGCTCGTCTTTCTTTGGGGGTTTTCCTTCGAGGGACACCACGTGAAACAATGACATTAAAATCACATCCATGAGTAAGAACCCATGAGGCTTTGTTCAACAATGCCGCAAAAAACAAAAACAACCAGTGCGTCTCTATCATGATGGCTCAGTAACAGGTGTTGCCGGACATTCTAGCTGGTCTCAGACAGTGACAGACTATTTGGTGACATGTCATTGTCTAGGAATATACAGAGCACAATACCTCTGTCTTTGTTGGGGCCCCTGTCTCGCGTAGGGACCTTGTCCTTCCGGGCGTGTCCTGGGGTGGGTGATCGGGAGCTGGCGGAGGACACAGGACTAGCCAGGTCGGCGTACATATCCTCTGAATCGGCGCTCCTGACCGAGCTGCTACTAGAGGAGGCAGAGGAGACGGATGACACACTGCTGACCGACAAAGACCTGGAAAAAACAAAAAGGAGATCTTGTTTTCCAATCTGATGGATTCTTGGACATTTTATGCTAACATTTAACCACATGAAAGGAGCATGAAATTGTTTGCCATGGTTTAATATATGTAACCCTTAAAAGTTGTTTGTGCATTATTTTAACTCTTAAATGGAAAGGCTTTGGACTGTTTTTATGGTCACTTCGGATTTCACTGTCTATGTGAATCGCCTACCGAGATTTCTGAGATCCGGATCGAGACCGTGAGAGCGATGCGGAGGATGAACGAGACCTCGAGCGTGAGCTGGAGCCGGAAAAACTGCTTGCGCTACCACTGACGCTGCCACTGACTGTCCGCCTGCAGCATAGATAGACACACAGTCATTCAATTAGTCATACAACATGGAAATAAAATAAACATGGTTTATTCTCCAGTTGAGTGAACGCTGGCGCGTCATTGCTGCTGGCCTTTTTTTTCTCTATTCTACGACTACTACGTCAACGTCAGTAATTATGTGGATTAATTACGTGTGGCTTGTGTCAACCATTGACAGCACTACACCAGTACTCTGCCGCTGAACTTCTGAGGTTCTGCCCATGACTGCACAATCCACTACTGCCTGCTCTGCTTCTGCACCCGGACATTTTCTATCGGCCACTTCAGAAATACATTCACCGTGGTTCGCGTCGGAACTTTCAGCGCGACAAATCCAGTTCCATAAAGTCATTCTGGTCTACTACTCCACGCCTACCGCGGAAAGGGGGTTGTTACGCTGACCTCAGTGTGCAGGCCCGCCCAGCTTGGTCGGCAAACATGGCTGCCAAACTCAGTAAGACCATTGTCAACTTTGGTCTTAACATCAACTCACTTTCGAGTAAGAGGCACCTTGAGGATGATCTAATGACCGTAATCTTGACTTTTAATGTTTAACTGAAATGTGGTAGCAGCCAAATTACTTTGTTTCTCCTAATGACCCTATTCCTCCGGGATTTGTTTACATCTCTCAACCGCTTGGCTCTTGCCGAGGAGGAGCGCTCGCGATAAGTACTGCAACAAGTAAAAATAAACGCCTGTTCACTCTCCCGTCTGTCACTCATTAGAGGCTACAGTATGTATGCTCTCTTGACCTATTTTTGCTCTAGCATTGCTAGTCTCCCCAGGGCTGATAGTTTCTCTACCCCGGATGATCTGGTCTCTCATTATAATAATAATTTACTTGCACCACTTAAAACCAGGACAGTATCGTTTACAGTTTGTGAACCATGGTTTACTCCATTTATAAGACAGTTAAAAATGGATGCTCGACGACTTGAGACTTTACAGCAAAACTGTCCTCACTGTACACAAGGACATGTATTGTCATCACGGATTCAATTGGCTCAGATGAAGAAAATTCAAAAGGCCTTTTTTTCCCTTAAAAAAATTACAACATCCAAAGACCCACTTCCTTATTCAAAGCTTATTCAAAAATCAAAATCTTCAACCTGTGGATTGGACCCATTTACTTATGATACAGTCCCCATTTATAGAGGAGTGCCCCAGGGCTCTGTCCTGGGGCCACTGTTGTTTATCATCTACCTTCTTCCTCTCGGAGACATCTTTCACAAATACCATATTAACTTCCAATGCTACGCAGATGACACCCAGCTCTGCCTTTCTACTAAACCCAAAACCACTAAATCTTCTTGACATAAAATCCTGGTTTACTTCAAATTTTCTCAAATTAACTGAAATAAAACTGAACTTCTTATAGGCACAAGATCAACATTTAACAAACTCCAGAATGTCTCTATTCCCATTGATAACTCCTCCATTTCTCCCTCTCTTTAGGAAACAAGTCTGGAAGTCATCTTCAACAGCACTCTTTCTTTCACCTCCCATGTTCATAATGTTACCTGGTCTGTCTACTTTCACCTTCGAAACATTAACCCTTTACAATCCTCCCTCACGCCCAACTCCACTGCTATTCTCGTTCATAGTCTAGTCACGTCTCGCTTATAATATTGTAATTTCTTTTTGTTCAGCCTTCCACATAAACCCCTCCATAAGTTACAACTGGTTCAAAACTACGCTATCCGTATTATCACTCGCAACTCTTCTTTCCATCACATCACACCTATTTTACAACAGCTTCATTGGCTCCTCATCACCCACATTCTCCATATTACTATACCTGCTCAAGCACTCAGATCCTATTGCTCTATTCATCTATCTGTTCCTCGTGTCCATCTTACTACTTAGGGAGCCGAGCTTTCAGTAGCTTTTGAATTCTCTCCCGTCTGAACCTTGTAATATCGATTCTCTCTTACATTTTAAATCTAAACATAAACCTTTTTGGTTTAGTACAGCTTACTCTTTTAAATTATATTGTTTTGTTTTTTTAACTTTATTATATTTGATTGTCTTTTTGTTGTTGTTTTGCTTAAAGTGTACGGTGACCTTGAGTGTCAAGAAAGAGGCCTATTAAATACAATTTATTATTATTATTCATAAACCTCACCGAATATAAACAAACAAGGATTGATGTGCCACATTAAAAAAAAAAAACTCAATTAAGAAATACTTGCCATTCATTCATAATAAACTGAAAGCAGACCTTTAACTTTCACATATCAGTAAGCATGTTTAACAAAAAGCCCATGCATGAGCTTCCTTGTGAAGCCTGAACGTACTTTCCTTTCAGACACATTCTGAGAGTTTAACAGAGAACAGAGGACGGATTTCAAAAGATTGCTGAGGATGTCAATATATGTAATGGCCTCTTAAAATCTGCAAATGGAAATAAATAAGCCTAAACCCATGAGTAAGGGAAGAACATACAGAGTTCTGTCACGCATCACGCTTCTTCTGTGTCATGTTCCTCTTTGACACAATAACCATGGACAGTACAACAAACTTTTATGGAAGCCAACGTTGGCTTGGTAAAATGCATAGAAAGCATTTCATTTTTACTTTGTATTCAATCTACTTCCTTAAAATGAAACAAGACACCATTGATAGCCAACCATGTCAGTATACTTAAAAAAAATCAATCTACTTTATTACACATGCTAACTATTCCCAATGAATGAAAAAGAATCTCAAACTAAATGCTTTGAATACCACATAAAGAATAGTAAAAAACTTTCCCTTTCAGAATTACAGCTAGCTGCATATGCTCATTAATCACATAAAGCATTGATGTGCTAAATGTGTCTGTCTGCCCTTGTAGTCAAAGTATACTTCAGGGTTAGTGAACTAAAATACTACCTTGTATTCAGGAAATACAAAAAAAATAATGTGAGGCATTCCTAACAGACAGGCAAGATACTTCAAATATAACAGGTGGTTCTCTAAATCACCTTCTCTAAATGCTAACTACACGCAAGCCAATGATAGTGAAATAATGTTAAGTCAACAAATGTTTCTTTGTTTTTCAGGAGATTTTCCTGAACACCCATGCAGGGTTTTCCACACGCAAGGTGACACCTTTCTCTCTGACAGACGCGTTACACACTGCTTCCCTGTATTAAAAAGCACTGATACTGTTATGAAAGCACACATAGAGATAGCAGTCTGTGCACCTTTGAACATTGGTCATTGGGTAATGGTTCAATATGCAAATCCACCCAAAACACAAAATGTTAAACAACACCCCCATGACAAAACAAACCTAGTGAAAAGATCTTCTCTACATCTTGATGTTTATGTCACCATTCACTTTTACTGTTTGATTTGTTTAAACTATCCCTTTAAAACGTTATGAAACATCCAAACAAAGAGTCGCGAGATGAGCTGTACCTGCGAGGTGGGTGCTGTTGACGTTCTTTCTTACGTCCTTCTCTCATGTTGGGGGGTTCTCTTGGCTCTCGTGGTCCAGGGGGCCTGCCGGCTGGACGGGGGTTGGGGGGCTTAGGCGCCTCTGTGATGGGCTTGGGTGGCTTCCCCGGCTGTCCAGGCAATGAGGGGGTAGGTGTCATTTTGGGGGGTCCTTTATCCTTGCGAGGAGGGGGGGGTGCACCAGACTTCACCGGGGAGCTTGCGAATAAAAATGCTTTTGTTTTTATTTACTTCTAGTAAATACAACATTTACCGATTCTGGACACTAATTTCAGAAAATGCTAAATTAATATACGCTGTTAAACGCACAATGCTGCGTTCAAAACCTGAAAGTCAATATACAGAAATGACCAGTAAGACCGGTACAATTATTCTTATTTTATAATTGACTTTAGGAGCGCGATAATGGCACTTATCATGAATCATAATTCGTAATGATCTAGACGGAAAGTAAACACAGACTTAAAAATGTGTTTGGAAAGTATTTGTGTATTTACCCCTTCACTGCAACAGGAGGCTGCTCTACTTTGTTCTTAATAATATTTTTCTGTGCTGACAGGGACGGGGAGGGAGACGTAGAGAAAGATTTGGATCTGGAGAAATTAAAAATAAAGTGATTAATAACAGGAAATAAATACCGCCAGTTACATGAAAGTTAATGTTTCAGGCCAAAACCTGACAACGCCATGTGAAAGATTTTAAATTTCAATAGAGCAAAATTGCAGTTTCCCGACACATTTATTACATCAGATAATAGCTTTCATATTTTGATGCGATTTGTGATAACTTGCCTTGAATGGCTTCCGCTGAAAGAGCTATGTTGAGAGGAGTGGCTCGAGAAGGAGCTCATTGAAGACCGCGAGCGAGACCGGGAGGAGCCAGAGCCTGAGAATGTCGAAGACCTGGATGACGACCTGGAAGATTTTGAACAAATTAAATTCTTCAACTTCAAACAATTTTTCATTGATGGATCCACTCAAACTCATATCTTAAAGCTCACGGAGCACTCCTTTACTTTTAAAGATGTCAATACCTAGAAGAATTAGACAGAGAAACAGAAGATCCAGAGGGTCTGTGTCGTCTGCGGCCACGTGGGGGAGAGCCCATGAGACCAGGCCTTCTCCTAGGGGATTTTGACCTTCGCCAGGGGTCCTTCCATTCATCTGGTCTTTTGGGCATGGGCATCATCTCTTTCTTAGGTGGTGGCTGCATTGGACCTCTGGGAAGGAAAAAGAGATAAAAAAAAGAGTTCATTTCAAGACTAAAAACCACCTATGGCAAGACATATTGTAACACAACCTAGTATTTCCTTTTAAGAAGCTTTCGTTCTCTTAAGAAAACAAACACGTGCAATTCCCTCAACGAAAACCAAATGTTTACATTAGAAGTCTGAATTACCGCATGCCTAAGATAGATGTGATTTCATTGACATGTGTTGTGCCAGCTCAATAACAAGATAAACATCTTTTATAAATAAGGATGTTTCTTTATTTCCTTAAATTTTTTTTAAATGTGCATCAAGTTTTTATCTCTTATAAATAGACAATTGCATGTACATGTCTAACTCCTGTGGTTTCGTAGTGAATTATGTTGAATTAGTGGTTACAGACTATATCCTTCCCCATGTCTGTCTGGAACCAATTCAAATGCTGAACAGGAAGCTCAAGTTTCCAACAACCTTCTAATAAGTTGTGTTAAATGTTAACTTTTATTTGTGGTTTTATATTTTTATATTTGTGGGTTTGTAACCACCAATAAATGCTCACATTCTCACACTTGAAACAGAACTGGCATAAACTTACCTGGCCTAAATTGACCAGGTAAACAATGTACTTAATATGCTGTAATATTAAATGATTGTTGCATTATTCCAGCTCAATATGCTTTTGGGTCCCCGACACTCTTTAATAAGGTCAGCGGTTAGTTTTTTATTACTGTCATTTTACACCTCCATGACTAATACCTACACAAGCATAAGTGGCAGAGTTATATTTAGGCTTTGTACTAGAAAACACACAACATTTATAATATTACATCCGGTTGCTTTGAGCATCGCCCTTCCAAAATTAACAACTTGTTTAATACCTCTGGGTATTCCAGGTGACTATAAAACCTTTTTTTAGAAATGTTTGGAGTTTTAGAAAAGGTTGGTCATTAATCTTCAAGGTAATTAGCGATCATTATGAACAATACGCGAGTAGTTAAACTAAGGCATTACACACCTTGACATAGAATCAATTAAGGTTTGTCTTTAAATGACTAAGGTGATCCAACCTGGGACCTGGAATGTCCTTTAACGGTGACGTTAACGTAAACAAACCCAAGGCAGATGGTTCAACAGAGCGTCTAAAAATAGCACACGGAGCTATTTTTAGATGAAATCCGAACCCACCTTTAATTTCCTGTTTTGTGGGAGAAAAAGGAAGTATTGCCGTTCCATAAAGGGAGGAGTCATACCGTCAGTGAAAGGCAAATCCACAATCAACTTTACAAAAAATAAAACTTATTAAAGTTCTTATTAAAACTGTTCTTATTAAAACTGTAATCTGTAATAAAAAAGACAGATCACCCTTGAAGAATGAGAATAATCATTATTAGAGTTTTGGAATCTGAGTGGGTTACATGAGAATAAGTGAATAATCCTTCTGATAAAACTAGACAGAGGTTGATACTCTGAAGCGTAATACTCTTTCCTATATTGATGATAAGTTTGAGAACAACGCATGTTTTTTCTGTGCTGCTAAAACAATACCATTTCAATGAATGATGGGGTTTGCGGGTTATTTTCATACTTGGCCTTCTATTAAAAGATTAATTGTAGCGTAGAAAGAATGTAAATGACTTTCGCTGACCATCTCATCTGCGTATGACATATAAATAAATTCTCTGTAAAGACTTCTTTTCTTTCAACCATTGTGCTCCCTCTGCTTTCAACCATTGAAAAATCTGGTAACTATTTAACTAAAAAAACACTCCTATCATGGGCAACGGCACGCTAGGAATGAGGAATTTAACCTCTGTCCCGGCAGCTGTCCATCTAATGACATAACCTGCTCGAGTAGGCTTTATAAGCATTCTGCACTAAATTCAGACTCAGTCTGAAAGAAAGCACAAGGAGGAAAAAAACACTTCAACAGCTTGGCAGATGACAAGGCTTGTGTAACAAACAGTAATGTTTTAGTACTCGCTACTTTTTGATGAATGGAAATTTACCATGTAGCTAGCTTTTGAATGAATGAATATAGCTTTGTTTATGAATATAGTGTTTTCTAAGAACTGCCTAAACAGCTTTTGTCAATAAAAACATTACAGACCTTCTTAATGATCAGAATCAGAAGGCGCAAATATAAAAATAAAAATTAATAAAAAAAGAATCAGAAGGAGCATTATGTACGCAAACAAGAAATTTGACTAGGCGACAGGAGCTTTGTGCAGAAGAAAGTGTAAACATGGTGCAAACAAAGTGCAAAAATACATTAAGATAGAAAAAATGAGAATTAAATAAAAACAATAATGCACTATATACAACAAGTGAAAACATAAAAAAACAACTACCTATGATTTTTCAGTGTACAGATGTGTTATTTACAGGTTTAACCTATTGTTTCTTTCAATTTACAGTTTTCAGATGCTATGTGCACGGTACATGGCATGGGGCTGATGGTGAATATATTTCACGCCTAAACATTAGGTGGCGTTCAATTGGGTTAACCATATTCTTGAAAAGGAGCGCGGGAGATTTACATGTTACGTCAATGCAAAGACGCGATAGGACATCCTGTGGCGCGAATTGAGTGCTTCCTGGCATTTGACGGGCATGATTCGAGCAAGTTGAAAAATCTGAACTTTCGAAAAATTTCCGGCGCGTTAACCAATCAGGAGCTTGCTCTAGTAGTGATGTGGTAGCGAGCGGAGGCAGAAATCAGAAACAACACTGGAGGGCAGAAATCATCATTGCTGTTCGTGGATACCTGAAGCCGTACGATACATCTTACGTTTATCGAAACAGGAATAAAATATTATAGATATATACGAGACTGGAGCCGCCTGGCAGAAGCCCCTCCCATGACGCGAATTCGCATCTGTTGTGGGGGAAATTTCACAAACCCAAAATGTTCAAGCGTCCAACTACGCGCGATATATTTGTTCGCGCAAGTCGGGTTTTGTGTGAACACTCTATGAGCCTATAGCGCCCCGGCGTCCCCTCAATGGCTTTAGTCGCGTGACGTAAAATGCTCGATTCTTATTGGACAGTCAGTTTCTTCGCTTTTCGAATGGGGAAAGATTCAGTACACTAGAGGAAAAAAAACTTTGAATTTTCGCCACGCGGATATGCGCGCCCAATATGCAAGGCTTGATAAGAATCTATTGTTTTTGTTCTAGAACTTTATCAAAAAATTTCACATGCAATCTGAAAGAGTCTTAACAGTGATCCAATATATTCCTGTCTCCGGTGGGAGAAGTAATGAGCTGTTTGTATTTTGGCAGTTCTTAGGAGAGATTTGCTTTGTTAAAATGGCAGAGGATGATGAAAACATAACCTGGATACTTATGCTCAATTTCGGTTAGTTGTTGAAGCGCTGCTCTCACGCACACGTCTGGAGGAATGTACACATTCGCAAGGAAGAAAGAGGTGTGAAAAAAGCTGTTTGAGTTTCCCAGGAAGCGAACATTACGAACAATACACGAGTAGTTAAACTAAGGCATTACACACCTTGACATAGAATCAATTACGGTTTATCTTTAAATGACTAAGGTGATCCAACCTGGGACCTGGAATGTCCTTTAACGGTGACGTTAACGTAAACAAACCCAAGGCAGATGGTGTAACAGAGCGTCTAAAAATAGCACACGGAGCTATTTTTAGATGAAATCCGAACCCACCTTTAATTTCCTGTTTTGTGGGAGAAAAAGGAAGTATTGCCGTTCCATGAAGGGAGGAGTCATACCGTCAGTGACAGGCAAATCCCCAATCAACTTTACAAAAAATAAGAGTTGAATATTTTTTGTTAATATTTAAAAAAGTTTTTATCTCAAAAAAGGTTGTAAAAAGATGCAAGTTGTTTTAAGCTTAAAAACTCCAACAGATAAAAGATATAATGACAGCTGCCAAATATTAACATTATTATGTTAAGAAAAGTGTTGATTATGGAATGTTTCAAATTTAATAGCCACATACATGTACAGTTCAACTTACAGTTCACTGAATGTTTCAAATGTTTATCCAAACCAGCATGCTGTGACGCTCAGATTTTGACATCAATAATGTTATGCAATTTTCCTTCCTGTCAGGTTTACAGATGAGGGATGAACCGAGAATAATACAATACAAGTTTAAAGTTGAGAAACTGGAAATGTATAAACTGCCAAGTTCTTATTAAAACTGTATTCTGTAATAAAAAAGACAGATCACCCTTGAAGAATGAGAATAATCATTCTAGAGTTTTGGAATCTGTATGGGTGACATGAGAATAAGTGAATAATCCTTCTGATAAAACTAGACAAAGGTTGATTTCTAAATCGATATAATAAAGCGAAACACTCTTTCCTACCTTGATGATAGGTTTGAGAACAACGCCTGTTTTTTTCTGTGCTGCCAAAACAATACCATTTCTATGAATGATGGGGTTTGTGGGTTATTTTCATACTTGGCCTTTTATAAAAAGATGAATTGTTCCGTAGGAAGAATGTAAATGACTTTCGCTGACCATCTCATCTGCGTATGAATTATAAATAAATTCTCTGTAAAGACTGCTTTTCTTTCAACCATTGTGCTCTCACTGCTTTAAATCATTGAAAAATATGGTAACTATTTAACTAAAAAAACACTCTGTTCCCTATTATGGGCAAAGGCACGTAGGAATGAGGAATTTAACCCCTGTCCATGCAGCTGTCCATCTAATGACATAACCTGCTCGAGTTAGCTTTATAAGCATTCTGCACTAAATTCAGACTCAGTCAGAAAGAAAGCACAAGATAGGCGGTAGATGGCATGGCGCTGATGGAGAATATATTTCAGGCCTAATCATGAGGTGGTGTTCAATTGGGTTAACCATATTCTTGAAAAGGAGCGCGGGTGATTTACATGTTAAGTCAATGCAAAGACGCAATAGGAGATCATATGGCGCGAATTGAGTGCTTCGGGCATTTGATGCGCATGATTCGCGCAAGTTGAAAAATCTGAACTTTGGAAAAACCAATCGCGTTAACTAATCAGGAGCTTGCTCTAGTAGTGACGTGATTATGAGGTAGCGAGCAGAGGCAGAAATCCGAAACAACAATGGAGGACAGAAATCATCATTGCTGTTTGTGGATACCTCATACATCTTACTTTTATGAAAACCGGAATAAAATACTATAGATATATACGAGACTGGAGCCGCCTGGCAGACGCCCCTCCCATGCTCAACTACGCGCAATATATTTATATTGTTTACGCAAGTCGGGTTTTGTGTGAACACTCTATGAGCTTTTAGCGCCCCGGTGTGCCCTCAGTGGTTTAAGTCGTGACGTAAAATGCTCGATTCTTATTGGACGGTCAGTTTCTTCGCTTTTCGAATGGGGAAAGTTTCAGTACACTAGAGAAAAACCGCCACGCGGATATTCACGCCCATCCGCATGCCGAAATATCCAAGGCTTGATAAGAATCTGTTATTTTGTTGTAGAACTTTATCGCGAATATTCACATGCAATCTGAACGAGCCTTAATAGTGATCCAATATATTCCTGTCTCTGGTGGGACAAGTAATGAGCTGGTTGTATTTTGGCAGTTAACAAGAGAGATTTGCTTTGTTAAAATGGAAGAGGATGATTAAAAGAATCTGGATACTTATGCTCAATTTCGGCTAGTTGATGAAGCGCTGCTCTCACGCACACGTCTGTAGGAATGTACACATTCGCGAGGAAGAGAGAGGTGTGAAAATAGCTGTTTGAGTTATCCAGGAAACCATAGTTTAAAATTATTGAATGACAAGAATGTCCTGGTAGGAATGCACATTTCCTAACAGAAACTGATAAATGAAGTCACACTCTCTGTAAGCTCGTCCAGACCAGTGGCTGCAGATTCAAAGACACTCCAATCAGAGCTGTCGAAGGAGTCTTGTAAATCCTGCTCTACTTCAAAAGTCAGAGTTTTTAAAGTCGTTAGTACAGGTTTAGCGGTTTTCAGTTTCTGCGTGTGGGTCGGTATGAGATAAACTAGATAGTGATCAGAGAGCCCCAAAGCTGCTCGTGGGACAGAGTGATATGCATCCTTAATAGTGGTGTGACAGTGATCCAATATATTCCTGTCTCTGGTGGAACATGAAATGTTCTGTTTGTATCTCGGCAGTTTATGGGAGAGATTTGCCTTCTCGCAGAGGATGATTAAAACGGAGTCTGGATCCTTTTGCTTTATTTTAGTTATTTGTTCACGCACGCTTCTGGAGGAATGTACACATTTGCAAGGATGAAAGTGGGAAAACTCCAACAGCAAGTAGAAAGGTTTACAGTTGATGAAAAGTGCCTTTAAGTTATGACAGCATACTGTTTTCAGCATTGTTACATCATCTGAGTTTGAGAAGTCCTTGAGAAGTCCTTGTTGATGCGGGTGAGAAGTAGTTTATTGCCCTACTTCGGCAATAAATGGGGGATGCGACCTGTTTGGTCACTGACATTGTTCCCAATGTCTTTCCTTGCGTTTAGCAGAACAAAGACATTTATGCAGGTTTGCAACCAGATCAGAGTAAGTAACTGTTGACAGAATTTTCATTTTAGATTCAAGCAGCCATCCATTTTCAATCTTAAGAATATATCTAAGCTACGTCATATGCTGTCACTGTCAGATGCAGCGAAATTAATTCATGCATTCATGACATCAAGACTAGATTACAGTAATGCACTTCTAGGTGGTTACACTTTAGGCCTACTACAAAAACTGCAACTGGTCCAAAACGCGGCAAAAAAGTATGATCATATAACCCCAGTACTGTCAACCTTGCACTGGTTACCTATAAAGCATCGCATTAACTTTAAGATCTTGCTTATTAGCTATAAACCCCTACATGGTCTAGCGTCGCAGTATTTGAAAGAACTTCTATTGTATTAGAGACCTCCACGTACATTACGCTCTCAGGCGTCCTGTCAGTTTGTAATACCTAGAATTTGAAAATCAAGTGCAGGTGGTAGATCCTTTTCTTATGTAGCGCCTAAACTTTGGAATATTCTTCACATGCACTGTCCGGGAGGCAGACACACTCTGTCAGTTTAAATCTAGACTAAAGACGCATCTTTTTAATCTTGCATACACTACACTTCCATAATATTAATCCTCAGAGGATTTAGGCTGCATTATTTAGATCAACCGGTACCAGGAACACATCCAACAACAAATGATGTACTTGTTGCATCATAGAGTGCAGAACAGTACTCTACTCTAAGCCAGTCTTGTCTCTTTGTTCCAAGGTTACCGCAGGATGCAGTTCATGCCCAGACCTGATGGCAGAGCTGAGAATGGGAAGCGGTGACCTGACAAGAGCTAAGAGGATAGAGCTGGATAAAGGACGCGACAACTTTGATTTTCCTACAACATTTCAAATGCTATTAGATTGTTAATGATAATCTTAAATCTATCATTTACCTTATTAAGTTTATTTTATTTTTATTTAGCCTTGTTGTGCAAGCACTGTTGAGCTTGTGCAGAGGCAGCAGCTTTTGCCAGAGGGGAACTGGAATCCCCTGGTTGGGCCTGAGGCTCCTGAGTTTTTTTTTCTCGATTGGAGTTTTGAGTTCCACACCACCGTTTGCTTATTGTTTTGCACTATCTGCCTGGCCGGGGGGGCTGCTTTAGAATTCAGAAATTAGACATGATTAATATTGCATATAAGAATTTAAATTTAGTCCTTTAATATTTGACCTGTGGTTATCTCTCCTTTATCGCCAATGTGTGCTTTCACTGTGTGTGTGTGTGTGTGCGAGTGTGTTTATGTGTGTGTGAGAGTGTGTTTGTGTGTGTGTGGGTCTATTCCAATGTGTGTAAGTATGTCTGCATATTGTGTGTGTGGAGCATTTGTTTGTCTGTCTTTTGTTGCTTTCACCTTTTTCTTGTTTTTACAGTTATATGCCTATAGTTGTTTTACTTGTATTCAATGTGTCTCATGTACAGCTGCTTTGTAACAATGAAAATTGTAAAAAGCGCTATATAAATAAAGTTGAGTTGAGTTTAATTGCAGCCCAGGTTAAGTGCAGTGACGCAATACTCGTACATCCTAACATAGCTAAAGAAATATGCCTGCTATTTCATCACAACCAGTTCAATTCTCAGCATGCATCATCACTCTACAATGATGAAACCAACAACACAACAGCAAAACTAATGATGGTACATTTCCAGTATTGCAAGATCATTCAGAAATATTTGGGCAAACAAAAGACAGGGAAACATAACCTGTTCTCTTGTATAGTGAACTATCCTGCTATAAATACCACACAGAAAGTTTATTTAAATTTGTGTCCATTTTTGTGTCTCTGCAGTTAGCATAGTTTGAATGATTTGCATTCCTCCTATAATTAAAAAGGTTCATCTATTAGCACGCAAAATAACAAGAACTCTAAGAAACTGCTATATCAACAATATCACTCGGGGATACATCCTCTCATTTTTCAACTGCTTCAAAATGCCCTGACATTAGGGTGGGGTCTGGAATATCACAGATAGTTGAATGAACCAGATTCAGCAGAAGCACAACAATACGTCAATACATAACAATGTTGGGGCAGACAGAGGAATATACCACACACAAAAACAAATTGGAAAACGGAAGCAAGATTGCTTCCTCTTCTACATTTTCCTTATCTTTAGACAATCCTGACTCTAAAAAGATCAAAAAGCAATGAACGTGACTTCAACATGCAAGATGAGAGCATGGATAAATATTGCAGTATATTATTATAAAGTTAATAATTTTTTTTACAAAACAAGAATATGGACAAGAAATTAAATCATTTATTTCTTTGCTTTTAAATACTGACTGCTAACTCATTTATTTGCTTAACTTGCAATGTCTACTGTTTCTGAAACCACTCCCTCGCTTACTCTTTCACTATTCCCTATATAGCGATTAGATAGTGCCTTTTGATTCCACTATATGGGGAAGAAGTGAATGAAAATGAGTTACGATTTCGGATATTGACATAATATAACCTGCGTCTGACAGTACTGTCCTGGCCATTCGATATAACCGTTATATTACACCTGCGGGGCTTCACGGATTTCTTAATAAAATTGTAAGGTTAATTTTCACCTTATTTGTCACGTCTTTGTGTACTTTTTTGAATAAAGCGGATGTAGTAGAGTAGGCGGGGTGAGACCGTGGTTCGAGGCCGGTAAGTAATTCTTAATTAGCGCCAGTGGTGCGCGCACCGGCCTCGCATCACGTAGGAGATTGGGAGCATATAAATGAACAATGGCGACCGGACCGTCGAAGAGAGAGGACCGGGCCCGAACATGTTTGTATTTGTATTTGTGTTATGTTCGCCGGCGGTCGGCCGTGAGGGGCCGCCGGCTATTATTACTTTATTAAATGTTTGTTTAAATGTTTTCCGGTTCCCGTATCCTTCCTTCCATACTTTAATCTTATTACATTGGTGCCGAAACCCGGGAGGAAGGAGAGACATGCTGTCGGAGAGCTCTCGCTGCTGAGGGGCATCTCGATGCTGAGGAATTCGGGCAGCGAGGACGAGGGAAGTCCGCGACCGGCTGCCCGAGGTGGTGGTGCTGGAACAAGTATTCGGATGGGACGGACGGCTCGCTGACGTGCTCCTGGGTCAAGGTGGGGTGGCTGCCATCCAGGAGGGAGCGAATGAGTCGTTGCCTTCGGCCAGAGCCTGCTGCCGTCCCCCCGGGAATGGGAGCAGCAGGAAACGGGAGACTCACTGCGGGCTGCCCTCAGCTGGAGGAGCCATCGCCGGCCGCCAGGGGGCGGAGGAGGATCGAGGTGTCCACCGAGCGTCCAGTACCACCGCATGGCACCGCGAGGAAGAGCCTTTCGGCTGGCTGAGGACCGAGCGGCAGCATGTCAGGGAACCGGACTATATATATTTTTTCCCTCTCTCCCCTCTCTCTTTCCGGTCGCTCCGAGGGCTCCCGTCTCCGTTGTCTCGTCTTGTCGCTGCATACCCCCCACCCCATCCCCCCCGTGTGAGGGAGCATGCACAGTCGTGGGGGTACCCCCCGGCCTGTGAGGGGTGATGGGGGTATGTAGTAGAGTAGGCGGGGCGAGACCGTGGTTCGAGGCCGGTAAGTAATTCTTAATTAGCGCCAGTGGTGCCTCGCATCACGTCGGAGATTGGGAGCATATAAATCAGGAATCTTCAACTAAAATTACTTGAGGTCCAGTAAAGGAACCCTCCTTATAGGCCAAGGTCCGGACAATTACCTAAAATACCTAAAAACATGTATTTATGTTTTTTGGCAGACCAAAGAAACAAACATGTCTTTTCATATCTATAGGACGGCATTACAATATCTGACAACAATATAATGAAGGAAAGTGTGAAAAATACCCTAATCTTTAAACCTGAACTGAACATACATTCATTTCAACATTAGCAACTTTAAAAGAAAACTAAAGTGAGGTTTTCTGCTAAACTGAGATTAACATTAATAGCAGCATCAAGTACATCCTCTGATAACATTTCAGCTCTTCTTGTGGCTTTTGCAGCTGAAAGGGAGGTTTGTTTAATATTTTCTTTACAGTTATTTCATGTCTTTACTTTCCTTCTAAACGTGTTTCACACGCAGCTTTCATTCACTCTTTTACTATTTTCCAATCAGTTAAGGGCTGTGATGTTTTTCTATGATCAACTGTATTCTTAGTGAACATTCATATGCTCATTGTTGGGCGGTAAGTGAGTGAGGGACGACACTGGTAGACCGCTACACTGGGCTTTGAGCTAATATATTTCCGTGTCCTTACCTCGAACTGCTGCGGTCAAGTTTCTTCATAGTGTCAATGTCTCGTAATGCCGTTTAACGTTTCCACTTTTGACAATCGCAACAGACTCCGAGCAAATCAGACAAACCGGCCTTGTGCGAGGCGATCTCTCCACCAATTCATCACGGAAAACATGCTTTTCAAGCGTCAACTTTTCTAACATTTGAAAAATGACATTGTTTTTCAGTCACTGACAGTTTCATCTGTCTGCGCGGTGTGCAGCGAGTCTGTCTCTAGCAAAAGTGCACCGAAGGACCCAAATTGCTACTGAGCGGACCTTGATGTGCCTGGAATAAATTTGATTGCATTAAAAAAAAATTTAATGCGTCCATTTATTTAATACATCAAAAGGCTTAAGGGTCCGGAGGGAAGCATCTCACGGTCCGCATTCGGACCGGAGTCCGCTAGTTGGTGACCCCTGATATAAATGAACAATGGCGACCGGACCGTCGAAGAGAGAGGACCGGGCCCGAACATGTTTGTATTTGTGTTATGTTCGCCGGCGTTTGTTTAAATGTTTTCCGGTTCCCGTCTCCTTCCTTCCATACCTTAATCTTATTACAGCGGACAAAACAACTGTTTATTTACTCTAGCGTTTATTACGGTTAATAACATTATTTTGTATTTAAGCACCAAAATGTAACGAATGTAGGGAACGAATTAGTTCACTCATGTTTCGGACACCACTAAAAAATAGCGGACACCCAATATAGTGCACTATATAGGAGATAAGGAGCAATTTCAGTCACAGTTTAAGACCACAAACCATTGTATTAACATACAGACTTTTAAATAAATATTTAACTCAATTACATAAATGAGTATTAGTTTTGAAACGGATCACGGTTGATTCGTGCAGATCGTGCTTTGCTGTTTTGAATACATGCAAGTTTATTCATCATAAAAGATGTTTTTTGCGCGCACACACTCTCAATCTCTCAAGCATTCTTGTGTAAATCTTAACTTTAAAGTGCTGCGCAAGGCAAGCTGTAAAGTTAAAGTAATACCGTGTTGGGTCAAAGAGCAAATAACGCAATCCACAAAAAAACTGAAACGTGCGCTACTTCAGGAATTTGGACGTCAGTCGAGATACTTACACCTTGATCGCCACCTCATAACACATCACTTTTATAATCTGATATCTAGAGATCCATTCGTCAGCTGCTCTGACAGCATGTTTATATCCTATTTATTTGTTATACATATTGCCTTTTTATAAATAATGCACGCAAACTTTATGACATAGCCTAGAAGATAAATGTTACTATTTAGAAACAAATTTCTATGTTAAATTAATCTGCTGATTTCTTCCGGGTATTTTTCACAACTTGATTTTTTAAAATTCTCTTAACTGCTCATATTATAATAAATCTATGATGAGCATTTACATAAGCCACTCTGCAAATCCGTAATGTGTTCCAAACCGAGAGTTGTGATCCGCTGGACCTAAACCAAGCATACTGTGAGCCGCATTTTAATAAACTGTATTTTGCTTTGTAGGTTTGTAGTATGGGGAAATTTCAATAGTGTTGATATTAACATATAGTATTAAAATAAAGACACTTTAGTATAAACAATTGCCGTTTATCGTTTTTCCGTAACCTCCCAAAAGTCTGAAGAATGGTCATGACCTCGCCCCCCAAAATACTATGTTTTCAGTTACATGTAGGGCTGCACGATATATCGTTTTAGCATCGATATCGCGATGTACGCATGCGCAATAGTCACATTGCACGAGGTGCGATGCAGGGAACGTTTTTTTTTTTTTTTTTTTTAGAAAAAAATGTTGCGCCGGTCTATATTTGCCTGATATAAAGTAATGAATTCTGATTTATGGGTGCTTTTTTTTAACAAAGCACATGTTGTTGCTTCACGTTTTTGACACGCAGCCTCTGCATGCGTGCGCATGGCGAAATTTGCGAGGAACGGGAGAAATGGACGACTTGGTCGCAAAAAGAAGCGCATCGTCAATTATTTGGAAATATTTTGGCTACAGAAAGGATGATGTTGACCAAAAACAGGTACTTTGTCGGGAGTGCCGTGCAGTAGTTGCCACAACACGCGGAAACACAACTAATTTGTTTGATCATTTAAGTCGGCACCACAGAGCTCTGTATGACGAGTGCAAAGCCAGATCTGATTGCCGTCCAAAGCAAAAAACTATTTCGGATGCGTTTGCCAGTGTTACACCATATGCGAAGGGTTCCAAGCGGCATAAAGAGATCACGGATTTATTTTTGGAGAAATTCAAGACATCTGATGAACAGTTCTGTATTTCTACACATCGCAATATACATCGCAGAAAAAAATATCGCAATGTACTTTTTTTTCAATATCGTGCAGCCCTAGTTACATGCAGTATTGAGGAATAGTTTCTCTCATGTAGTTTATAGCATTGCCTTCCACCAGTGGCGGAACGGCCTTCTGGAGCACCGGGAGTTTTCCCGGTGGGCAGCTGCTCCTTGTGGGCCGCCCCATTGTAAGGATATAAAGAAATGATACAACTTTCTTTTCCTCTCTTGTTAAAGTTGTGATTTCTGTGCCATACTGCCTTCCACGACTCCCTTTAAACTACAATTTCCTTAAGTGAGTTAATCCTATTCTATAACTCCGCTATCTCGTGGCGATGATCAAACAACATCAATTATCTCATCAGACACATACGAACTTGTTCACGTAAAAACCTTGCCACATCCAGATAAAGTGTGAAACTTGCACACCTTTCAACGTCATCGGGAGTTACTTAATACAAGCAACAGCTCACGCTCCAATTCTGCCACACCTGGGCAACTGTAAACATTAATGTCCATGCTTAATGAGTTTCTTCCTCCATTCTTTTGCAAACCCAAAAAAACTCCCTCACTTCAGAATGACGTGCCTGGCACTGCTGTATAATGATTGTATAAATTAACGTCAGGTTTAAACAAGTATGACGTCACAATAACAACTTTTAACAATAGACAAAACATTCACTCGAGATGGAACAATAGGAGAAATGTATTGTTATATGTTCGATTCCAAAATCATGCAATAGTTGCAGAGCTTTATCTACACTGAGTTTCATGTGGATATTAAATGAAAATAAAGTGTTACAAAAGTGGTTAATGTTTTGAACCAAGACATTGTATGAATTATTAATACAAATATAAAAAAAAAGTTTTTAAGCAGCTCTTAAACTCTCATACTCTTTAGGTCGGCTAAACTGATACGTCATAGGTTCAGCCAATTTTGCTATGCAAGGACGGTCAAACAAACAGAACAAAGCAACAAGCCAGTGTTGACCACTTCTTAAGAAATAAACACAAGAATGGCATTTTTACAGGGAAAAATTCATTTTAACTGGGATACAAGAAAGCTTCATCTTAAAAAAAAAAAATCACATACTTCTGCTTTAATAAACAAAAAAGCACGATCTTCTATAAGTCAAGTGGAATAACCGACCCGCTTTAATTTGAGTTAAAATGACTGTCAATGAACGTGTGGCACTTAATTACACCAAGCTTAGTGAAATGAAACCTTTTTTTGAAACATCACAAAGGTAGAAAGGTTAAAAGTATATTTTTATCTTTTTGCCCCTAGCATCTTCAAAAAAAATGTTGACCTAAAAATGGTAAGAATCTCATTTCACCACGTAATGGTGCAATTCGAGACATGACTGCGTTCTTTCAAAGCTAACAAATCAGTTGTAAATCTCTTTTTGGACAGCCTGATAAATGATTCCCTGTGCAAGTATCATGTCACAAATTCATGTTCATACTTGCGTTGCAAAAGCTGTGGCCCTTTATGTATTTAGAGAATACAAATTCACAAACACACTAGAGGTGGGAATTTTCAAATCAATCTGATACTAAATATGAATGTGAACACCGGCAAGAACTGGGGTGAAGCAGAAAGTGGGACTGATGTAAACAACATAGGTTTCCTGGAAAGTGACCTTAATCAAACATGCGATCTTAGGCAAGTAAAACAATGATAGTGAAGAAATTACCGTAAGGGAAAATAAAACCATTATTATAAGACTACAAACTGTAGTTTACACAAGCTTTTTGAGAAGGGATGCACACGTTTTTATTCTGACCAATAACAGTCATTCTTTAATCGATCCTTAACTGTTAACTAATGAGATATAAGAACGTTAAATTAAAATATGAATTAGAATGGACAAATGTAATTTTGTATAAAAGGTAGTTTTACATAATCTTTGTAAAATACAGCATAAAGAACAACAGGACATGAGGATTCACAGTGAACACAGAAAAACTGTCAAAATAACATAAATAGACCTAAACACTTGACACAAAACATGCACTGAATTTTGCACTTTGCTAAACCGTTATATATAGCATAGACCAGGGGAAAAACGGACCATGAGAAATAAGCCCCTTTAGCATGCCAACAGTTCAAAGAGATGACTTCACATAACAGGCCAGTGTGCAACTAAGTGGAGACTTATTCAAATACTGATGCAGTACTGCCCACGAGTAATGGCAAAGTCAAAACCACACAAATGAGTGGAAAGTCATATGTCGTTAGAATTTCCATCCATTTGTAAACAAGCATCAACTCCATATAAACTTCACAAACATTACAGCTATTACAAACTGAAAATTTTGAGAATCTTGAGACTCACCTGGGGGGCATGTTTGAGGGTGAACGTGGTGGCTTAAGCGGCTTCTCTTTCTCTTCCTTCTTCTCCCGTGGCTCTTTAGGTGGTCGCTCCCTGGGCCGTCCCTCCTTTTCATCCCGTTTCAGACGATCTCGCTCCCATTCCTCCTTCCTGCGCTGTCTCTCCTTTTCGCGTTCCCGCTCGCGTTCCCTCTCGCGCTCCCTTTGTCTGCGCTCCCGCTCCCGGTGGTCTCTCTCGCGTTCCCGTTCCCTTTCTCGGTGGCGCTCGCGAGGATCTCGCTCGTGCTCTCGGTCCTGATGCAAACAAACAATAACTTAAAACCAACAACCAGTCTCTTTTTGATACACAGTAGTCTAATTACTAGCTTGAGTTCAAATTGACATATTTTCATATAAAACAGAGCCCCCCTTGCAAGTTAACTGTTGTATAAGAGTTTAAGTCAGTTACCGGGATGTCATCTGAAACAAAATCATTCTGCATGTGCGAAACCAGTTACACGACGAAAGCACTTTAAGTAATGAGTAAAATGTTTTATCAGTATGTACTCACAGGGTAGTAAGGCAGCGGGGTCTCTGTGTACTGCACCCTGAAGTTCTCATACTGGCCTCCTCGCCAGAAAGCATCCATCTCAATATCATAGTACGGGTCCCCATACGGTTCACTATAACAGAAACAGATGTTACAAATACCCAGATGAGAAAAATTATACGCTTTATTAAAGGATACTTCGCCCCAAAAATCTGTCATCATTTACTCTCCTTCGAGTTGCTCCAAATTTATATACATTTTTCGTTCTGACGAACACAGAGAAAGATATTTGGAAGAATGCTAATAACTAGACAGATCCCCCATAGACTACCGCAGCAGGAAAATTAACTTTTGGGATCAACAGAACAAAAATTGATAAAGAATGTAGGACATCAAACAGTTATTGGGCACATTTTCTACAATGGTAGTCAATGGGGGGCAAAATCTGTCTTGTTATAAGCATTCTTCCAAATTTCTTTCTCCGTGTTCATCAGAACAGAATTTGAACAGAACAGAATTTACAGAATTTTCATTTTTGGGTGTAGTATCCATTTCATTTAGTGTGGATGACAACATGAATGCATTGCTTTTAAAACTTACCCATAACCTGGATCTCTGATCTCTATATCACTACAACATACGAAAGGAAAAAGCATAAAAATTAGTAACCTAGATTAGTGATTGACGATTATATTTATTAATATAGTAAAGTTTGGTATTTGGAAGCATTTGCTATGACTGGTCTGGACTGGAATATGAATAATTTTTGTACAAATTTATTTGGTAGCTTAAATAAAACTACATACATAATAATGACACGCATATGCAAAATGCTGGTTGTCACATCGCAGAACATTCCAACTTCCCAAAACCAATTGAATGTCAACAACCAACTTTCTTCTTTAGAGCTGAATGAACCAGCAGCAACTATTCACAAACCAAAGCTATAAACTGGAAGATGCCCAGAAGTTACTGAAAAGCTTCTGTTCTGTACCTAGGATCTCTGATTTCCCTTGTGATGCGATAACCGCGTTCCCTGAAGAAATCATTTTCTTTGTCAAAGTCTCGATCATCTTCACCGATGGTTACGGTAAAACGTTTCTCCTCAAAATCTGGTTCCTGTTCTTTACGAATAGTGGCTTTCTTCAACACCTTAAGACATGCAAAAAAGGCCAAGAGTTAGCTAAACTGAACCCCCCAGCTGGAGCAGGGCTTTCCTTTATTCAATAAATCAGGTGCTTTTCCATCTCAGCAATCGTCCCCATCAGATATCAGTATTAGTACTGTTTTTAGTATAGCCTGAGTTTCAGATCAGTATAAAATGTAATCTTAGTTACAATGAGTGAAGAAATAACTGTGATCCCAGAAACATTGCAGAACATATTAAAACTCATTTGAATGAACAAGAACCCCAAAAAAATCCACAGAAATTGTCTACAAACAGTCCGTTCATTATGCTAATATATAATCACTCCTCTGCACAATAATAAATGTACCTCTTTGGCATGTCTAAGTCCTCTTTCCCAGGCGCTCTCCACAGGAGGATCTAAAGGAGGAGGAGGCGGAGGTAACTCCTCTACTGCAGGCCCCCCCTGAAAAAAGGATTTAAAACAAACATTCAATTCACATTCAAACTTGACAATCGTTATACTTCTTAGCTGATAATTCTTTACACTGAGGAAGAAATGAAAGAGTGAAAATAAACCACATATACCCAGGGGTTTGCAGGCATAAGGGGGTGAGGTCCTCCTCCCGCAGGAGGGGCTCCATTAGGAGAGAAGGGGTCTGGTTTGGTGATGAGAGAGTAGTTGCCTTTATCATTGACTCCAGGATGGATGAACCTACAGATCATGCCCCAAGTGCAATTTCCTAACAGAGACAGAGTTCAAACATTTTGATACAAAAAGGTGTTATTTAAAAAGGATTCATTCATGGTTGAACAAAACCTTTCAGATCATCCCTAACAAAAATACTGTTGTTTCTTTAAAATCTGTAAAATCCAAGCCAACAGTTATCAATACAACAGTTCAAACTTGACATAGACATGGTACAGAACAATTCAAAATTAAGGCAGGTTAACACTGTTGCAATTATGAAATTTGGCTGAAAATAAATAATTGCTATTTAAACATTGTTCTATACAGGTTTCATTGAACAATTGTCACAAATTATTGTGATTATTCAATTAATTTCTTTAAAAAAAAATTACTTTGCAGTATATGACACTTAACATATATGAATATGTTTATTTATTTTTTATAAATTAGAAAATTCTATGAATAACCTTAACAATCAATATAAATTGACCATAAGCATAAGTCCTTGGCATCCAAATTAAAAAGAGATTAGAGAAATATTGTTGTTTGCCTCTAGTTCTCTGTACTTTAATGTTTGAAATTACTTCAGTCAAACTGATCTACAGAAAAAATACAAAGCTGACAACACGAATGATGAAGAAATGGTGGATGCAGGAGTGCTGCAGATCTTAGATGTAGAGAAAATCCAGTCTGTTCAAATAATTCTGATCAAATTATTTAATAATTTTGACTATGGTACTTGTTAGTAAATTACAGTGGTACCAAGAAAATCTAGCAATGTTATATTATGGTGTCAATAGGTTGAATTAAAGCGTGGGTGACATTAAAATCAAAACAGACTGGTGTTCTGTCACATTTGCTCTACATTTCTCATGGGAAAGAAATACTGCATTCAATAGCTCCCTCTACTGTTATATTCTGGAAATACACTAATCTACAAACTAAAGGTAGGTGTCTTTCCTAGATGAAAGGATTTTTATAACGGCTTCTGGCAATATAATAAAAACCTACTAAATAGATAGAGCTGAGCTCAGATATCATGTAAACCACAACCAATACATTCACAGAACTGCTTATTTGGCACAATCAGAAAAGTCTGAAAAATCATGAATGAAGAAGTACCTTTCATGAAAAACCTGCAGATGGGTCTTGGCCTGATCTTCCTGTCTGTGGGGTCCTTCACCTCTCCCTCTTCCAGATCATCGTCCTTAAATAAACAGTAGGATGGAATAACATAAAATTTGTTAATGGTCTTTCCGTTTCATTCTAAAGGTCTTTTTTTCGTATGGGCTTTTTTCGTATTTGGCTCTCATTTGTAAGCACACTGCGTTGGTTTCGTCCGTCATAAAAAATTCGGACCGCGTTTGATTTTCTGCGTTTTTCGCATCCGCCAAGCAATTTCAGCGGCCTTTTTTAACAATTCAATTGTATTGGTTGTGGTAAATGTGATTGACACAACATGAGGTCGTATTTATTTTTTAACGTGCGGAAATTTCAGATGCAAATTTCGGACTAAATGTGCAATGGGCTTTAGCCAAAGATCCGGGATTATATAGTCGACCTACAAATGGTTTAAATAATAGTTGTCCCGTGTGCAAAAGACATAAAAAGTATTATATAATGTTGACATTACACAGTTTAAACGTACATTTGCTAAATATAATACAGGGCTCCAGACTAACACTTGAGAGAGGTGGCACCAGCCCTTAATTTTCTTTTAGAGTTGTGGGGTGAGGTAAGAAAAAATAATTACTGAAACGTCATTGAAATGAATTTAATACATTTAATAAATTATTGTTATGATAAAATTATTTTTGCTGTGTATGTAAACTCTCTTTCAAAACTTTACAATATATTAAAGCACATCTTTCTTCCTTTATTTATTGTGAACAACTCCTATAATAGAGCACAATTCTTTTAATATCAGTTAAAATAATTGTTTTTGGGCCCGTCCTTTGTTGTTTGATGAAAATTATAAACAGAGTGTTTGTTTCCCAACTGTTTGGTCACGAAACCGAATACCTTTACATGGTTTCTTGTTAATATGTGAATTTTTACATTATTTTGTATTTAATGCCCATTTCAGAGTAAGAAGGCATTTAGTATTTTGTGCTCTGAATCTCTGGGGGCGCAGAGGTGTTAAGAACTTGAGTCATTTTACTTGATTACTCTCCTTAAGTTTTATTTTGGGGGATCTGTACTGTACTTGAGTACAATTAAAAATGAATACTTGCACTTTTACTTAATTACATTTTTAGAGAAAAATAAGTACTTTTTACTCCTTACAAAGTACTCATTTTTGGAGTCTCACTTTCCTCAATCTTCCCTTACTACTAATGAACCAACTGAATTGCACTGATAACCAGTTTAAGTTGAAAGTTTTTTTATTTAGCCAATGATACTCATTTTAACATTCAATAAAATTGGCCAAACATGTTAATTGGTCCTTTTGAAATGACGTCATGTCACATCAATTACCACAATGCACAGCACCTTGCTTGACCGGGAGCTGAGAGAAATAATCAGTGGAAGAAACACGAGGAACACGATTCCGCTACTAATACAGTTCAAAACCCGCCACAGGACCAAGAGCACTTGTGAATAAGGATTTGTGTATGATGAAGTGCGTTCTTTGTCTCCCACTCGCAAAGGAAATATCTGCCTATATTGACTCCAACAATTAAGAAAATCAGCTTTTGCTGAAGTTCAACCAGATGTTTTACAACCTTGAGTAGCATTGTTCCATATATTAGAATAGGCAAGTTTTGTAGTTTTTATAAAACTGCAAGAGTTCAATCAATTTAAATACAATCAGTTCTAAAGCAGGATAAAATATTGCATGTGGTTCATTCACTTCATATTGTGAAAGATTAAATGCTTGACCAAAAAATCTCAATAGTTTTATATAGTTACATTTACTTCTACACAAGTACAATTTAAATGTGGTACTTTTTTACTTTTACTCGAGTATATTTCTGGCCAGATACTTGTACTTTTACTTGAGTAAAATGCTTGAGTATTTTTTACACCTCTGTGCGCGCGTATATCTCAAACAACCCGTGAGACCTGAAGGCTTTTAGTGATTATTCTTCATGAAAGCTGCATTGATACATGTTTGGCTTCTATCAATAGCGACTTACAAATAAATAGTGTAAAGCGTGATCTATAACATTTGATATGCTTTGCAGTATTGTTAGAGCTTTGTACAATAGTTAAGTGCTTAAAGTTTAAAAACACGTTTCCTGCATAAGCTTCACATGCATACAATACTCGCATCACATTTTGTTATGTTTGCTGTTTTGTACCTTAGCCGGGGAAATTCTTGTATTCTGCATATTTATTTAAGTTGCAAGATTGTGCGCTTCACTCGTCTGCTCTTTTGTTCCTTCACCTCTTACCCGCGAATTACATCTTTAGGGGCGGGGGCACTGACAGATAAGTGAATGGATGAAGGAGGGGAGACGAAAATGAGTGACTGAAGGCGCTATTAAAGTTATAATATGCAAAAATTATAAATTGATCAGTTTGCCAGTTGCACTGGTGCAACCATTAAGAAAAACTTTTTGCACTGGGAGGAAAAGTAGTCGTAAAATTTGTTCAGTCGCAGAGTAAAGTCTGTAATATTTTTTTAATCTGAAGGACTAGATGGATGTCTAATGGTTTTAGTTTCTAGTTTTCTTTCTTAAATAGCATGATTGGCTCCTAAAGTACAGACAACATTAAAATGAGTTTGCAGTCCGAAGATGCATAGAATATAAAAAAGGTTTACTTACATCAATCTCTCCTTCGTCAATCTCTCCATCATCTTCATCTTTCTTTTTATCACGAAACGAGTCTCTCCTGCCTCCTTCCTGACCCTTGGAGTCCACAGACCTTTTTCTTGGAGAGTCCGTATTGTCTGGTGGCATAATGGGTTTCCTTTCCTTTTTCTTCCTTCTCTTTTCCTCCTCTTCATCCTCTTCATCATCATCTCCAACCCCACGAGCAGGCACCTTTTCTGCATCCTCCTCCTCCGGAGCAACAGTGCTGGGCTCCTCAGGAACCTCCTCATCATAATCCAGCTCATGTTCATCTAGATCTCGGGATACAGAAGACTCATCTTTCAAATCACTCACTACCATCACGGCCCTCCTCCTCCTCCGTTCCTCTTCCTCATCCTCCTCATGCGCAGAACGGCTAAGGTTAGATTTGGTGGTTTCCTCAATGCCATCATCATCCTCATACTCTCCTCTTGTGTCTTCCTTCTCCTCCTCTACTGGGGTGAAAGGTCGCTCGTGTTCTGACTCTGGTGACTCAGGATCGGGCGATCTTGGCGTTTCCAGAATTTCCTCCTCAGGAGACCGGCTGGCACCCTGCCGGCTTCCTCGACCTCGTTGGTGGATTTTATCTACCATGTCAGCATCCATCTTGTAGTCTTCCTGGTCTGAGATTTCTTCTGGATCTTCTTCATCAGCTGTAACCCTTTCTCCATCAAAGTCGGAGTCTCCTCCATCCTCCTGTCCTTCATTTTCATCATCGTTCAAAAGCTCACTATCCGACACTACCTTGCCTTCTTCTGTTGGGGACTCGGGCGATTCCAGCAGCTCACTGTCAGAGAGACCCTTCTCCTCCTCCTCAGGGGATTGGGTCGGGCTCTCAGGCGTATCCATTAGCAAGAACTCTACAGCAAAGATTTAATAGCAGCCAATAAGTTAATCTAATGCACACAAAATTAAACAGACAAGTTCAGACGGTTAAAAAAAAGATAATTTCTAGAAAGCATATTTATACAGACATAAAAGTACAAAAGACACTTAATTGCTGGTATTATAAAATAATTATACATTCATTTTTGCAACAAATACAGCACAGGTACCTTTACCATTTGCCACCATAGTTTCTCTAAAAAATAACACAATAATGATATTCATCGTAAAAATACTAGGATCAAACAGTATAAAAACGTATTTTAATGACAGTGCAAGTTAAATTCACTTTAACACAATTTATGTTGTGGCATCAATAAATTAATTCTAATATTTGTAATATCTATGGCATTTTTGGTGGAAACTGTGGTTACCATGGTATATTAATGTACCTATTAAACGAACATTGCGTGCATCCACAATAACATCTCCACGTTAGCCTGCTAACGTGATAATAGCATAGTCGGATATAAAACTTTACCAATTTTACCATATTTCACAAACTCCAGTCACTGAATCATACGGAACATGTTTACCTTCTCAGATTAAAGGCAATGGATTCATGTGAGGGCGACACATGTCGTATTAGCCGCTTTATCTTTAACGGGTCAGGTCGTTGATGGCGATGCGGCTAACAGGCCTGAATCCTGCGCGCCCGCTAGACGACGACGACGTTATTTCGGACATTTCCCACACGATCGGGCTTCGTTAACATCGAAACGTAACTCTAAACAGCCCACGCGAGAATGTAAGACTCTAAATTAACAGATTAAAGCGTCGCACTGTTGCTCCGATGCACGCCGTCTAAAGTATCATGCAACAATAAGCGCTCCCTCCAACAAAACACGTAGATCGCGAATTAAACACATTCGGTCACCTTTCAAAGCACAGCGTCTTTAAAGACAGGGTCTCGGTGTAGGGAGTCACCCGGTCTCTCGGTTCAAGGTGACTGCGTTCAAACAGTGAACGATTTGTCGGGGTTCTTAATTTTCTTTACCGGAGAAATTCATAAACCCTGCACGGCACAGCGAGGGCGGCCATTACCCGGACGTCATCAATGCGCGACATCTGATGCAGAGTGACAGGATTTGAAAACTCTCACATTTTAAAAGTTTTATCTGTGCTCTATTTAATTTGATTATTTTCTGTCAGTACAAGGCTTGTGCTTTTCACAAATAAAATTACCCAAAGTACTTCATTATGATTGTTTCTGGGCACATTTTAACTGCACAGTTTATTCCACAGTTTAAAGTTTTAAAAACAAATAAAATGCACGTGTTTTATTTATGTTTGATTATATATTTTCATTTAAAATGTATAATAAAATATATAATATATCCTCATTCTAACAGAGACAGCTGACTACAGCTTCCACATTGTTGTCTGTACAGTACGGTTAATGTTTTTATAGTTTTCTATCACTGGTATAAGAGTAGTATGTGTGTGTGTAAGAATATTACGTTAAACAGCATCATGCAAGACGGTTCAAACTGTAGATGCGAATTTCCATTAACCTTCTCCACTAAGGGGAGCTATTGTAGCGAAAGGACCTGCAATTGAAAGGACTTGGAGTTAAAAGAGTGCATTTACTAGCGCTTCTGTGCAAGATCAGTCATGTCAAATACTTCACATCACTGCATTCTGTTTTAATCTGGGGTTTTGATCTGGGGTTTACTGCCGAGACTGCTTTTGGTGTTTTTGACTGCATCGATTTCACACAAGAAGAATTATGACTGGTAGGAGATGATTTTATTCTTACACTTTTATTTGTCAAAACATATTGCATTCATCTCGGGTGATTTTCTTTATGTAACTCAATTTAGCATTCTGTAGTACTTGAAGACAATTATGAATAAGAGATGTATGCAATACATGTTTTAAAAATTTCGTTTGCATTGTATTTTGCATTGGTATATTTTACGATTTATTAGACTCTTTGATATTTCTGAACTCTGTAGCCTATACTATGTGTTTGCAAGCGATTCTTCACTGATTCGTTTTGTTTAGGCTGTTTATATTTGGGATATTGCATATTTTACAAACTGTTTATTATTTATAATTAAATATAATAAACACATCTTTAGAATTGATTTTGAGATTGGAATTTTCAGGTTCACATCATCTTTGAGCTGCAAAATTGTAGAAAACTATACGTCCAACCATGCAAAATAGGCATTATAATAATTTCCACAAATTTCGTGTTAATAAGACATTTGCTTTTCTGTTCAGGCACAAATATATGAGAGACTGTGACTCTCACATCGAGACTTTTTCTGTCAAAACCTAGTGAGCTGCCTACCTAGACAGCATTAATGGACATCACATATTGTGGAGCAGGGGTTTGGAATGCCCACGTGATGCCCCAAAAGTTGTAGCTCATGGTTTTGAAATAAAGCCATATGCTACTGTTTGCCCAAGATTGCATTAAACTGATTCAGTCAATTATGAGCAAAACACTGTGAATGACAGCCTGGTAAGCAGTACGCCTGAACATCACTATTTGTGAAAATCTCAAAAGCTCTCCATCTACTCTATACTCATTCTATAATCTATAAAATGCCATTATTTGAATAATTATTTTTATAATAGCAATTATTATATCTCATTTTATAATATAAATCATACATGTGCATTTTATGTGCAGCAGACTACCCTGTGAATAACACACACCCATGAATACAGATTTAACACATTGTTCTTGTAATAGAATATGAAACAATAAGATGAAGTCAGAGCAGTTTGTGCAATGCTCGGTTATCGGGATATTGAATTAAATTACTTTGCACATCATGTCCACCTCAATTTATTAGCGAAGCCACAGAGAGGCCGTGTAGTCTTATTTATAATCCAAAGAGACGCCTGAAAAGAGCAACAGATGTCCAGAATTGTTCAAGCTCCTGTATACAACGTCTCATTCCTTAGTGGCTTTAATGGAATCTAAAATCCTAAAGGATTATTCTTGGACAATAGAATTCGTAAATTAAGGTGTCAAAAAACATTTTTTGTTCACATACTGTGCAATATACAAAACCACCAATACATGTTTGTAAATGTTTTTTAGATCATTGAATGTGGAGAAAAGCATTATAGGAGTCATGTTTGAGATATATTTCCTGAGTATTATATGTGCCATTTGCCACAGCAGCTGCATGGCTTTAAGGCTTTCTGTGATTTTTCCTACTTATCACCCAACACCACTAAAATGTCTCATTTGAATAAATTAAAGCTGCTCATCCTGTCTCAATAATGTTTGGTGGAATTGTCCTAAACCCGGACTAAAGCAGGTGTTATGGGAATATTTTGTAAGGAGATAAAACAGAGTTTATGCTATTTTAATCAGTGATGTTCCATACTCCATTTACCTGTTTCCCATCTTATCTCTGATGCCAGATGAAATGGACCATTGTACAATTATTTAGCAATTAACACAAGCCTATTAAATCCTCTTAACAGTGACTGGGACTTGCACTTTCTCTGCTGACTACTGCAATCTTTATTACAGGGTGATCAATAGGATGGACGATTGAAAAGCAGAGAAAAAAAGGAGGGAAAAAAAACTACAGGAAAAATTACCCTCTGGATTTAAACGCGACGGCTTTAATGGAAGGATACGTTTACAATTTAACACTGAAGAAATAATGGGTTGCGGTCTGCAGAGGAACATCATTTTAAAGTCAAAGCCAAGAAAATTAAATAACGCACGTAATAAGAGAAAAGACCGTCAATAGAAGCTGGAACACAATAGATCATTCTTTTGAACATCAGAGTCCATTTTCTTTAATTTTCCACCAGCTTGTTTCTTTCTTCTGTGCCTGCCTGTTATTGTGTTTAGATTCAGATTTAACACGCATATGTAAAGAGTCATACACAAATCAAAAACACTAATCATGCAAGAAAATGTGAGCTCCAGAATGGACACCCCCACCAACATCTCTCTGGTGGGGCCCGGGGATGCCGTTTCGGAGTCCCTGGAGTACAAAACAGTCTCTGTGTTCCTGGTGTTGCTGGTCTGTGGGGTGGGAATTGTGGGAAACATCATGGTTGTGCTGGTGGTTCTTACCACCCGACATATGCGTACACCCACCAACTGCTATCTGGTGAGCTTGGCGGTGGCAGACCTGATGGTTCTGGTGGCTGCGGGTTTGCCGAACATCTCGGAGAGCCTTATGGCCACCTGGGTGTTTGGGCACGCTGGGTGCTTGGGCATCACCTACTTTCAGTACCTTGGGATAAATGCATCCTCCTGTTCGATCACTGCCTTCACTGTAGAAAGGTAAAATATATTTTTTTATTAGATTTGAATGAATGATCTTTCCTGTAGCTCAGTGGTAACACCAAGGCACTAATAACGGCAAGGTAGTGTGTTCGATCCCAGGGGATTGCATATGCTTAGAAACAAATGTATAGGGTAATGAAATGTATGTCGCTTTGGATAAAGAGTCTGCCAAATGTACAAGCATGTTATGGCTTTTGTGATTTAAAAAGGTGTTTTTTTACCCTCTTCCTCAGGTACATCGCCATATGTCACCCAATGAGAGCACAAACTGTCTGTACAGTATCTCGAGCCAAACGCATCATTGCCGGAGTGTGGATCTTCACCTGTGTCTACTGCATGCTTTGGCTCTTTCTAGTGGACATCCAGGTGAACCCAGACGGTCGTGTGCAGTGTGGTTACCGTGTCTCTCGAGACCTCTACCTACCCATCTACCTTATCGACTTTACCATCTTTTACGTCATCCCACTACTTCTGGCCATTGCCCTTTACGGTCTGATCGCCCGGATTCTTTATCTGAACCCTCTACCCCACCCAACAGACTCGGGCACCGTTACTGCACCCACTCTCAGGAAGAGCTGCAAAGATACACCAGACGGCGGTAAAGCAGGTCGCCAAGGACGCCCAAAAAGCACGGTCTCCTCCCGGAAGCAGGTGGGTGTGTTTGTGGATGCTTGTGTTTAGACAATTAATTCTGCATTTTAATATCCACCGAGATTGCAGTGGAGGGCAAACGTGGGGCAGCTCTGCTCTCCTGTACCGTGCTTGATCATCATTATCTCATATTTATGTTTGAAAGGTCAGTGCTTTCTTTCTAATTGAGTTAAGTTTCACACTATTAAATGTCAGTTTGTATTTAGAAGAGTGTGTTGATATGTTTCTCAGGAAGTTACCAAACTGCTGTAAAGCGAAAATGTTTAATTGGTGAAATTTAGATAATCACTATGTTTCACATTCTGTATAGTTTTTTTATTTTACCACATTTCAGGTTCATTATCCTAACCCTGGACTTTTGCGGTTGCCAAGCAACGCACCACATTGATATAGAACATGCGATCACATTCATGGTTATTTTACAATGGTTTGTAAAAGGAATTGACCATCTCCTTTACATCTCAGAACACCAACCTAACCTTCACACCTGTGTGAATGAACCTATAGAAAATAATTTTAACCTTTTCTAAATGCATTGTCAAATATTACTGTTGTATTGCTTGTAAGTGAATTTGAAGTTTTCTTTGCAGTATTCGAGCTTTGGAAAAATACAGAGCATCTTTTCTGTTATTTTGACCTGTTATTTTGACCATTCTTTGCTGGTACTTTCCACCGCCGCTGGAGATTATAGATGTTAGAGATGTGATCTTTGCATGCCATGAGAAAATGAGAGGCAGACGTCATGCCATGTATTAAGAAGTATCCATATCCATATATTACGATTTGATTGCTTGTGGAGATTTCTGCAGACCTTCTTCAAGTACTGATGGAAATATATACTGTAGTTGTGACCGTGCACCGTAACATGCTGTACTGTATCTAAAATTACATTACATTAAATAACACAACACACCAGCTTTAAGCAAACCGCGGACAGCTAAAAAGGCATTCAAATAAATTGTAAATAGACAATAGTGACCAATTGCACAAATTTTCTTATGTCTAAAACATTTAGTAAATGGTTCTTCGGGGAACATATAGTTCTTATAACATCGCTGTAAAGAGTTTAGACAATACTGGTCCAGAAGCCTTTACTTTTTCAGTTTTTTGACAATACACAAACAAAACGACAATAAATAAAATACAACACAGAACATTTAGACATGAGTTAAAAGAACATCTTCAAGACAGAAAGAGGAAGTGCTTATGGACCAGTGTTGTTTATGTCTTGCAGAAGTATACATTGTAATCTAAAATCTATATAGTGAAATGAAGTTTACATAGCCATGATATAAATACCCAAATATGCATACATATATCAAATATATCAAACTTTATATGGTTTAAAAGTTTAAGGCTAAGATTTTTCAATGCGGCACTCATGCCATTCAGTGACCATATGTGTCCTTGTCCTCACAGTGAGTGCGCTTATGTGTGTGCGCTGACAATCATGCATGCCGCACGCGGCACGCCTCAGATCAAAATCTTGAAGATTCAAGTGGGCCTCACTTGAGCAGAATATTTGCATAATATGATTTGTGAGGTTCAGTCAAGTATGCTTAATACTCCTGAAGATTATACTCTTTGAGGTTACAAGAGGGGCTCTCTTTTAAACCTCCATTGCACCGCACCTCCAAGCCTTTGATCACTTCATCATAAATGTTGTAAAGTTCAATACGATTCAGGACGCCGTGCAACTCTGGTGTCTGAGTGAAGTTATCTCATATGAATCTGATAAAGTCATCATTACAGTTTAGCCCCCCTTCATTGAACCTAATCGTGAGTAACAGACGCCTTTGTTTGGCTGTGTTAAGACCTTGTTTTCTATTGATAAGGAATCACTATAACCAGATATTTAAAATGCATATTCAAATAGTCAGCGTCACTCATGCAGTCATTATCTTCTCCTTTAATTAATAGAGCTCCTCCCAGCCGTACACTGCTTCAATTACACGCATTGTTTTGCAAACAATTTTGTCATTATTGTTGAATGTCTCCATCCTCGGCTGTCTATCTCTAGCATGGGACAATAAGAATGTGCTATAACCCCAGCGGACACCCCCAGTGTGTATGTAAATGAGAATATTTTGAGTAGTTATTTGTCATTTATACTAGGTAAGGAGACTCAGTCGAAGCCAGTATTGTGTTCTTGAAAGGATAGATTGCAAATTTATTTCATCCTTCTCACAGGGAATTATCCGTTTTTTTCTAACTGATTAATTTGACTTTTAAGAAAAACTCTCTGTAACGCCCCCTTGTTGTCAGTACACAGACTGCTGCATTTTTAACGCAGTACTCTAAAATGCACTTCTTTGTAAGACATACACTTACATTTATTCATTCATCAAATGCTTTTATCCAAAGCGACTTACAAGAAATATAATTTTGTCAATGAAATTTCAATAAGTCCATTCTACAGTCATATTTACAAGTTGATGTTATGGAAAGATTATCAACAGAAAGATGGAATCATAATAGAATTATGCAAATAATGTATTTCCCTTACTTTAAAATAAAAAAGTCTTCCATATTTAAAACCAATAGAAATTTATATTTTTGTTGGAGGTATTTTCATATTTAATTTTTCTTTAAATGTCTGCTTCACGTGGCAGGCTACTAGAAGTATGTGGAAATCCTCTTTTAATTAACAAGTTGACTTGGCCCCTTAATTCCAGTGACATTCTGGAGAACTGTTTGCTCTCAACTTTATGGCAACAGATTGGTGAAATGCCCTTTTCTGTAACAGCATTATAATGAACCTGTAGACAAAACATGGTCCATAAAGAAATTATTTACTGAGTCTGTTGTGGAAGTGGTTTACAAAAGGCTGAGACCAGACCGTTGAATTACTCACCCTCTTGTTATTTCAAACCTGTATGACTCTCTTTCGACTGCAGAATACAAAAGAACATATTTTGAAGAAAGTTGGTAATCGAACAATGGCTGTAGCCATTGGCTTGCATTGGTTTTGTGTCCATACAATAGAATTGAAAGGGTATCGCCATTGCAGGTTTGAAATGACAAGAGGTCGAGTCAATGACGGAATTTTTTATTTTTGGGTAAACTGTACAGTTTAGGGTTACTAAATTTTTATCTGTAGGAAAGCAAATCCATGTATCCATGTTCCAGCATCTAGTACAGAGCCTTCACAGAAGAGCTGTAGCTTTTAGGAAGAAACCAACTCTATCTGATATTGTTGGGTTTTGGATTTTTGGTTTCACATACTTCTGGCAATTTAGCCCCGGTTTCACTGACACGGCTCATCTTAAACCAGGACTATGCCTTAGTTGAATTAAGATATTTTTGTCGTTTTTAGTAAAATGCCTGAGATGAATACATAATATGTGGATCTTGAGGCAAAAGAATGGCACCAGGGAAAAAATGTTTATAAAATTAGGTAGTTTTTATCTATCACTGCTTAAAATAAACAAGCCCAATGTCAGTTAACACTAAATATTTGTTGGAACTTGTTTTAAAGTAAATATAAAAAAATCATAGTATTGAAAGGAACAATTTTGAGGCTAAATTGGCCCATTTAAAATTTGTTCACAATAACTTACTTCTAATGGTATAAAAACAATTTGTTTACAATACGTTAACAAGACACAGATTTTGACTCATTGATGCCTGAAAAAATCCTCTGAACGTATGTTGAGAACATTTCTTTAAATATGATGCAAACCATCACACAGACAATTTTGTCTTTTTGACCTCTCGCCTCCTCAGGTCACCAAGATGCTTGCAGTGGTGGTCGTGTTGTTCGCCCTGCTGTGGATGCCGTACAGAACCCTGGTGCTCATTAACTCCTTCGTGAGCACGCCTTACCTGGACGCCTGGTTCCTGCTCTTCTGCAGGATCTGCATATATGCCAACAGTGCCATCAACCCTGTGGTTTACAACCTGATGTCCCAAAAGTTTCGTTCGGCGTTCCGTGGGCTGTACCGCTGCCACAGAGAGGACGGGCATCAGCGGACGCTCTCCGTGCTCCAGAGTGGATACAGCCTTGGAAGAGACCCCAGAACGTGGAATAACACCAATGGCACCAGAGACACTTCCAAAAAAAGGGGTTTAGCCTCTCCTGACTATAAACCAAACAGACCTGGGAACGACAAAGCAAAAGACAAAACACAAATTCGGGATGATGCAAAAAACAAGGTAGCTCCAAACATTAACAAAAATGATGTGGTGAACGATAACATAGAGACCGCGACCGATAAAAGCCAAACATCAGAAGACCAAGAGATGTCTACAGTTGAGAATGGGGGCAAGATTAACGACAATGGGACAAATATAAAGGAAAGCGAGGTTATTCAGAATATTGTTGCTGACATGGGCAGCACAGAGCAGACGTTGGAATCCAAAGCTGATCAGAATGACCAAGAGCTGATTCACACCAATGTGTAGATCACTCTTAAAGTTTACTTTCACGTCATGCTATCCAACAGAAAAGAAGAGAAATTGGAATGCGTGTCCTTACAGCCGTCATCTTCTCTCAGCAGTAGAGGTGGCAAGACTAAGGCCACTCTCGCTTCATAATTTACAAGTGGAACCATTAGGCTGTCAGCGGCAGCAACACATGCCTCCTCTTCAGAGACACACATGGGAGGGCTGCTCGGTTTGGTCAAAACATCACTTTGAATTTGAACAGCTATAGAAAAAATATTCTTAACAGCTTGTACTGCTGCAGCTGCGTAGATATCAAGACTAAAAAAGCATAAAGTACCCACTAGAAAAAAACACAACTGAGATAGTTTTAAGGTCTGTTTTTAATTAAACTTGCTTGAATCTCTTCTCAGAACCTGAGAGAAAAAACTATTATGTTTTGCAAGGCAGGAACGCCTTTTGTCTCTAAATTGAGTTATGTTTCTATCCCGCTCTACCGCCTAAAGAAATACTTACATTTTATGTGTGTTCACGTCTCCCTTAAAAGAATTTACTACGTTTATTTAAAAGAATAAACACCCAGACCCAAAAGTGAACTGTGTAGAACATGACAGAACAAAAGATGACACGAGAACACACAAACTATATATTTAATTCACTTGAAGTTTAATAATTTAACAGGGTTGTTTTTTAATTGTGTTCATTCTAAGCCTCAGTGTGTTTTCTTATCAAAAATGCTTAAACAACCTGCTTTTTGTCTTCAAGCTCTGCCGAATGAAAAAAGAATCAATCCTACCAGTACCTGCTTTTAAAGCACAGACGTCGAGTTTTCACATTTGGATATGGTTTAGGGCACGAGGTCCATTCAGATGCTTTCATCAACCATAAGGCACACTTCTTCGTTGAGTTTTTTCTATGACACTTCTATGACATTTGCCATAGCTGGCTGGCCAAATGCCATATTGCTTAGAGATGTAATGCTCGTTCCATCACAAACTCAAATACACTCGACTCCCTGTATATGCCCAGCAGTGTTGAGCTTTTAAGACCCTATTTATGGCCTCGTAAAGATGAGTAGGGCATCTATTTGTCAGGTGTAGTTATTTTCATGTATTTATGTGGAGTGCAGGGAGCAGCTTCCAGGCAGAACTGATGCTTTCTGTTGAAGCGAGCGGAGATGTAACCATAAATCATCTAAAAGCAGAACATATTATTCTCTGAGGAGCGCCGTGAGACCGAAAAACTTTGTCGTTTAGCAAGCGCTGCTTTATGCCTTTCAATGCCTGGTGTTTATAGAGACTTAACATTGGCATGGTTTTTGTTATAAAGAAAAAAAAGTGTAGCTGTCACTGTTTTGACAGTTATCTTCAGATGAAATGTGAGGCCTGTGATGTTATTTTTGTGTGACGTGAACTCTAACTGCTCTCTCTGAGGACATGGAGAAGAAACAAGAAACACGTCCACTGAAGTGTTTTGTTGTTGCTGCACCATTTTCAAGATCAGTTGAATGCGACATTACCTTTCTGTGCTACCAACCCTGCTGTTTTCCCTTACATTTGTTCAATTTTAGATTGTTCTGGGTTGTGTTTCTATACGTCATCGTGGTAAAGACATGTGGGTGGTTGACAAATAAATGGTTAGTGTGTCCTATGGTGTGAAAAAAAATGTTTATTATGCTATTATGCTCTCTCTGATATTGTAAATATAAATATGAATAATCTAAATTACTATTATTAATAGTTTATTTTCTAAAGTTTCGTGGCATAAGCACAATATTTGGAAAATTGATTTGTGTTCATGGACACGAATTTCCCCTTTTTCATGTCACTCAGCACAACCTTTTTTCGTGTCACTCAGCAAGACTTTTTATACACAGACCCTGTGTGTATGAACAATTATATGGGCAATTTATTACCTGATATTAAATGTAGAACATATTTTAGGTGGTGGCTAACCAACACCTTACCTTACCTCACCCCAAACCCTAAAATAACAGCCGCAAAAGCTAATTTTGCTAAAAACCCGATTTTCACGAGGTGGCACGATAAATGGCTACCCTAACCCTTAACCGAATGTAACAGGGGCAAAGTCAAATCAAAATAAAACATAGAAACCAGATGGTAGGAAATAGCCACCTAGCAAAACAGGTATGATTCTCATCAGATTGCGTTGATATATATTTATACATTTGAAAGATGTTGCTTATTAAAATTCGTTAGATTAAAAAGTCGTGCTGGGTGACACGAAAAAAGGGGGAAATTTGTGTCCATGAACACGGACAACAGTTTGACTATGTCAACATAGGACACGTATAGAGTATATTTGTCAACCACCCATGAATAAAACAACAACGATTGCTTAACCTGTAACCTATAATGTTTAGCATATATGTTCTATCCCACAATGCTTTGCTATTCCGATTGCTGCTATTTTTTTAACCTTTGTTTCCATGCCAGAAACTTTTCTTGACGTTGCTAGTTTGTTAGCCTCCATAGCCTGCTATTGGCTTCTATGAATTTGTAATCTGTTTTGAAATCGGTGGTTTATATTGTGTTAGTATTGTGATATGACGCTTATTTGCTTTTGGTTTGAAACTGTGTTTGCTCAGATTCTAATTGGAAGTTTAAAACAGTAAAGTGATCTGTCAGCCAGTTCAGTTCAGTTTGCTGCTTATTTTTCAAATCTGAAAATTACACATAAACATTGCTTTCCTTGCTGGTTTCATCTGGCTTCCTATGTGAAAATTAAAGCTGGAAACAAGTGTGGAATTTTAACGAGTTGTTGATTTATTCATGTTTATGCTGCCACATGTCCTTTAGGAAGTGAAAAATGCTGGTCACTTATAAGTAGTGATGGTTTTCTGTAGCATGCACTCGTGAGCCGTCAACAGCTTCTGCCATAGCATTCTACAAGTAATTTACAAAATAAAAGATTTTACTTTGGCTCATATTTGACGCTAATCAATTTGACATGTATGACCACAGCAATTATGTTCTGAAGCTGTTTCTTTTCAATGTATACGGTTTTAATGTATGGATCCAATGCACATCCTAATGTGTGGATTCAATGCATTTCTGACTTTGGTGTTCGTCTGGAGAGGCGTGAACTTTTGGCCGTACAGTTCTAATTTTAAAGGTCACCACCCTTTACAAACCCTCTCTCTGAACATCACGCACGCTCTCTTGCATATCAATTTGCGAGATGCATTTTGTAGGATTTCTAAAAAGGAAAATTGTGATCTTATGATAATTTTTGGCTCAACATGGCTTGCATGATGCATTGCAGGTAACTTGGCAGCTGGTTGCTAAGGTTACATTCTTTTTCAATTCACTTTTGCGCGATTAGATTGGATGAGGATTGTAGCCGGGGAAGATAAGACGCCCCTGAGAATGGATTTCCGGCCAGGTGCAGTGGTGCCATTCCTGGTTTTGATAAGCCATCTTTTCAAAACTGAGGTGTCAATCATCAACATGAGGGTGTAGATAGAACTCTGTTCATCAGCGACCATCACTTTTGCACCGTGTGCCATCTAAATGCTAAATATTAATAAATTAACAACACCTATTCGTTACGCGGGTTAGAGCTAAATAGGTTTATTTTGTTTTGTACACTCTTCCTACATTCTTAATATGAATCACTCAGTTATGAGTAACATTCAAAAGTCATTGGGAGTAACTATTTCTTCTTTCTCTCTCTTTGCCCTGCAACAGAGAGCATCGAGCGGGTGAAATGTTGTCTTGACGGAAAAGATGGACAGATAAAATTAGATGGGTTCCACAGAACGGGAAGCAGAAACACTTCATCAGATTTGGTCATCACCATCATCCATTTCAGCTCTCTCTTCTTTTCGCTCTCTGATGGCGTTAGTTTACAGATTGGACTGATGATGTCAGATGTGCGTGAACGAATCCTTTCATCACTGAATGCCACTGTTGACTACAAATGCGTTCTCTTTAATAAGCAGAGAGCTGTGATCTTGAGTCCACAAAACTAGAAAGTGTTTTATATTGTTACATCAAGTGATGCTCTTCGGTTTTTGTGAAATGCTCATTGCATTTGTGAATACATTCTAAAATTCATATATCCGTTGTCATAAATCGATACAAGAACTTGCTCAAGAAAACATTTAAAGCTTTGAAAGTTAAGTATTGCAAGGCTTATTTAATTCAGTACATGATGTGTCAGGCAATGTGTTGGAAATGAATAGCCATTTGTCAGTTAAATTGCGTTGAGTACATGAGAAAAAGAGCCGGTCACTTTTTTAACAAAATAGCAATTATAGTTGAAAAGAAACATTTTTGTCTGACATTTTTATCAAATGATGCCGGGTCTGTGCATAGTCCATTAATGATCTCAGACATGTGATTTTGTTCTTTTTGTGGCAATTCAATTTTCATTACATTTCAATTGACTTTCTTCAATTAAAAAGTACTCACATTTTAACAGCACATTTTAAAGAAAGTTAGCATCTAAATTTTATGTATATGATATATTTGTATGCTACTCTTAAGTACATACTTTTATCTGCTAAGTAATATTTTAAATAGATTAACCTTTCCTTTAAGAGTTTCTGTCTTTATCTCAGTGGGTCATACTGAATACATATCTATTGAATAATATGCTCATAGACTCATAATAGACAACAGGTTGACCCTTAAAGGTTCAGTGTGTAATTTTTTGGAGGATCTATTGACAGAAATGCAATAAAATATACATAACTATGTCTTCAGAGGTGTATAAAGACGTTACATAATGAAGCATTATGTTATACTACTTTTGAATTAGCTATTTCTATCTACACACACTGCGGATTTCCTAATTCACCATGTTGTTTCTACAATAGGCTTAAATAGACAAACTGATCTACAGAGCATGTTTCGTAAATACAGCATATTAGCTCTTTCATCCTGTGTCAGACACCATAGTGCTTCGAATGGGAGAGGTGGAGTAAGCCGTTGGTTGCAATTCGCAACCTTACCACTAGATACTGCTAAATTTTAATGGACCTACAAATTATGTTCAGGAACTTTATGTTTATTTATCCCTATACGTTTAGTTTAAGATGTATTTTTAAGTATCACCCATACTGTCCTTTTCAGTAACAACACTTCAATTGGAAGAAAACCATAACAGAAATGTAACAATATTTTACCATCTTGTAGCCAAAAGAGAAGTTCTCTCATCTCCTCAATCTTTCATGTAAACTAAAAAAAAACAGATGACTCAAGATATGAAAACTTATGGTTTTGTTTTTTGATGCTTCTCTTTCAAAGATACCATATCATGTTGCCACATGCTCTCACTCTCATTGAAGTCGCTGCACTCTCAGATTGCTTGTATCGTTCTCTAGAAAAGCTCAGGATTTAGTGGCAGATCAGACTGTGCGGATAAGCTCTCTGCTAACCATTACACAGTTGAAATGATCAAATCTTAGCCAAAGGATAAAAGGATGAAAGAGACACAGCGGCAGCGAGAATTGTTGAGCCAAAAGTGTCACACACTGAGACATCAGGGATCGATAAAAGGATTTGATCTGTCTCTAAAACGGTTCAATTGCTACAGTGAACCATTGTGACTCATGTATGGAATGACATCAGTAACGTAAATGCTCTTTCTTACCATCAAGCTTTTAGTTTCGATAATCTAAATAGCATGGGACTAAAGAGGGTAACTTGTAGGAGAATACGTTTTTCTGTCAAACTGAAATTACATAAATTTGCTAAATTTACATTACATTTTACATACATTAAATTAAAAAAATTCAAAGGTGCTGTTTATAAATATTTGGAGGATCTATTTACAGAAATGCAATATAATATACACTCACTGTAAGGATTATTAGGAACGCCATAGTTTGACCCCCTTTCGCCTTCAGAACTGCCTTAATTCTACGTGGCATTGATTCAACATGGTGCTGAAAGCATTCTTTCGAAATGTTGGCCCATATTGATAGGATAGCATCTTGCAGTTGATGGAGATTTGTGGGATGCACGAAGCTCCCGTTCCACCACATCCCAAAGATGCTCTATTGGGTTGAGATCAGGTGACTGTGGGGGCCATTTTAGTACAGTGAACTCATTGTCATGTTCAAGAAACCAATTTGAAATGTTTTTCCCCAATGAGACATCCCCCACACCATTACACCACCACCATAATTGCATTAATGAGAAATTGAACAGGTGTTCCTAATAATCCTTTAGGTGAGTGTACATAGCTATGTCTTCAGATGTGTATAAAGACCTTAAGAAGCGTTATGTTTAATAATCTATTTCTATCTTCATACACCATGCATGGAATTCGCCATGTTGTTTCTACAGTAGTGCTAAATGAACAAACTCATTGCGGTTGTCGTAAATACGTTATCTCCTAAGTGATAGTGTGACAACATCCTAGTTCTGTGTCAGTTGCCATAGTGATTTGAAAAGGAGGGGGGGAGCAGTTGAGTGTGCCATTGGTTGCAATTCACAACCTCACATGTAAAGGCTGGAATAAACTACAAGACTTTGAAAATCTGAACAGATTTTTGAAAAACTAGACATCATACTTGCAGACTTTTTGAACGTTTAAGTGGAAAACAATACATGATAAAATCTGCAGAGTGGCTCAGACTTTCTGCAACAACTCCAGAGTGAAAATCTGGGCAAAAATCTGAGCCTTTCAGTGCATTCCAGCAATAAATTTCATACACTGGACCTATAAGGCAAGGCAAGTTTATTTAAATAGCACACCTCATACACAATGGCATTTCAAAGTGCTTTACATAAAATGATTGACAGAGAGAAACAAGACGCATCTTTAAAGTGAAAATGATTTAAGATCACAAATACTTTAGATTTCAAGAAACAATAAAACAGCAATATAATTGATTAAAATTTGAGTGTATATATAAAAAGAACAAGAAATTAGAAATTAGAAATAGAAAGGTTGATGTAGGGCAGTTGATGTAGACCCAGCACAGTGCTCAGGTTGTAAATGCACAGCTAAACAAGTGTGTTTTAAACTAGATTTAAAGGAGCTACTGTTGGTGAACGTTTGATGTCGTCTGGAACCAGATTTCAGCAATGGGTGGCATAATGGCTAAACACTGACTCGACTTGTTTTGAGTAAACCCTTGTTATCTCTAACTGACTTGATCTTAATGATCTGAGAAGTCTGTTTGGTTTATATTCAATAAGCATACCTGAAATGTTTTTATGTCCTAGACCATTGAGGGATTTATGGATTTTATACATGTTGTACCAGCATTATTTCAGAACGTTTATAAAAATACTTTCTTCAGTTGCCGCAATAATAAAAAATTGTCAAAAAAAATGTCAAAAATGTGTTACATTTATCATTTCCAAAAAATAGTTCTGATACTTTATCCATAAACTTTCTTGTTACTTCCAGGATTTAATTATGAAATGTCACATTTTCAATATGGTCTATAGGAGATCATTCTGCTAGCTAAAGTAGTGATGTCTGCAAGATTTCATAATGGTTACAATTACTCCCAGTGCTCTCATTTGTTTCTAAGGCACCCCTGCCCCCTGTTAACACTGTCCTCTCATGCATCCTTGTGTGAACGAGCTTGACATTCCAGCATTTAATTTGTCCTTTCTAGCCTCAGCAGGGCACAAAATTCCAGGGCTGCTTAGCCATGATACACCAGCGATAACAGCGTTTTGTCTATATCTGTAAGTGTGTAGGCGTGTGGGTGTGTTGTTGCTTTTAAACACATGTTTCTTCCTCTAAAACATTTAAAATATTGATAACTGAGCCTTACAGTTTGAGGGAAAAGTGATGTATAGTTTTGACAGTGTGTCTGGGGGTGACTCCCTCTCTCCGTAGTTAAGTGTTTGAGGCGGGAATCTAATTGAATAAATTAATTGCAGGTCAGTTCTGTATCCAACAGTGACACTGATCAATTATTACGAAGCAGATACATCTCAAGCATCTGTAATTACATCTCAAGCTTCTTATTAGCTGCATGAGCTGATCTCCATGTAGCTCCTGCGCCCACACGGCAATCTCTTGCAAAAAATCAAAATTTGCTGTGAGTGAATATCTTGTACAGCATGTACTTGTTTTGAATGTGATGTACTTAAATTCGTACTATGGTCAGAAAACAACAAAACCTCTCTTTTCGTGGCAAACGCAAGCGCTCCTGCTCATTTCGGAAGAGGAACAGTAATGAGATCGCAATTGTTGATGGTGCTCACCAGTCCTTGAGCTCATGGTCCACTCTTTTGATGTTCACACTTGAACGATCCGTTTTAGATAACCGCGCAATCGCTCTGCTTGGATCACGGTGCCACGTTGATGACAACACAATGAGTTCTATGGTAATTTTAAATAAAGTGTAGGAAGAATAAAGAGCGCTGAGGGTGAGCTGAAAGCCTTGTTTTTAGATGTGGAAAACGCAAACCTTGATACCCATGCCATGTGCTTTGTTAAAAAACAACAGGAGAGGAGAAGACACAAGTGCGATAAAAGAAAAAACAAGCAACATCACTCATATGAACTCATGACAGTGACATATGGTTACAGGGTTCAAAGGTAAAAATTATAATCAAGTTTATCAGAAATAGACTCCAAATGCCATGTTAACAGATACGCACCGAAAGGGGCTTTGTCCACCGATGCGTTTACGCCTGCGGCCGACGTGTTTTTAAAATAGTTTTCAAAGGAAACATCGATGCTTAAAAAAAGACATCAGTTGACGATTTTTTACCGTGCTCAGCGCTGGTGCTATGCCTTTTCCCACGATCGGTGCCGCGTTCGACCGGACGCACAGAGTTGAAAAATGCTAAACTTTGGGCAGAACGCTGCGCCTACAGTGGCCGTTTTCAGCCGAGCTCCTGCCGTTTTCAGCCGCGTAAATGCGCCTCGGTGGACACAGCCCCAAACTCATGTCATAGATCTAAATTCATATATTTTCATTGTGCATTTCAATAAATATCAATCAAACGGCAGGTGGTTTGTTTTGATTGAGGCCTAAATTACCGCTAACTTACATGATAAAAACATGACACCATAATAAAACACATGATTTTGAATATTTTCGGAACCAAACTCTTCATATATATATATAGATATATATATAGATTTATAGGCAGCACTGCATTTAACCACTAAAGCCTTTTCTATACATGAGTTAGTCCGTTAAATAGGCATTTTGAGACTATATATGCCTATAAAAAAATGGTTGTATGCCTAGAAAATGGAATAAACATTTATTTGTAACTTGTTAGATTATTTCAAATCGGTATCTTTTTTGTCTTTTGCTGTGCAGCAGAGAAATGTTAAAAGCATAAGATCAATTCTCATAGCCCCAAAGAAACAAGGAAATACAATTAAATATGGAACCACCGAAACACAAACGGTAACATTTCAAAGACTAAATGAAGATATGAATAATGATTTGCTGTTGTATCATCTGCAAAATGTCATATTCATCACGCCCATAACGTCTTCTTCACATTATCTTATCTGTGATATTCGTCATGTTTTTACAGTGGTGAGCTATTGTGTGGCAAGCCACATGATTTATTCATCAGCTTGTTTTTGTCGCAGCTAACTCGCTGCGACAAAAACCCAGCCTTTAGACGCGATTGCTGCCTACTTTCATCCTCACACTGATTCACACAGGTTGACAGATGCGAGGGACAGGCAGGTGTGGGGGTGCTTATCGTCATGGAAATAGGCAAGGGACTTTAGTCACGGACTCTGAGTGGAGGTTAAAAAAAACTCACATTCTACTGCATGGGGTGACTTGAATGTCAAGTTTTGTGAGTGACAACCATCTGGGTACAATTTTACTAGCCTTTGTTGATTCACGGGGATGTTTAAAAAATGATCAAACTTATTTGTACTTAATCTGCTGAATGACACAGTAAAATGTTAAACCTGTACAGTGATGGGACCTTGTGAAAAGTAATGGAGAAGTAGCCATGGTGACAAGTCAAACCGTATTTCTTTCTGTATACAGTATTTCACGATTTTTTCTCAAATTGGGACACTTTACAAGTTTCAATTGATTTTAAAAAATAGGTATATAGGCCTACATTGCTGTGTTGTTGATTTGTTTATTTGATAATATATTCATAAATATGCAAAAACACTTTGATTATTCAATATGAAAATACTTATATCTTTATTGCTGTAAATTATTAAATAATAAAAATAATAAAAACAATAAACTTACTATAATATCATATTCATATTTTTATTAATTAGTAGCAAAAGTTGAGACACAGTGTGGAAAAAGAAACAGAGTATTTCGTGAATGAAGACACCCCCGAGAGATGATAAAAACATCAAAACAAGTCAAGGGAGATGTAGTGGAGCACTGCGGGAGCTCGCCTCAGGGTTAGCAGACACAGAGTAGCATGGAGTGTAATTATTGAAAGGCAGTCATGCCAGGCTGGCCCTATGAATTAAACATGGCAGAAGCAGCAGCACAAAGACAGCCGCATGCCCGTGGAGTGGTGATAACCATGTCTTGAGTGGAAGGGAGACCTTCAGAGTCCTCATGCAGAGCCAGACATCTATCAGACGCTGGAGGATTGTGTCCTTTTTTGTTAATATTTAATGCATCTTGACAAGTTCAAATTGTTCGTAAAGTGTAACTTCCTCAGATATATCAACACAATGACTGGAATGTGTAACTATTTTACAAGGTGACTAATTTGAATTCATATAGGATCTTATTAGTACGATTGAGGATAATTTGTTTACTCACAAGTGACGTAGATAAGCCTATGCATTTGACAGACGCTTCTCTCCAAAGTGACGTCAGCATACATTACATTATCCAACACATTTTTTGCTTCTAAATATGTGCAATCCCTGGGATCGAACACAAGACCTTGGCATTATTAGGGCCATGCTTTTACCAGAGGAGGACATTTCTATCGTACATTTTAATACGATTCACATCGTACGAATTCATACGAATTGAACATCTCGTTAATGAATGACAAATTATTGTAAAATCAGATCGGAAATGTGAAGCTGTAGCATGACTCATGCAAAAACGTTTCGTCTATCAATCATATACAACTCAGACATGCGGGCAGCATGTAGTTTTACAATCGTTCCTGGACAAAACCTGCGTCCTTCTGACGATTCCTAACGGGAAATGGATTAGCCAAAGTTGAGCTGCATGTGACTGCAGGGAAACTGTCAGTTAATCTCACGGTTCAGCTCTGCTCTGGAGGAAATCCTCCTTCAGATGTTGAGGTGAAGGGAGTGACTGACAGGATTTGAGAAGTTAAAGGCACCGCAATTCAACTTTAAGTAATCAGAGATCAATAACGCCGGCTGTCTGTCTAATTCTGGGTTTCTCTCGCTCTTCGGTTGATGAAAAAGAGAGAGACGGGCTGGGGAAAGTCGCAGAGAGTGAAAGTCGGGCTGCAACTGATCAAATGCACGTACGTGTATGATGGAAGGAACACTGCCGATGGGCATTGCATGGTGTTTATAAGTAAAAAGGTGTACTGAAATAGCACAACAGTCGAATTGGCCTCTTAGTGACTGTATTTGATATTTTTGTGAGTGCGCATCAAAGAGCGAGACACTAAAAGCCGGTGCATTTTACTCCTTTGACGCGATTCAGATGTAGATGCATTTCTATTGACAGAATAACATTTTTGCAAATATGAAATATTTCAGATGAATTCAGATAAATTGCAACATTTTCTTCTTCTCAATGTTAAAAAGTGGTTCAATTTCCCTTAAGAAAATGTTTTTTTTAATGCATTTTTTACTTATAGGGCAAAACCATGGTTTTACTACATTAACTATCGTTTACTTTAGTTTTTACCAAAAACATGGTTCCTTTTCTGATAACCATTGTTTAACTACAATAACTATGTTTTTTGGTTTTAACTGTAGTAAAACCATGGTTTTTCAATTTTAACTGTAGTAAAACCATGGTCAATTTTCGTAAGGGTTACCTGACTTCACCAAGATGTTTTGCCAGTGCCATTTTTGCCGGTGCCTTTTTTGTCTTTGACATCACAGTTCAGGCTAACTGCTAGTGAGAGGCTTATGATTGTGTCCTCGCGGCAGTCATCGTTAATTTTCATTTTTCTTAAGGGTTATTAGTAGCATTGCGCCCATGAACAATATGTGTGGAGGCCAGCATGACACAAAACACACTATATACCATCATAAATCCAGTTTAGCACAATAAACATGACACAAAAACAAGTCATCCACCAACATGCTAAATGGCCTGCCAAGTTAACCTTGATACAAAACCTACTTATGAGTTAACTCATTTGCCCAGCAGTGTGTAGGCTAATGCTTCACAGTTTGTCGTGCCGGCAGGTAGATGCCTTGTTGGGTGTTCATCAACTCTGTGGCGGGCTCAGCCTCCAACTGCTTCATACTGATCTTTAATTTGCCTGTAATTAAATTAAGCCCCATCAGAGAGTCTTCTTAGATTATCTGGGTCATGTACAATTTTCCTCAACTCTTTTGCAGTGTGCAATTGGCTGCTCTGAGCACTAAAGCATGGATAAATAGGATGACAGCGCTCTCCACGTGAGCAGAATGTCCTGCATCTGTAGCACCTGCTGTTTGGGCTGTTAATCAATAAATAAAGTAGACATTGCTGGAAGAAAGAGAGAGAGGGTATAAATATATTAACATGTGGTACAGATATAAAGACGGTTCTTCAACTTCACGATTGATGAGAGTGGGAGTTCTTAAGTGCTTGTGTATTTTTATCAGTAAAAAGAAATTCAACTTGAATGATAGAAACATGAATGTTTTAGTCAATTAAAAGGAAAAATATCTAGCCAGAAGCAATGATTAGTTTGCTCTAAATTACTTGAATTTGAATTGTTTTCATTAAAGGAACAGTTAATGCAAAAAATGAAAATTATGTCTTCGTTTACTCACATTTGAGTTGTTTCACATCTGTATATGTTTCTTTGTTCTGATGAACACAGAGAAAGATGACTACTATTAACTTTTCTACATTCTTCAAAATATCGTAGAGTAGTACCAATATCTATGGTGGAAATGGTGCCCAAGAACTTTTTGCTTACAAGCTTTCTTCCAAACATCTTTCTCTGTGTTCATTAGAACAATGAAATGTAAACTGTCCCTTCAACTTAGATTATGACAAATATCTTACTATTGTGAAAGGGAGTTTTGCGCAGATAAACGCTTAGCATTGACTTTTTGAATCATAAATTAAATTTTGTAATTACATTAAGTGATGAAGAATTCACCTCTAAAAATGTGTTATTTTATAGTGTGTGTTTATGTGTATCATTGTGAGCACTACATATTTTGTGGTAGAGTCCTTAAGCTCTATAGAGATCTTGCTTCCTGGTGCATGTGCTCCTGGGAATGTGAATGAAGAATTGAAGTGACATTTGACATGAATTATTTCTCAGTATGGTCTGTTTTACTCACCTCTATCACAGGAGGAACCTCTGACTTACAGATCACCAGTAGGTCTCTATTAATATACCTTCACCAGAAACAGCATAGTGGAGAAAGAACAAGGTGGTTTTCGCAATTGTTCCAAGAATATGCCCTCAGAATTCTTATTTTTGTGTGTACTGTTATACAATAGATTTATGCCATCTGATCTGTTTGGTTTTTCTACATTTGTGTGTTTAACTTTTTTTTAATATTATGATAATAAAATAATTAAAAAAATGATCTCTTTAAAATAAAGGTGCTTCACGATGCCTCACAACTCCATGAAGAACCTTTAACATCTGAAGAACCTTTCTGTTTCACAAAAGGTTCTTTCTGGTGAGAAAAGGTTCTTCAGATTACAAAAGGATAAGAAAGAGATGGTTCTTTAAGAACCTGTGGCTGAATGGTTCTTTGTGGAACCAAAAATGTCTCTTTTATGGGATCTCTGTTAAAACCTGTTAACTGTCGGAGCCCTTTTTGAGCCTACACATAAAAACACATGTTGGAACTAAAATGGCGGTAGCTCATGAATTCTTTTGAACACAAACTTACGGTTTCGTTTGAAAAAAGAAAAGTAGCTGATTATTGCTAAAAATAAATCACACACACACACAAACTAAAAAAGTCAAGGTATGTTGTTAGGTTTATTGTAAAAAATAAAAAAAAGTGTAAGTTTTTCATTGATTAAAAAATACATAAAAAAAATAGGTGTCGCTAAAGGATAACAATAAATCTAAGCACACTCTTTATAAAAAGAACCAATTACTCTCCCTACATAAATTATTAAAAAAACACCAAAGAATCTTTATTATAGAGTATTAGATCTTTGAGGTTAGAGGTTTGTCATGATTCGATTAGAAATTACGTGCACAATATTGACGCAAATTTAGGTGTCTCGTATACGGAACGGGTGAAGTTAACAGGCTAGGAAACATCTTTATCTTAAGAGTGTAAAAATGAACCTGTTGGATATGAGGAAAGGCCCATTAATGTGTGTAGTAGAGTAGGCGGGGCGAGACCGTGGTTCGAGGCCGGTAAGTAATTGTTAATTAGCGCCAGTGGTGCGCGCACCGGCCTCGCATCACGTAGGAGATTGGGAGCATATAAAATGAACGAGCGACCGGACCGTCGAAGAGAGAGGACCGGGCCCGAACATGTTTTTGTATGTATTTATGTTTTATTTGCCGGCCGTCGTGCGTGAGTGGCGGCCGGCTGTTTATGTTATTTCGCCGGCGGTTTATGTTATTTCGCCGGCGGTCGTCCGTGAGGGGCCGCCGGCTGTCTATGTTCTGTTATATTACTTTATTAAATGTTAAAATGTTTTCCGGTTCCCGACTCCTTCCCTCCCTAATTTGAATCCTATTACAATGTGCATAGCAACTTCCGTAATAGCCGGAATGGCTACCAGTACAAATATGCCAATGCCAATGTAAAAATGTTTGTTACTCATTTTTAAAACCGATGACTGAAGAATCCAGCAATAAGGATTTTTCGAAGAGCTCTATTTGTCAATTGTGCTTCAATTATGTTTTATGCACTTCACAGAAGGATGATTCTGTGTCTCGCCAAAGTTGCTCACCCCATCCCCAAACACTCAATTTTTTTGTCCACGAGATGCACAAAAAAACAAATTCCCTTTTTTGAAAGAATAGAGAAGACATTGATTTAGGGGTTGAGTTGCTTCAACAGGAAAGATGAGAGACAAAGCATGAGGATTGACTCTTTGCAATCTCTGAAAAGATGGAGAGAAATCAGAGACACAGACAGCTTGCTGATCGATGGACGGGAGGAGAGAAAAGATCAGAAGAAAGTGGCTGATTTATAGAAGAACAGCAGGCAGAACGGTTCCTTTTCTTTCTTTATCTCAGAGTCAGGGTCACAGTGGCTTTGAAGAAAAAAGTGCTTACCCCAGAATAGTGAGGTAAACGGCAATGAAACCAAATGGTTACAGTAAAATAATAAATAATAATCCAATTGTAAGATCCCTGAAAAGCCCATCTAGCTTCATATATTATGGAAAAATAGTTTTGAGTAACTCTTATAAACACACATTTCAGAATGTATCAGCAACTTATATGTTGTTTGCACAGAGATATGCCATCTACAGAATAGCTGCTGGTGTTATTAAGTCATCTTATAAATGTACATACATGAATGACATAGTTGTGACCTTGCATTCCACTCACGCTCAGCATATTGAGGTTATGGGGTAACGAAATGTCAAATGGAGTGATGCAAAACAATGTTTACACCCTGCATGTTATGATTGGCAGGATTATATGAATATGTTCCTGCTATCCTAAAGCAATTTTTCACTGTCTCACTACCATCAGATTAACAATATTTGGATACATGGGAAAATATGGCGCAAATAGGAAATAGTTTATTTACGACACAAGTGACTCCATAAATGGAAAAGCTTAAGAAGTGAAACACAAAAGCTAAGATTTGTACAAAAAACATGAATATTTGTATGTACCGGCACATTCATAGCAGATATCTACAAGGGAGAGTAAATCAGCAATGTCCTATGTTTCAACAAAGCCTGTTTATTTTTTTATCTCGTGTTCCCAAATGCAAAACTTGTCCAACCAATGTTTACAAGCTAAACTTGTTAGATCTTAATTGCTCACTCAGATCCCAGAAATAACACATCCAGAAATAACACATACTACAACAAATGTATAGACCGAATGCACTTTAAATTGCTTTGGAGAAAATGATCTGCCAAATGCATTGATTTAGGCGTAGCAAAATTTCATGAGTTGTTATTGACATTAGCAAGTCAACATAACTTGCTTTTAGTTTAAAAAAATTGCCACAGATCTATGACAATCCGACCGTAAGTGTCAAGCTCCAGTCAAGCTAAAGTTCTTGCATGCTAACGAAACTGACTAGCATCACAACTCTTGACAACGAATGTGTTAAAATCACTTTGAATGAGATCAAACTAGTTTTAAACCTGTAGAAACAATCATTCTTTAAAAGTACTGTCAAATCAATTTTAATGAAGATTATGGGGGGACATTTAGGAGTTGTGTTTTTTTTAAATATGTAATTCTATGGGTTACTTTATGTTGCCACTTTGATGGCAGTTCAACTCAAATGAATGTCTGTCTTAAGAGTTTTTAAAGGTTATACTATTAGTCATGCTGTGCCGAAACCGATGAACGCTGTTCGAAATATATGATGCTTTAAATTAATATTATCCTGTAGAATATCCTTATACCTGTGGTGAAATCTGGCTGAAAGAATGACTAGACTCGCGAGGGATGAAAAGTTAATTTCCTTTTTTGTCAGATGTCATTCCTCAATGACAAAACCTCATGTCAGACAGAACACTGTCAAACATAAAAGACTCACTCCAAGAGAAGATCCTTGACCTTCACAGCTTCTTCCTCTGTACTTTACTGAATGTATTATACACAAAAAAGCTCTAAATGAACTCTCCCCTTCACAGATTTCAGGTGCTGATACACCTACACAGATATGTTTCCGAGTCATGTTCACAGTCATTTGAGTCAACAAATTCTAATTTGACTGTAAAACACTCAACTTGCGTGATGTACATTGTTAACATTTTCTATTAACCATGTAATCAAAACGAATAGTTGTTTCTCTATGAGATCTTTCAATGCAAGAAAGATTGAATGTACATTTACGCATTTGTCAGACCTTTTATCCAAAGCGACTTACATTGCATTATACTACACATTTGTTTTCTAAGTATGTGTAATCCCTAAGATCTAACCCATGACCTTGGCGTTGCTAGCGCCATTCTCTAACCACTGAACTACAGGAAAGCACTGTGATTTTTTATCCATTGCATTACAATATTAGCATCTTCAATCAATATACAAAACAAAGTATGGGTGAAAATAAAATCACAGTTCATTCCAAAACGTGTATTTCTTGCCAACAATCACGTCTAGCAGTTAAACCTCAATATTTCTTCTTCTTATAAACAGTGTGCAATTTATTATTTTTAGGGTGGATGGTGGACACAACCAACTGTGACCTCTTTCAGATTCAAAACTCACATAAATCCACTTACAGCATCGGCTAAATGTCCCTGCTCATGTAATATAGCTTTTAAAATCACATTGGGGCGAAATGTAAAAAGCAGAACAAACATAATGGAATCAGAGATCATGGACCCACAGTTTACAGCACATAAATGGGCAATAGATTCTTACACAATGGGCTGTTGGACTCAGGTAAACCTCTAAATGGTCCCCACATACAGAGGTGAGCAAACATTTTGTCATCATTTACTCACTCATATGTTTTTTTTAGGGGGCTTTTTGCCTTTTTAATACCATAATTCCGCAAGTGCTCTGGCAGTACATGTCGGTGCACTAACCACAGATCTATCAGGGGCCACACCTTTATGTCTTTTGAAAGCTTTTTTTCTCCCAGAAAAATGAAAGATACATTTTTGACAAATATTCTAGCATGATCTTTTTTCTTTTAAAGTGCTAAGGAGAGCTGATGCATATTTAATAATAATACTTTTAAATCTCTTCTCCACATACAAATGTTACAAATTGTAACATCTCCGTGTTACAAATTGTTGTTTCGCCCGACCTTTTTCTAGTTCTTGTACAATACTATGGTGCTAATAATTGTGGTAATGTTTATTTTCATGTTGCATCAATGTTCTAGTGTATATTTAGCTCTAGCTAATTTTGAGCTTGCATCATTAATTATGATATACCGGTTTATTGCAAATAAACAAAAACTTTAAAATTCTAGAGCACAGGGAAGATGGAATGAAGTGATGACGGGTATGAGTATTAGTCATTAAAGACAAAAACGATCAAATTTACAATTCTGAAGTTTTGGATGACTTATTTTAAGTAGCTGTTATGTTAACTGTTGGTTAAACTGTTGTTTTGAGCTTAATTTCTGCGCACAAGTAATAATACTGAAATGTATAAATGAGTGCAAAAAAGTACCATCGATGTTAAAAAAATATGATTTTCATAAGCAGCATGTTAAACTTCATAAAGAAACAGTAGCCTAGAATTAAAGCGAAAAACAAATTTAAACTGTTTTGTTTCATTGTGTAATCATTACTACATGGTTCTAGTAATGGATCAATTTTATAATACTTTTATGGTGCTGTCATTTTGGCAGCATGGCAACCACAGTTCCCTTTCACTTTATGGAAAACATTACCCAAGAAATTGTTCATGGGTGTACAATTCTTTCAAGCTTAAGATCAACAAAACTCATCTGATTTCTTAGTGGTCTGAAGATGACAAGATATCATCCATATACTATAGACCCCTTCAAACACGTGCACATGCAACTTTGGACTAACAGTCAGAGAAAAAGACACTTACAAATGCCTGACCACACATATGACACTAAAACTTATACTGACCTTTAAAGTTCAGATAGTGCTAACGGAGTCAGAAAATGTGACAGACAAAATGACCAGCTAGTGGCAGCTGCCTGCGGGGCCATTGAGCTGTTACCACACGCTGTGTCATTGGGAACCAGAGCGGTTGAATGCAATATCTGACACGTCTAGGACAACAACCAAACACACAATGGTATTTCCTTTTTATGCCTTTTTTCAACAACAAAAATACAATAACAATGACGAACGAGCAGGTTTGGTAATACAGACAGAAAATACATTTTAATAAAATAGAAGCGTACACAAATTACGCAGACTTTATTTAGCCTAAATCATTTCTTATCAGCAGAAATCAGGAGAATGTTGTGTTGAATCTTTTGAGCCTTTGAGGAGCGAGGGCCGCTGTAATTACAAGCCAGATAATAACATGTGTGATACTTTCGAATCGTCTTTAATAATGTCTTGCGAGGGAGCGTTGATGGGCTGCAGACGGACAGAAAAGCAATGGAGAAATTCCAGAGATGAAAACCGGGATGAAACGAGGCGCCTATCTGTGAACTTTCACACGGGCCGTTCCCAGATTGCATGTCACTCTGCGCCTAATGAAAATGAGTTTTTATCTGCTAAGAGCTTGGTCGTCAATGCCACTTTTTTTCTTTTCCCTTTATGTCGTTAATTAGATATTCCACCAACAGACGGCAGAGATGTCATTCCCAACGGCCCGTGTACACGCTTGTGAGATACTGGCCGTGATTGTATTCAATATATCGCAGCAGAATTAGACAAAAAAACATTAATTACGAGTCTAGCCCGAAAAAAATCACAGTCACTGATAAAATGTACTATCTAAAAACACCCTTCAAGCCAGTTTTCAATAAAATACTACATCTTTTTATGCTTTATTTGAATTTTTGTTTATTTCATCCACAAATCCAGAAATGTGATTTAAGCTAGTGGAAACAAATGTGATCTCTTCCCCACAGCTACCAAAACTGATCATTTCGCTGTCACCGACCGAGCCAAGAAACATCCTGCCAGCGTACAGCTTCTGCACCTGACCCGAGGTCACTGTGACCAAATATAACTTTGAAGAGGCGAGAGAGGAAGACAGTAGAATAAATAATGAAAGAACACAAGAGAGAGCAGAAATCACGTTTGTCAGACGATAATTTCATTTAACGCTTAGTTTTCTAAATTCCTGCTGAATTGCTCATCTGCCTGACAGCATACTGCTATAAAGCATCATCATTCTTGGAGGCCAAAGCGGTTAACCATCAGCCAAATGTACATTTTGTGAAGCACTGATGGAACTCGTGCTGACTCACCTCCACACAATCGATCTCACACATCTACTCCTATCCCAGTTTCTATAAACCAATTCCAGACTTTAAGGGCTCTCGTGGTACAATTCAGTGCTGATTTATGTCACATTTGCATCACATTCTACCGTTTTCTGCTGGGGCACAAAAGTTTGATTTTATAAAAAGAACACAAAAACTAGATAGCGAATGGATGTGTATTGTTTAGTATTTTGAGGTTCAAGTGCAAGAGCCTCTTGAACTCACCTAACTTTTGATCTTTTGTCTATTTTTTGACTGAATGGGTATAGTAAATAATTGACACGTTCTCATCTAATCTAATCATAATAAAGAGTTTTTTATAGCATCAAATAAGATATTAGTTTGTTTAAATCAATAGTACTGTTACATGAGCTGTGGTTAGAACAGGTGCTTTCAGGTCCTGATGTTACATACATCGCGTCTGAGCTTACTGACAAGATACCCACTGTCATGGCAACCAAAAAATTGGATCGAGAGCACATTTGATGACTCGTTACGCAAGGTGAAAATGGTATTATTGACATTACCGCTGGTGATTTCATCAGTGTCAAAACTGAGTTAAAACAGGTCCTGGATAATAAAAACAGACAAAGCAGGTAATAACTACTGTACAGGTGGCCTGTGTAGGAGAGAGGACGAATACCTACACAATAATGATGCTTGTGGTGAGTCACAGCTGTCTGAGATCATACACAGATGGTGAATTCACACGGAGATCCCTCAGGTCAAACAATCTCGATTAAAACTTTCGTAATATAGCTAAAGCACTTTTTAAAGGACTGACGGTGGAAATATCTGCCGAGGACACTTTATCCGCGGGGATATAAAAATGTGGCTTCACATAATATGGCTGCTCAGTATTGAGTTACTGGGTGTCCCCTAGCTGTGTTTACTCCCTGTTCTCATCCACAAAGTTAGTAATATCTTCACATTTTTAGAATTTAATTCGTTCTTTCATAGTTTCGTGATACAAGATATGAAAGAAAAACCCACATGCATACACAAAATCAGTCATGATTTGTGGTCAGTCATAATTCAGATAGTTCCCACCAAACGTAAATAAGACCTTTTGCAACACTATTTGGTGCCATTTAAATGGGATTTATGAATTCAATTTGAACATACTGTACATACTATTCAAACTTTTATTCGAGACTACTGTAATCTCCAAAAATACAGTCAAACTTGAGCTCAGGGATTATGGTGGACCTTGCTCAAGGCTGATCATTTTCCTATCAAGCAGTTCAATGTAAACCATCTACCCCATCTCTCATCTCTATTTGGCTCAGGCTATAAAAATGGCTCATATCCACGACTCGTTTTCCCAGGTTTCTATGGAGACATTTAACAGCAGTTAGTAAAAAAAGTTGCTTTAATTAGATATTTACCAGTTTTTCTTATAAAATACAGTTTAGACACCATATGCTAACATTTGTCAATAATAGAATAGCTCTGACTGGAGTGGCTGCCATGACATAATTTATGTGCGATTATTAATCACTGACGATATTCTTGAAGGAGTATAACAGGAACTGTAAATAATGACTTAACCTTTCAAAAATCGCCCTGCCGTTCAACAGATTTGCGAGGAACAGGCAGATCTGCATTCATTAGAATGAGAAAATTAGCAGTTCAGAATATGAGGGGATTATAGCAACCCAGAATGTATATCTAACACAGGTGGATTTCTAAACTTCCCCATAAAACTGTCTAAATGATCAAATAAACATGATTTGTTATATTTAACATTTAAGTTGTCATCAAACAGATGTAAAAATGTCATTCATCCATTTTGCAAACCCTTACCCTATGTAATGTCATGAGTGTTGGACAATCTCATCAACAGTGTGCGTCTATACCAGCTAAACTCATTTTTTTGTAGCCTACATAAAAAAGCATACATTGTAAAGAACATTCTGTTAAAGTATATCCTTGATAGCTTTAATACTGACTTGAGGCCATATCAAAGATTGAAATAGTGAATTAATGGCTGAAAGTGATATTTATTAAAATATACAAAATTATAGAAGAGGTAAGCACTGTTGAAGCCTCACAACAGAAAAACTGTTTCTATTGGATTCAATGCCATTCGAACTAACGTTTTATTTATTTATTGTGCTGATCCTTATCAAAATATATTGTCCTAAATATGGACTGTGGGTACAGAGTTCGGCTGTATTTGTGAGCTAAACCTCTTCAGATGTAAGATCATGGAACTGATCCCGCAGATTTGGCATCTCTGTGATGTAAATAACTTTATTTCACATTCATACCTGCTTACTACAAAGCTCTTGACCAACAAAAAAGGTCCTTCATTTGCAGAAAGGCAGACGGGGAATTTGTGTCTGATGAATGTCTGATCCAAGTCTGTTTTCTGCAGTCATATCTAAAGTTACAAAATACAAAGTCAATTCTCTCACCAAAGTTACATTGACTGCCCCTCTGATGCACATTGCACACAAAACTGGAAATATAACTTTGTACGACTTTTGAGAACTAGTACAAAGGTTTATTTTATCAGTCTAAGCATACAATCCCGTTTACATAAAAGACTTATCTTAAGATTTTCTGTACAACCACAATGAATCAAGTCAATACTGTATTTACATTCACATTTTACATTTGGCAGGTGCTTGAATCTAAAGCTAAACACATGAGTCTTCCCTGGAAGTCAAAACCCACAACCTTTTGTTGCTGACACACAGCTTTACCGGTTACGCCACAGAAACAAACAACTCAATTATTTAAATTAATTTCATACGTGTTGGTCTAAATGCCGCAAAGAAGAACGGTCACAGGGTAAAAAAAAAAGGAATAATGGAAAATATTCTAGCAGCGCTCTCTGAAATCTGAGTGTTGACAAATGAGGACCGAATGACTCACAATCACACCACACTCAGGGTACCCTCACCTCAAAGGTTCTCAAAATCTGTTTGATGAGAATATGCTTTTGACACATTTTTCATTAACGGCTTTCCATTTGCAGATTTGACAAAGGTGGTTGTCATTATTGCCACAATCCTTTACTTTTCAACCGCTTTAAGACCGATTGTAAACACACGTCTTTTCCAGGAGATGACTCACCTGAGGGCAGACAGTCCTGGAGAGACCATCATTAAAACCAGCATTGTAAGATGATTTAAAAGAATTTAAAGAGCCTGCTCACCTCCCCTGCAGACAGCACTTGCTTCAACTTTGGTCTTCAAAACAAATCTCATTGTTTTTAATGGACTTTCATGTATGCCAGCAAAGAATCCTGGGATGGCGAAAACACCATGCGGATAAATATTCAGATCACTTAGTATCCTGATGTGACGCTTGCTTTATTAATTTATTGTCGGCATGAGGACTAGAAAAACTAACCATCATTTATTTGCCTCTGAAAACAGCTCATTAGGATATACCCGGATTGGTTGGTAAGGAGAGGATTGTCTCCATACTTCAGAGTTGCATGTCTGAACATCATAAAACCATCAGTATTAGCTCTGACCATCTAACCATCCCTCACCTCGGCCTTTATCTGTGCTTTTCTCACAGTACTAAAATGATCATAATCACAGCAATTAGTGACAAACCTTTCCCAGCTCTCCAGCTCCGATGATTCATGCTCTGAGCATAATGTCTGGAGGACTACCAATAATTTTTTAGTATTTCGTTTGCCTTTTATGTTGAGATGTGCAGATGAATTCCAGCTTATCGTCATCTTTACATGTCAGCATATCGTCATCTTTACATGTCTGATGCATTGTTATCCAAAGAAAGTGGAAAGTACAATCTGATCTCATAGGAAGACATACTCACCTTTTCAGTCATCTCAACTATTTAAAAATGTACATGTGTTAAGTTGCTGTTACAGCATGAAAATAAGTTATGAATTTGCTTTATTAGTTTAATTAATGGTAAAATATTATACTTCTGCCTTCATTTTCTCACCCTCAGATTGTTCCAAATCTGTATAGATTTCTTTGTTGTGATGAACACACAGACAGATATTTGGAAGAATGCTTGTAACCAAACAGTTCTTGGCCACCACTGACTATGAAAATGTACTTATGAAAGATATTTTGAAGAATGTAGGAAAGCAGACGGTTCTGGGGCACTTTTGACTACCATTGCAATTTTTCTTTCTATGGTAGTCAATGGTGGCCAAGAACTGTTTGGTTAAAAGCATTCTTCTAAATATCTTTCTCTTTGTTCATCAGAACAAAGAAATTTATACAGACTTGCAACAACTCGAGGTCGAGTAAACGAATATCCCTTTAAACAAGTTGGACAATGGTACACATGCAAAAATGGATTATTAGAAAAAGCAAGGCTAAATCTAAAATGCAAAAAATCTTCCAAAATTGTGTACAAATTGCCGTTGGAAAGTAAAAATTAAGGTCACACTTTATTTTAGGGACCAATTCTCTGTATTAATAATCCATTTAGTAGGATTTTTACCTCAGTAAACTCCTAATTCGTTGCTTAATTATAGTTATTTATGTAGCTGTTAGATTTAGGTATTGGGTAGGATTATGAAAGTAGAATATGGTCATGTAGAATATTTGCTTTTTAAGAAGTAATAAACAGCCAATATGCTAATAATAGTCATGCTAATAAGCAACTAGTTAATTTTGAGAATATACTGTAATCAAAATTAATTAAAATTATATAAAATTATTATTGGCTTTCCATTTGAACATTAATTAAGCCAGTTTGATTCGAGTTAAAAATATATATTTTTCCATTTAAATAGGTGATTTTTTTTACAGTGTAAACAACCTTTAAAGAAATCCTGGATTATGTAACAATCCAATGGGGCATGAGGGTCATGGCTGTCAAAGAACACTAAATTCACCGGCTCAAGGTACTTAAGAGAACAAAAAAGGAATCTAGTTAGATCATAGTTTAAAACAGCATCTCATTTTATGTAATTTTTTGCATGGTTTTAACAGACAGCTGTCAAAAGGGGAACAGCAACATAACAAAACATCCCTGCAAAGCCATTGAGAAAATTGGAAACCTGCTCAAAAACACACAGCAAATGAAATTGCATTCATTGACTTTATCTGCGATCCCAGCTGTCACCGCAAAGGCTTTGCCATTTTGCAGGCATTCAAAACAACTCTTCCCTGAGAACATCGAAAGAAAAGAAGCCAAACACGTGTTGTAAGATTCAAAAAGCGTGAATAATGACCAAAGATAATGACCTTCAGAAACCTGCATTTGATTACAATAATCATCGTCTAAAACATGCTGTGCTAAATTGTGTTCTTGCACTACATGTGAGCTTGGTTTTGTTCTTTTTGAATTGATTGGTGCTGTGTTTGGCACATTCTCTATTTGCACTCTTTCATATATCTACAATGGGTCAGAAATGTGACTATTATAAATGTAAAGTTCAATGCAAATGTTACTAAAGAGCAGACCTCAGTGTCTCCTGCTTCATAAGATGCATTTAACTATGTTAATTACTGAAAATGTACAAATCAACTTAAATGCACAGTGTAGTAAAGACTGACATGAATGCATTGCACATTCCCGTCTGTGTCACATCCTATCACCGTATCACATGATATTAGAAAACAAAAGCCCATCTTTTGATTCAGATAATAGCAGCGTAGTCAAATGACATTTAAAGAAGTTAGAATGTGATTTTAGAAATGAGAGCCTTCTGAAAATGAGCCTAAATTGACCGGATGAAGCATTTGAAATGATTCTTATTCTGTACATTGGTGAACTCAGGAGCTTCAAACCGTGGATGGTTTAAGGGATCGAGTACGGCTCTTGTTCACAAAGCTAATGTGAATACCATTGATGCTGGAGTACGATAGTCCTGGTCATTTGGCCTACTTGCTGTGATATGCTAATTCCAGGTGGAATTGTGTGCCATTATGCAAAAACAGCAAATGAAGAACCCAACTCTACACTCTTGGATATATTATGGCAATTACAATGCTTAATGGATTTTAAAAACCTTTTAACTTAATCTTTTGTCAATAAATACTGTTAATACTGACTTTGAAAACCGAAAGGTAAAGGTTCATGCCCTCCTACAGCTCTACCATCATGTTACAATATGATCTTTAGGCTCCTATGAAAATAATACTGAATCGAAATGAATGTCAAAAGGACTGTTTTGCTTAAGGAGAGTAATGATGAAATCATAATAAAAGCGAATCCACAAGTATAGACATCCAACTGCTTTTTTTAAGAGTGGAGCCAAATAGCCTTGATACTTAAGGCAAGAAAGCTTTGCTTTATTCAGATAATTACAGCTCAGCTTAGCGAGTGTGCAGTAAAAGCAAGCTGCCAGCAGAAGGTTGAGTGAGTAATACTTTTATAAATCAAGAAGGCTTGAGAAAACGTACAATAACAACGGAAGAGTGGGGAGAAACAGAAATAATTCACCAAGCAGAACATAACCTTCAGCCTGTGAATGTAAATATTGATAGGAGCATGCGTCAGTACAAAACATGATTATTTCTGTAAACACCGTCGAACTTAAATCAACATAAGGCCATTTTAGGTCACCTATTTTTTATATGAAGGGTGACGATAGCAGTCCTCGGTGAGATAAGACTGAAACATTAAAGGGGTTTGAATGTAAGATGTGCAAGTACAACTCCGTGTCTACACCGGACGCGACCAGCGCATTCAGTGTGGACAACATTTTAAATGGGTTCTAATGGATTCTATTTTCTTTTGACCGGTATAGACATGGTGTAATGCAGTACATTTTGTGTACTGTCCAAGGGAAGCCGTGTCTTGCAAAGTTAAAAAAAAGCAGAAGTTAACTTCCGTTCTGTGTTTTTATATATTTGATTTATGTTAGTTTATAATTTATTTATAGTTGTATTAAATAAACAATTTGTTGAAATTTATAGTTGGTTTACTTTGTCGCTTAGCCATGTTTAGCCAAGTAACGGTTCTTCTACTGTAACCCAAAATAATCCTGGCCAGACATACTTTTAACTCGCTAGGTAATGTAATTTATTTATTTTTCTTGTTATCAAATATATTCTGCAGGGACTCTATTCTTTGCGGATGTCTACCGGAAGCTTAGTTTGGTCCACAAAAGCATGCATGGGCAATTACATTTGTTTAGGTTGTTTCTTTTAAACTGTCTATTAATAACTGTGATTATTGATGTTATGTTAATACTACACAAATGATCACATGCGATGGTAAAATACAAAAAATTATTTGGTTGACACTACAACATATTGTCGTACCAGTTTAAACTAAAAACAACTACAAAGTCTCTCAATACATCTCACAATACAATACTCTCTCTCTCTCATGCTTCCCTACACTCCTATGAGCGCAGTTCATTGGCCAAAAATCATTGAACTGTTTTTCTTAAACAATCTCAAAATTGTATAATATTCATAATGTGTAAATCTGATATTGTGACATTCCAAAGTACACTTTCTCCTTTTTGAGTGAACTATCCTTTTAAATCTGCTTCTTACACAAGTATTAAAAAGTGCATCCAGTAAAAATGGGCTTTGTGTGTGTGAAAATGCTTAAGAAATAAATCATTTCATAAACAAACAAAGCTCAGCTAAAATCTCAACGCTACTGTGATGCGTCAGAATTTAGGAACTGCGTGGAGATAGACGAGTATGACAAGTTCTCTTGCACTTTGAATGTCCTTCTGGACTCTTTATTTCCCATGCATAGTTTGGACAAAAATGTGTAGTGGAACTTCTTGTAGCCGAGATAAACAACCCCAAAGAAAATGTTTGACATTCATTACTTTTCCATCAACATTTTTAATTATTCACAAAGTAATTTAATTATCTTTCACTTGTGTCAGAATGTTCGCCAGTAAGTCCTTTGGGGACGAGTTCAGGACAAGAAAAAGTGCTTTAAAAACATAAATACATTACAAAAAAGCTTCTAAAACTAAACATTCAGCATTTTTTGTACAACACAGTGCAATAGAAAAGGGATTAGCAAAGGTCAAAATAGGGCATTCAGCACTGTTCTTTTGGACTTTGTGACAGTTTCTAAATGATTAAACGATGGAATTGTAAACGCCTCTGTGTGAACTGACAAGGTACAGCACCGTTTCAAACCCACAACAGAGAGAAGTTCAAACTGAGTTTTGCGTTTCCTGTTTGGGTTGCTTTTGTAACAAGGAAAATGGAAATATCACTGGTAACATACACAAAGTCCACTTGGTGGGGTAGATTGAGGATCACTGTGGAAGTTGGTGACCCGTTGTTGCAGACATGTTGACGAGAGTCTTTGTTAAGGCTTTGCCAAGGTAGCCAGCTCGCAACGACAGATTGCATGACGCTGTAGTTTAACTTACGCAAGTCCGGAGGAAAATTAAACAGTGAGTCAGAGAATGCAAAAATGAAAGAGAAACAAAGCAATCCGGTTGCCAGGAAAACCTTACTGATCGGGTCAGTTTTCAATTCTCTCGCTTATAGTGCCCTTCAACATCGCTCGACAGTGTGCAAGACAATGATATGCATCCTTTCCATACTATACTTCATGTTCAGGTTTAAAAAAGAGCCACACTCGCCTTCTCACGTGCGTTCGTGAGAGTGAAATTCACTCAGAGAGGTCAAAAGTCTTTCGGATTTGAAGCAGAGAATGTTTCGAGTTGAAGGGAGCTGGTAACCAGAGAACAAACATCTTACACTGTTCAAAATCCAAACCCCGACAACTTCATCACAGTCCTTTATAAAGATTCAGAAAGCACAGCCATCTGTTAAATAAATGCCTGTTTGGGAGCCATGACCAAATACTGACACAGACTGTGAGTGTGTCTTACTACAACAACACTTACATATTTACTTCTCAAGTCCCAATGATTGATGTGAAAAACATGACACATTCCAGCAACTATAAGAAGAAACTATATCACATTAAGATTGAAATGTTTCTTTTTGACAGTATGACAAATAAAATGTATTTCTAAATAAAAGGAAAATAGGTAGTATTAAACTGAAAGCATGAGGACTTAAAACAACTTCACATTTTTTACAGTTCAAAATCTTTCAATTTGAACAGGTAACCAGATGCGAATTAAATCTGGGTTGTTCAGTTTTTAAAGAATGACTGAAGATTCACAGGCCGAGGTATATTAGACCTCCAGTAGGGGTCCGATGTGACCCTAAATCAGTAATTTAGGAAATAAAATGATAAACAAAAACAAGCATGGCTCAGGCAAACAAAATTTTACCAATCTACAATGTCATCAATTAAAACCAGCTTGAACATTCATTAAACACCTTTCAAAACAAATAATAGACGAATGCACCTTCAGAATTGTAAAACTCCAGAAATGAAGAAGTTTGCAGGTGTGTGGAAATAGGAAATTGGGGGAGGATTCTGTGAGCAGGTAGTCTCATCTCTTAGTGTAATACAAACTTGACCCATAACGTGTAATAAGTTACCATAAGTAACAACACCAGCAACAAAGATGTCGGCACAGAGACCTCCGTGTCTGGCTAGTAACAGTTCTGCTGTCGCGCTGTCCGTATGAGGTCGGCCGGTGCTGTGATTGGCACTTCTATGCATGAGAGGAATGGCAGAAGTGTCTGCGTGGACTCACTTGACGTGTTCGGCACTGTGGGAGGAGCAGTAGTATTTTTTATGTGCAATGAAATTGGAGAGGCTGCTGAATTTGATGTTGCACAGCCGGCAGTAGCGCATGTTTGCATTTTGGAGGGGGGAGGCGAGGGGCGTTTTGGGCATGGCTTGAACCGTGTGTGCGCGGCTAAGCAACAAGACTGCCTTTTCAGGAACGAGAGTGGGAATGGGGGTGTGTCCTAACTGCCCCACCTCAGGCAAAGGTGACACAGTTAAAGGAACTCTGGTAGGAGACAGGTCCGTGGTAGACGCCCCTACAGATTGCTGTTCTAGAGGGTTTCCATTAAGCACAGGTGAGGAGGGAGAGGTGGCTTCTAGTTTGATGCTCCGGCCGTTCACGCTGTCCCTATGGGGTCGGGGGCTCGGTTTAGGAGGGGTGAGAGGGGCTGCCTCACGTGGGCTCAGACTCGGACTGGGACTGACTCCAGCCGAATGCGTCTCGGGATGTTGCTGTAGCGTGATCACTAGACCGTGAGCCATTTTGAAATGCTCTACAAGGTCACAGGTCAGCTGCTTGTTGGGAGGGCAGTATGGACAGACCACTGGAGGGGTGCAGGGGATCTTCACTCCATGAGCGGCATTAAGAGGGGTGGACTCAGATGGGTTTGCAACCACTGCAGTTTTGCCCATTTTTGCATCTGGGTGAAAGTCCCCGCCACGGATCTTGGGTGAGGTGGAGGCGGGTCTCTTTAGCCGGCTGAGTTGCTCCAGCGTTTGGGGCTGTAGGGTGGTCGCTGGGCAGTAGTAGGTCTTGTGCGCCAAGTAGTTTTCAATGCTGTTGAAGCTAATGCTGCAGGCGGTACACTTGTGGTAGTCAGTAAGGGGCACGGCGGGAACGCTGGTCCCTCTCGGGTCCTCTCTTAGTCTGGATCTTTTACTCAAGTCGATCGGGCCATCGCCCTCAGGACTGGAGGTCACCGACACGTTGGAGTGCGGAGGAATGGAAGTAACCTCCTGTTTCACCCCCAGCCCAGTGGCTGCCGTCAAAGCGGCAGTGTTGGCCAAAGCCTCGCTTTGAGCCATATGGATCTCATACATCTTCTTGCGCTTACGTGTGCGGATAGGTTGGGGCAGGAAGGGGGTCTTGCCAGAATGAGACCGCTGTTTGGAGGGGTCATGTCTTGAGGCGCAGTAGAAGCGCTTGTGCACAATGTAGTTTTCATGCCGGCTGAAACGAATGTTGCAGGCTTGGCAGAACGTGCGAGTTAGTTCGTCCTCTGGGTCTTCAGCAGACCCACTCGGGCTCTGGCTACCCTCACTCGCCTGTCTACCTCCAGGCCCCTCCCCCTCTGAGGAAGAGGAGCAGGTGGCATCCTTCATCCCTGGTTCCTCACTCTTTACCTCAACTGTTTTGGGCTCTGAAGCCGTGCCTCCTGGGGCAGGGTCGGAATAGCTGGGCGATGCCGAGGCTGTACGGCTCACAGGTCTGGCCTGAGGTGAAGTGGCTTGAGCAGCAGGAGGTGCAGCTGTGGCGGTTCCCCCTTCCTTCAAAATGCCTGCAGCCTCTCCCTGCTGATGCCTGCTTGAACAGTAAAGCCTCTTGTGCACATAGAAGTTGTTGATGTTGTTGAAGGTGATGTCGCATTCAAAGCAAGTGGCTCCTTTGTGAACGCTGGCGGGAGAACCGGGTGGGTAGAAGACCTGCGGTCCGGCCGCTGCTCCCTGGCCCTGTTTAATCCGACTGTGGACCATCTCGGACATCTTAGCCAAAATCTCGGATGCTTGGGGCATGATGGCAGCCTCAGAACTGAATACGTATTGCGGCAAGAAAATTGCACCTCCAGGGAGAACCGAGCCAGCTGTTCCAGGGTGTACGGGGCTGGAACCTGGAGTGGGGCTGGTGGGCTCTGCTTTAACTGCTACCACAGAGGGGCTCTTAGGTGAAACAGACGGATACAAACTCCTCTTCACAGCATTTCCTTGAGGGCTGCCTAAGATTTCTTCCTCCTTCGAGTCAGTTTCATAATCTGACCGTGGTTCCTCTTTGATGTTGAGTTGGTTTAGGGGACTGCAGCCATGAGAGGCAGAGCTGCCGTTGGCACCTGGGCTGGACGAGTCTGGTCTGGACATGCAGGCGGCGGGTTCTCCATCCGGAGGGTCTGGGAGCTTAGAGGAGGGGGGGCTGCTTTGACGAGGAGTTGGGCTTCTTTCAGCCGGAACCCTCACTTCTAGGTGTGTGTGGACATGCTGCTGGAGTAGGGCAGGTGTTTCTGCGGAGTAGCCACACACTTGACATTTCAGAACAATTCCAGAGTCTCCTGGACTCAAGCCTGTTATAAAGAGAAGATTATGAATAATTAGATATAGGATGACTGCTAAGAAAAAACACACCAGATGAATAGATCTAAGAATGAGCCATTTATGAGTTACAAAAAGTCTGACAGGGAAGATGAAGCCAGTGGGGTCGCTAGTATAAATGAAATAAGTTTTAACACATTTTTTTTTTCAGTATCATCATTAACATTAACACTGGATGTAGCCTTGAATCAACCTCTCATCTCTCTGCAATGTATTTTATGTGTTTAGATATGAGGTATATTTGAGCATATGAGTCATTGCCACGTTTAAGACAAACCGACTGCAAATTATAATCAAGTTTCATGTGAAAAGATGTTTTGTCCTCTAATTCCTCTAGTTATTAACATTTTTCTTGTTGCTAAAGCCCCTTAAAACACAGCATACCAAAAATTCCTTTCTGTTACAAAGAGACGTGTCAGGTCAAAAGTCAGTTTTTACACAATGTCCTAACTGAGGTTGACAAAATGAGATTCCACAGATAAATAATTTGTGCATCCACAACAAAAGCTAAATTGTTGAACAACACATGCAACGCCAACTTGGACTGTTTTTCAGGGATTTTTACTTTTAAAAGGATTAAATACCGTGTTGTCAAATATGATAAGCATTCTTTATAATACATTATCTTGCATTGATATTTTAAAAACATGGTCAAAAACATAAAGAGTGACTAATAATAATAAATTATGGCAAAAAATCACAAATCATAAAATATGGAGATTAGGGTTAGGTGTTCAGAAGGACATCAGTGATACGTGAAAGCCAATGTACGACTAAGGGAGGCATGACTTTGGACCAGTGAGATTTCACTGTGGGCGGGGTATAAAATAGAAAGCTGGCATCTATACATAAAAAAAAAACTTTATGAAGAACGTAGTAATGCAAACTGTTCTGGGGCACTTTTGACTACCATTGTCATTTATTCCACTATGGTTAATGGTGGCTAAGAACTGTTTGGTTACAACCATTATTCAAAATATCTTTCTCTGTGTTCATCAAAACAAAGAAATGTGTACACATTTGGAACAACTCGAGGATGAGTAAATGATAAATCATCAATTTTAGGGTGAACTGAGAAAAGTTTGAAAAGTACTGTAAAAGAACCTGTTGCTACCTGTAGGCAGTTTGGGTGAGTGCACCTCACTGTGAGATCCAGGCTGGCAAACCATGTGACTCGTGACCAGGTGACTATACAGAATGTCTCGTGTTGTGGACTTGAAACCACAGCCATGACACACACCGTTCAGTGAGTCTGTGTGGACCTTTAAGTGGCGTTCACAGTTTGCTTTAGTGGTAAAAGCCGACAGGCAAATCAAACACACAAACGGGCGCTCTCCTGAAACATAGACACACACAAGCCAAATGATTATTTACTAAACAGACATTAGAGGAGCACTCCATTAAAACCCCATTCAAATATATGAAAGAGTGTTTGATAAGGGGAAAAGAGAGACGCGTCTCACCGCTGTGAGTTCTCATATGGATCTCCAGAGAGCTGGTGCTGGGGCAGCTTTTGTTGCATTGTGGGAAGGGACACAGCCTCTCGTTGGGGTATGAATCTTTAGGCTTGTCCTGTGGAGGAGAGGAAGCGGTCTGCTGCTTCTGCCGGCTCGCACAGTAGTACATGAGATGGGCCTGGAGATTTCTCTCACTTCTGTACCAGATTCCACAGTCTTTGCATGGAAAAATATCTTCTGCACACACACACAAAATACAAGCAGTTAGAACAAAAGCAACAAGCTTCCAACAAGTCACTCATCATTCAAGAGGAAAAGGGTTCTTTTAGAGGATCTTCAAAGAAGGACATCAGCTCACGAAGAGAGAGCACCATTGGATTTGAGGCACTGTAGTAAAGTAATTTTCTAACTTAATGCACCCATTTTATTAAGTTAACGTTTTCTTACACTGTACGGTGTCTTTCCGATATGTTATTTATCCAACATGTATAATTGACATTTCAAGCATTTCATCGTAGGTGGGATGATGTGTGATATTTTGTATAGCAGCAGCTTCATATATATTCACACACTAAACAATACATGCAAGCACTAACACACGCTTGCACTCAATTATAAATCAGAAATAGCTAAGATCTCCACGGCAACGGACACATCCAGTTTGTAACGTTTGGGAGAGTGTGCACATGTGTCCTGATATCAGATAGGGACAGTTACACACACATGTTGAACGCTCTTTATTTGATAACAAATGAAACATCCCAATTATCCCTTTCAACCAGCCCAGCTAATGCAGAGTGAACCGTGTCGGGCTGATCATGTTTTACCCTTCAGCCTTATTTACAGTGATTATTCATTTGTTCATCACAGCATGATTGTGTCCACTCCCACTCCCCACACTTTCAATGAAGTAAGGGAGAGTGTGATGCACCGTCTGTACCAGTCAAAGCTTCATCACTGTCTGAACTGAAGCAACACTGCCACCTACTGGTGGAGAAGCTTAAATGACAAGCAACAGTGACATACCACATACAGTTAACATTTTATCCATGTTACAACATTTGGATTTTGGTTGAAATATTATCTAACACCCAAATAAAAATGCTAATAGAATTTTTAAAGCTTTCAATCTAGCAATAACAGAATTTTGATTACATATTATTAGACATTACGTAGAATTCTTTATATATTTTTTGTATTTAGATCATTTATTCTCAAAATATCAGGTAATAATCTTTTCATATAATTTATATCAAAGCATCATTGTTTTATTTAGATATAAGCACTGTATGGTGTATTTCCATATATTATTATATATTAACAAATATACAACATATATTATCAACATATATTTTTTTTTAACATATATTATTATTGGTCACCTGTCATATTTTTTGGGTCTGTGGCTTTTAATAATATTTTAACAATCAAATATTGAGTAAACAAATGTAAAATATCATTTTTAAAAATAATTAAAAAGGTTTTTAACTTCGACAAAAGTGTTTTTTTCCATTTTCACTTTGAAGACTTCTGTTTGAGATAACGACCGACAGTCATGCAATTTCAGAATATCATTTAAATATCAGTACACAGTACCATGTCTCATCATACAAAGTACCATTTCTTTTACAACAAGGTTGAGCGAAATGAACCGTCCGTTTAAAAAACATACAAATAAACTGATGGGAGAATGCAGGAGGAAATTGTTAAGGCGTGTTGTGTTTATCGACAAGTAGTGACTCACTGTTAACCACAGCAGTTGCTAAGATGGCAGCCATGCCAGCCTGCTGTGGGAGGAGCTGGATCTCTGTGTGCAGAGCAGCGGGATACTCAGGCTCCTCCTTCAACCGTAGAGCACCCGTCTGTATCGCCTTCGATTGATCAGCAGTAGAGAAGGACAGTCTTGCCACAAGTGCGTTGCCGCTGGACAGGTCCTGTGTGAGCTTACAGAATAAAGCTCCTCCTGTAAAATAAACAGCCAATGTTACTTTCTACCTGATGGTTTTAAGACATCTGAGATAACGTGAGAGAGGGGTGCGTTTAATTCTTACCCTGACTGTAGATGGTGCAGTTTGACGCCGTGGGGCGTGAGGTCACAGGTATTCTCCGGAGCCAGTAGTCTGCGTCTTCACACTCCAAAGACATGACAGAGCTCTGGAAAACACACACAGAGAAATATAGTCAGCTTTCTAGAAGTACTCAGGCAAGATTAAATTGAACAGTTAAACAGACAGTTCACACGTAAATAAATATTCTGCCAACATTTACTCAACCTCAAGTTGTTACAAATGTGTATAAATGTCGTTGTTCTGATAAATAGAGAAAGATATTTGGAAGAATGCTTTTTAAACAAACAGTCCTTGGCCACAGTGTAGAAAATGATTCTGTGTCGTAGTAGACTTCATGAAATGAATTGCGTAAACTTGACTTAATACAAAATACTGTTCTTGTTTTTTTAACCATAATTTAAGTTAAAATCTCGGAATTCTAAATGCACAAATTATTGAGTGAATTCAACTTTATGTTATCATGTTCAACCCACTTAAACTTGTATAAAGGATCTTTACTTAATTATTTTGTTGTGGGTATACATGAATTCTTTAAATTAATTTCACTAACTGAGCGGTGAATTTAGAGTTCCCAGCATGCTTGCGTGCGACAGCATTCAGGGAGTATTTTTTGTGAAAAAAGTGCTATTTTATTTGCTTTACAATAAAATGAAAGACTTGATAGTGTTTATTGTGCCGTTGTCTTTAATTCTGTTTGTTAGTTTCCTGGTTACCATCGTTCAAAAGAGTGGTGCTTGTGTTTAGATTATGGGAGAGCTCATGATGTATGTTAATTTCGCTCAAGGAACAATAATGGTGCTAATGCCAGTACTGAGACAACTCTCAGCTTACTTGAACATCATAAATGTTGTAAACAACAGTAAATGTTAAACTGAAGTTAAAAAAGCTTAAAAACTCCAATGCTCAAATGAAAATTTCTTCATGATTTTACGAATTTTATCATGTGACATGTGCTCAAATAATTGAGGTAATTTTAATTGATTTATTAATGGGATTGCATTAAAAATAAGCTTTGAAGTACTTGTTTAATATTATTAACATAATTCTTTTAAATAAAAATACCAGTGTAAATTTTAACAGTATAGTGGGAGAAATTACAATGTCAAAAGTGCTGCAGAACTGTTTGCTTTCCTACATTATTCAAAATATCTTCTTTTGTGTTCAACGGAACCAGGAATTATAGCCTATACATTTTTGCTACTGGTCACAAACATTCTTCCAAATATCGTTCGTTGTGTTTATCAGAACAAAGATTTGGGACAACCTGAGGGTGAGTAAATGAAGACAGAATTTTCATTTTTGGGTGAACTGTTCTTTTGCACAGGTTAAGTAACCCATTAGGTTATAGGAAAATATGTAAAAACGTAATACAAAATAATCTCATTTGCTCCCAAAATTTGAAAAATTGTTCATTGTTAATGTGCATTTTCTGTAAATGAAACAAATGTTTAGTAAATGTTTCATTTAAGTCTAAAAACACAATTCTTACATTTTCATTTTTAAGTTAACCTGACAAGAGAAGTTCTAAAATAGCTTTAACCCATTTTCAAATTTTCAACCAGCACTTTTATTTGCAATTTCTCATGCCACTTGTTTTGCGTTTTTATTGCATGTGGGCATGCACTGTGGTAATAATTGTAGGTTAGTTTCTTTTTCGTGACAGTTTGTTTTGTATTTCTTATTCCCTTCCTTCTAATAATAAGCCGTTGAAGACAAGCATCCTTCTTTTAAATTTCGATATTAAAAAAGCAAATCCAGACTTGCCAACTGTATTACAGTTCAATATAATTCATCTTCCAATGTTTATTTCTCAATGCCCCTATGTTACACTTGCGTTCACAGGGAAAGCTCAATAACGGTTCAAAGGAGATGATGGAAACATCGAGTGGTTTTCAACCGCATATTTATTTTTTTAAATAACTGTAATATGCAAAAGCTTCAAAGGGGTGTGTGGGCGATAACAATGAAGTAGCCTCTATAACGTCTCAAATACAAAAAAATACACCTACACAGTCAAGTCATTATGTCATGAAAACGGAGACCAGGCTGTACATAAACTCTCTTTCAGACTAAAATTGTTGATAATGGACTTGAAAAGTCCTCTTTTCACCTCTTTTCACCAAATTTGTCCTGATCCGATCCACTAGGTGGCAGCAGTTTTGTAGTGCCGGTTCATTAATAACCTCATGTTTAGGAAAACCTTCACGGTCCTTCATTCACTACGCTTAGTTTAAGACTAGCCTTTGGGAAAACTAGTCATTATATCATCGATATGCTACCAAATCAACTTTAAAAGAGACGAGAAAATGAAACGCCATTAGTTGAAATGTGTAAAGCAGGATTAAGCCACCAGTCGAGGGGTTGAGAGGAAGAGATGGGCAGCAGAAGAGGACAGCTGAAGGGTTTCTTTCTAATTCTGTCTGTTCTTGCCCGAAGATACGGTCCGTATTGTATTTCATGGGGAACTAGTGCTGATAAGCAGATAGGGCTCCTTTTGTTTTAATTTGAAACCCAATGCTGGAGCCGTCTGTGGCATAAGTGCTGCGTGCTTCTGCTAATTTGTTTCAGACTCATTTAACGACTCGACTTTAAGCTTTACAAAAGGAGAGGGCAGCGTGGTCAGACCTCGCCTTTGACAAAACACTTCCAGACAAATGCTCGCTCTAATTAAACACACACGCGAGCGTGTTGACGCGTAGATTTGTACACGCAGATGCACACGGAGAGCAAATGAAGATGTAAATGGTTGTGACCCAGAATGAACAGTGAATAAGAAGCGGTTCATAGCGATCAAGGCGAACAGAGGGGGTTCATATCTCAACTGGTGAATAGAGGAAGTCAATGGTCAGGTGATCAGGTACAGTACATAACGCAATGATCACATTGCATCCACCTTTTTGAATTGAGTCTATTGGAAAAAACTTCCAGATGTCTTCCAGAATTCTTCTGTGCTTAATTTCCTGTTATAGCTTCCATACCTATAAACGTTTTCCAGCTCCTGCTGGAACCAAAAGCATCAGCACATACAGTAGAAATGGATGGTGTGACGTATTGAGGCTGTGCCAAACATTTTAATATTAAGGCCAGAACTATGGTCACATTAAACCATAGATAGTTTCTTTATTGCTGATAAACCATATGATGCCAAGGTTTAATTTTCAGTAAAACCAGGCTTTCTACATATTCTTAAATACAAATGAGCATAACGAGTATTGTCTTAGCAGTGGGAAGGTTGTGTGTTTGAGTCCCAGGAAGACACTTACTGACAATGTACATCTTGAATTCACCGCAAGTTTCTTTGGATAAAAGACTCCGCCAAACGCATTAATGTAAATATAAATAAAACATCTACAGATCACAGATATTGAGGAGCCAAATACATTCTCAATCAAATATATCATGGTTCAATGTTAAAACAATTAAATGCATCTGAACTAGAGCTAACGCAATGTTGGCTTTTTCTTTACACCACAGTTATCATGACCAAAAGAATTCATAACAATATTATTGTGATATCTATTGAATTTTGAAATACTGAAAGTCAAACGATGCTGTCAGTCAAATTCAACATTCTAATTTTGTTTATTTTGTGTTTTGTCAATAAATTACACTCAAAATAGAAATGTAGGGAGTCAGAGAGAGAGTTTGTACTCAAAATTTTATTTTGATGGTACAGTAAATGAAATTTTGCAGCATCTAGTGGTGAGGTTGGGAATTGCAACTAATGGCTCACTCCCCTCTCTTTCAAACACAACGGAGGCTGACACAGGACTAAGATGTCATGTTTTCGCTTCTTTGCCAAAGGAGAAAACGTATTTATGAAACACACTCTGTAGAGCAGTTTGTCTGTTTAGGGCTACTGTAGAAACAACATGGCGAATTCCATGTAAGGGCACCTGCGGTGCATGTAAGGTAAGGTCTTTAAACACCTGTTGAGACATAGTTTTGTATATTATATTGCATTTCTTTTTAATAGATCCTCCAAAGGTTGTACCCTTAATAGTGTAAATTAGGTGCGTAATAGCCTATGATATGTGTATAATTAACACAATATCAATAAATGTGGGTTTTAATATCATAATTATTGTCAGTACTGTTACACTGTGGCATCCCTAACTAAACTTATTCAGATAACATGATTCTTGAATCACATGTGTCTGAAACCAAGGATGTAGGAACTGGACCAATGTGATAGGAGGAAAGTTTAAGAATCAGTCAAACACTAATCTGAAGTAAAATCCCTGAAAAAACTCCACACATGATTATATGAGAATGCATTCACATTGTGACCGACGAGTAACCCCACACTCAGGTCCAGCGTGGGTTACCATAATGATCAAAATGAAGAAAGACCGCTGGAGTGTAACCCTACTGTGGGTGAAAACACCCCCCACTCCCTCACACGCAGAAACTAGGGTACTTTGAGTGCTTCGCTTTAAACCCTGTCGAGTGCAGAGCTTTGAGGAACAGTCTAAGCCCCTCGTCCGAGCCCTGCTCCCTCATGAATATTAATGACGACGGCCGCGCTTTAATCTGCCTGATCCCCACACTGCTGCCGCCGCCCTGATAGCGAATCTAATTATTTGGTCTGATATTAACCAGCAGCCACCCCCCCAAACTCCTTACACATGCACACCGACAGTAAAAGACGTAGTCTTTCCAACTCGCAGTCAAACAGACACATGCTTGTGCATCAGCGTCGTGCACACGTTCAACACTCTCACGCAGTCGGGCTTTGTGCGCTGTTATCGTTCCTAAAAACGCCTTCCTCCAACGCTGATAAAAGTTGCATGCAAATGATTCCTGTACGATTTCGTTTCGCAGAACCTAGAGAAAAAATGTTTTTTCCTCTGAAGTGAGAGCAGTATCTTTCCCGTGACCCTACGGTATGACCCCGGGTTAAATCCACCCAGGTTTACAGACCCAATTAAAACAAATTGACCGAAGTCATCTTCTAGTAGCCAGAGGATGTCTCTTAAACGCATACTCCATATGTTCCACATGTAAATGTTTAACACTGTAGAAAGGTATTAAACAGCGTGCAAATACACTAAAACTGATGCTCATTATGATAATGGGGAACAAGGTTTAAAAGGTGTTTGCTCAAGATATGACAGCATGCATCTCACAATGTGTAATCCTACAGTGTTCTGTGAGAGAACACTATTGAGAAGAAAAAGAACACCTGACTGGGAATGACATTACAATTTCTATATAGTGAACTTAAAGTGTACCATATAGTTCACTTATAGTGCACCAAAACTCTCCACCCCATCACAAATTTCCCGAACGCACCACAAATACAAAATGATCCCTGAATTCATGTTTACTACACAGGGATTCGCAACAGAATGAAGATACAGCTTAAGTAAACTAAGGCGCCAACTGTATGTTACTTCACTACTCTCTCGCTCACTCTCATTTTTCTGCGTTTTTCCTCCATCGTTATCTTCTTCTGTTCCTGTTTCTCTATCTCCACCTTTATCCTCCTCCTCATCTGTCCATATCCCTCTTTTCATGCTCCGCCACACTCTTTGTCTCCATCTTCTTCCCGCTATCTATTCCTCTCCGTATCTCTCCACACACTCCTTTCTCACTTTTCCATCCCCCTTGCTTTCTGCCCCTCTCTCTATCTGCTCTGCACAGGAAATGGTTTCTTTCCCAAAAGGGGGCTGGGGGGGTTGAAAAGGGGGTTCATACTGTCCCAAACAAAGAGGTCAGTGTGTGAATCCTCCAAAAATACAGAGAAGAAAAGGAAGAGCGATAACAATCAGAAACCTTCTCTCATCCGCCTCTTTCCCTCTCTCTCTCTCTCTCTCTCTCTCTCGCACTCACACACACATTCTCTTTTCTTCTTTACTTTTCTCCATCTTTCTCTTTTTTCAGGTCTCACTAGCATAGTTTCCTGAGAGTGCAGCTCATGCGGTTCTAAGAAATCCTCATCATACTTTGTCTTTAACGTTGACAGTAGGTTACCTTAATGACAAAATGCCTAACTTTTTTTAACTGAACTTGTTGTTTTTTAGGAAATGTGTCTAATTGAATCAGGTGATCCAAAACTTGTCTTGTGTTCAAAATCAATAGATCATTCCAAATTCTTTAACATTTCTAGATGTATAGTGGCCATTCCAGTCCAAGTCAGACCTCAGAAGTGACACAGTCATCCAACTGCAATGTGAAAGACTGACAGCAGGACAAGACACAAAAACTGATCCAAAATTTAGGTTATCGCGTTAAAAAACTATTTTTGAACTTTCCAAAATACAACATTGCATTACTTAAAAGTTAATATTAACTGGTTTTCTTTGCAGTATTTGAGATCTGAAACTACATAAAGCATCTTTTCTGTTATGCTGACCAATTTCTCCAGGGTTAATAGAAACAATATTTTTATTAGAAATTTGGGAGAAATATTGTTAGAAGTTCACAGCATAAAACAAAAATAATAATTTCACCTAAACACATACCTATGAATAATAAATTCAGAAACCCTGAAAATGATCTTTGAAATGGTCTCTTCATTTTTTATGCGGCTGTATATGTAGATACAGAATCAAAGAACAGAATGTGCAACCGTTTAAAAAGACTATTTGACCTCAACAGGCATTCTTACAAATGCATCGCTCGGCACAGGACGCCCGAAAAACAGCACAAGATGAATTGTGAGGAACAAATACTCATATGAAAGCATATGGCCAATATTTTTGAAGTAATATTTTATAATTGAACTTTACCGGATCATTGTGAACATTCCTAACAAACAAACACTCAAGCAGCACATCTTTGCGTATACACACCCCTCCAAGAAAACAGCATCGAGGTGAAATGAGTGGCATGCAAATGACATGTAAAAATCAGAAACTGTGATACTTAAAACATTGAGATAAGAGATTTGAAAATGAGGCACTCTTGGAAAGCGGGCTCCTGATCTGCCGGTGATCTGGTTTGGAGATAGAGGGAGCTTTTCCTCTCTCTCTGTCTCTTTCTCTCACCAATCCTATCTCTCACGCTCGCTCTTTGGTTTGCTCTTTCTTTTTCTTCAGAGTAAACCCTGCAAATCCAAGTACACATGACAAGTTGAAGGAACAGTTCATTCTTTGATCATTCCCTCACCCTCATGTCTTTTTAAACCTATTCTGTTATGTTTTCTGTGAAATATTGGAGACACCTTTTATTCTTTGCATTTCTTTATATACAACATGCTGTAGATTGTGTGAAGATTAACAGTAAATGCATTGGTCTATTCCTTGTTCAAGCATCATATGGACTACTTTTATTGTGTGGATTGTATGGTAAGAGTTGCATAAGGTCAATTGTCGTGTTTTTCAGAACCTGTATTTAGAATTGGAAAACATTCACTGCATTTTGGGGGGGCAATAAAGCATCTTCATAGCAAGTTACTAGCACGTATTCCTTTCTATTCTGCACAAACATCTCCATGTATTGTTCCAACTTCATCCCCAACATTTATGCACTCCTATGGCAGAAGAGCAAAGTGGGGAGCCCTCAGGGAGGGTGTAGATACCAACACGTAACACCTCTAATTGGACTCCCATTTTAAGCCTGACTTGCTTTTCCTTTATCATTTTGCAGACAATTAAGAAGGACAATAATTAAGGGTATTCATGCATTCCATTCAGGGAAAAGCATGTGTAGCGAGGGGTGGCTCTCCGAGATCATTCCACTGACAGATAAACCAAAAATCGGGTATAAGGGTAAACAAACCCCGCTGGAGCGAGAAAGAAGGTTTGGTGAGAGAGGAAGACCGAGAGAAGATGAAGAGCACTCACCTTGACATGTCCTTTGTGGGGTGGCGGAGGTTGTGGGGGGACGCTGGTACCCCTCCCAAAAAATTGGGACGGAGAGCAGTGGGTGGCGGGGCTTATCGGAGCAGTTCTCCTGGAGAGATTATTGGGGGATTAGTTGCGACGCTTGTTTCTAAAACATGATGAAAAGACGCTCGGTGCATGATAACGCTTTGAACTTCCCAACCGCCACCATCGTTCCTTCGGGCGGCGTTCCACGAAATAACAGGAGTGTCGAAGTGGAAAGAACAATGGGAAAGCAAAAGGGGGAGACGTTCTGCACTAGCATTTTTATTGAGGCATGTTTTTTCATACGTGATACACTGGTATGCGGATATTATTGATACAGAAAGACTTAATAATGATGAGTTTCAGTGATCTTGAATAATAACTGTCAGGTGGTATTTTCACCGTGGAACTGCAAGACATTGTGCTTTAATACAGGTGTCTGTATACATTAACAGGTATGTGTACAGTATCGATTTCAAGACAGCTTCAACTGCACATCCAATAAGAAGCAGAAACTGAGTAGGTTTTATAAAAAGTAACTAATTCGTGAAATACAAATGAAATAAAATAAATAAATCATAAAATGAAGTCAACTGGACAAACTGAGATGCCTGTCCATTTAGCGTTCAGATAGATAGGTTATCAGGTATGTATTCAAACAGCTAGATGTTAGAGGGCTTTCACTAAAGATGCAAATAAGAAGATTTACATGAAAGAGACCTTGCTGAAAGAAAACTGAAGTTTCGTTGATTGCATCACACCACAACGCCTACAAAACTTTCACGGCCTATGCACACAGTAACGGCCAGAATGATGCCTCATATTTCTCAGAATTGACAAATCGTTAAAAGGGGATGGACAGGAGCATTTATATCGAAAATCTGATTTATGAGTCAGGCCTTTGCAACTACCAATTCAACAAAATCAACCTCTGACTTGATCAAATACACTTAAACAGATGTCTTAACCATTTATTTTATGTTGACGCAACCCACAACATCCCTGAATAAACCACTGCAACTGTCTGTAGGACAAAACTACTGAGAAACGTGCAGCCGTGACAGGACAGACCCCGATGCCCAATGACCCCAACAGTTCCAGACTCTGGAGGATGTGGAGGGATGACGAGAGATGCCGTAGGAATGTGAGATTCGACACGCTATCTCCACCAGATACACACTCCTTCAACGAAGAGATAGCATAGCGAGCGCAAACGCGATAGAATGTGAATGTGAAAGTTCTGAGCCGAAAATCATCAACAAAGCCCTGCCTCGATAACGAGATTTTTCTTTTTAAAAAGCGGGCGAGCGAGAGAGGAAGAGAGAGAGAGAAAGAGAGAGATTAGGAGGAGGTGAAGGAAAGGTACGGGGAGGGGGGGAGCACTGGGGGGGTGTGGACACGGCCTTACAAATTCTCATAATATATGAAATCTTAGAAATGAGAGCCTATCAAGAAGAAATCAATCACTGGGGTTTGTTGTCCAGGAGGATGGCGCCACGATGAGATAAAAGAGAAGCGTCCGTCTGGGGGTGGGGGGAGTGGTGGTGCAGCCAATCTCATCCAGAAACGTCCGAGCACGGTTCAGGGGAAAAAGATGACATTCGCCATTTGCGTACACTCGTACTCCCGATTAATATTTCTTACTTTGAATCGGTGAGAAGCCAAACGTCCAGCAATTCATCTTCAATTTAATAGGCTAGCTGAGGAGGGGGCGGGTGATAAACGCTAGCGTTCTTGTTTTCCACAACCGCACACACACTCTTAAACCAAATCAGTTTATAATGAACAGTAAAGATAGCTGTCGTTTTGAAATTGTACCGTAAGCAACATTTCGTGAGCATCCATCTTCTGTGGAAATCAGCCAAGCGAGGAACTAAGCTTGTGTTTAAAAGCGTACGGGTCTGTGTGTCAGTGAACGTTATCTCTGAAATGTTTGAGAACATGGCCTGAGCCAGGAAACCTCTCCCAGAGCTGACATCACATGATCAGATGGACCAACAGCACATGACAGAAGAAAGATCATGGTCTTCCTGATTTCACCGTGAAACACAAAGCTCTTATACAAGTGCACCAAACCCTGCTGACCGCTTTGCAAATACCTGAATCATGGAACATTTTTACGTTAAAGGGACAGTTCACCTAAAAATAAAAACTCTGTTTGCCTTTATTTATCCTCAAATTGTTAAAAACAGAATGATTTTTTCTTCTGTGACACAAAACAGAAGATATTTTATGAAATGCGTTTTTGTGTCCATATTATGGAAGTCAATAGGGTGTGATGTTGTTTGGTTGCCAACGTTCTTAAAAAGATTTTTTGTGTGTTCTGCAGGAGAAAAAAAGTCACACAGGTTTGGAATGACACGAGGGAGAGTAAATAGTGAGAGAACTTTCATTTTGAGGTGGACTGTCCCTTTAATAAAAATGATGATCGATAAAATGTGGTACTGGTCTGTCCTTTACCTCGTTTACCTCAGTGGGCTCCTCTGATTGGACGCTGCCAGAAAACGGACCCCACACAGTGTCAGCTGGCAGATCCCTGAGGGCCAAGACCTTGAGGTCATCAGCAGCCCCGCTCAGCATAAGATCATCTGTTTACACACGAACAAACAGAGAGAGAAAGCCTGTGTTAGTACTTAAAACCGATAGTAACGGAGAGTTTTAATAGGGTAAGGGATTTAAACAAACCTTCAACACAAAATAGCAAACATGAATGATAGCACAAATTGACCAGGTGGATAAAACAGGAAAAGCAACACTCGATGTAAAAATCTAGTTCAGTCTGTGAAGCATCAATTCAACTTCAATTCAAGCATCTGGACCACTAGGGGGAGTGATGCTCACGAGCACAGACGCCGGTCCAAAACGGAGAACTTTTGTACTTCCTATGAGCGATAAGCAGAACAGGCATGGAAGTCAAGGCTTTGGTGAGTCACATACACAGGCCTGACACAGGAACAAACACAAGCTCCACAAACAGAGATAGAGACACAGCTGACACAAAACCCAGCCGTCCACACAACACGCTTTATGTTAGTTAGCGACAAAAGCTGACCTGCGATGGTGATTCACCAGGTCCTGATTCTCCATCCCAATGCAGGTCTGCTTAACCCCCCCAGCCTCGCTTTTGGGGGTCGGGCTAAAGTGCCACAGCGATAAGACTGTTTGTCTAACACTCTCCATGTCAAAACACTCATCTATCTTCTCTATATCTATCCCCACCAGAGAACAACAGACAGACGCTGATAAAATGGCTTTCCCACAGCCAAGACGTGGAGCAGGGGGAGGGCGCGAGGGCAATGAGAGAGAGAGAAAGTGAGAGAGAGAGAGAGAGGGTGAATGGGAGAGCTCAACAAGAGGACACATATTGGACAAAAACCCTGAGAATTACAGAAAACGTTAAGGATAAATTGTGTCGTAGCTTCATTAAATGTTTGGTGATAAATAAGTCAGCAGTGGGTCTGGCTTATCAGTGGACAGAAGTTCAATGTTTTACAATGGATTCCTCTGTTTACTAATCTAAGCTGAGCATCAGAATCCATGCCGACCAATCACATGACATGATCATATCCCACAGAAGCCATTACTACCAATGATCAACACAAATACACCACTGGCATAATTCCTTCATAAGCAATTTCTAAACCATCTGTTGAGATTCTGCCCGGCAGATGGTGACAGCCAACAGGTGGGTCTTTGGAAGAATAATTCTTTAAATAAGGATTTAATGAACGTTTACCCTCAATTTTCCTGCATGTCGTGTTTTTTTTAATTGTCACAATTCTCAGTTATAATTTTAACATTAAAAAAAATGTCCATTATATCGATACAGTATTTTGTATAACTATTTAACATTATGGAAATACTACTATGCAATAAACAAAATCCACCTCAACGATAAACAGTTTTTTATATATTTAAAAAATACATAATATTAAATATAATATATATAATAACATAAAATATTTTATGAAAAAAAAAAAAAATGAAAAAAATGAAAAAAAAAGAATAGACAATACAATACAAAGTAAAAAAAAGGCTTCGATATATATTCTTATTTCTTTCAATTGAAATAGTGTATCTTACAATTCAACCAAATGTGGCCAGACACATTGTACCTTTTCACAAACCTAAAAGATTTTCAGGCCAATTATTGTACAAATCAAAATCCCAGTCCTCTCGGACGACCCAAAGACCACCTTCTGTAAACACCACAAGGTCTTATCTTTAAAACCCCACCATTTTCCCACACAATACAGAGAAAACCCTTCTGACGTTGCTCTTGTGTTGGGCTGTAGCAACTCTACTACAATAAGACTATCAGTCTTATCGATAGCACTGCGTGACCGGTCCCAAAAAAATGCACGGAACGCTTATCGATAGAAACGAGTCCACACTGCTCTTATCAATAACCCTCCACACTGGAAGTGTCCACACAGTGCCTTATCAATATGCCTGACTCCACAGACACCGGAGCAGACATAAAACTACATTTCATTGCTGTGTAAAGGAAGAAATCAGCCTATCATTAAAGAAAGAAAGATGCTTGAAAGAAAGAAAGATGCTTGAGAGAAAAATGTCCACAAAGCTGCACTCTAACAGCAGAAGTGCGGTAAAGAGCTTGAAGGCAACACAAATCACTTCATCATGGGAGTTCTGCAACCAGTTGTACAGATATCACACGCTTCAACTCAGAGAAGATTCACTTTCAATTGCACAACAAGTGAAGCGGTTTCTGGCACAACGCATGCGGCCACAGAAAGATTGTTTCCGAAAGGTGTTTTGAAATAATATAGCCTGACTGTCAGTCACGTCTGTCAGTCTGTGAGAGTCGTGCTAGTAGTTATTTTACACGGATGAGCTCAACTAGCAAACTGCCAGATGAGAGTAATTCTTTATGTGCTGCTTCCAGTGAAAAGTGCTTTCGCTAATGGGCTGTGGCTCTTACCATTTTCTTCTGGGAAAACTGACACACACCCAAACACTCACTGTGGGCACTTTAGTCGAATTTCCTAAACCATTACGCATAAATCTTGAGTCTCATTCACAAAGTTCACCTAAAATTTTAAATTCTTTCATCGTTATCTCACCCTCTTGTCAAGAAAAGTTCTTTCTTCTGCAGAACACAAAAGAAGATATTTTGAAGAATGTTGTTAACTGGCCCCCATTCACTTGCATTTGTTTTGTGTCTATACAATAGATGTGAATGGGGAGCCGTGCTGTTCAGTTATCAACTTTCTTCAAAATATCTTCTTTTGTGTTCTGCGGAAGAAAGGTTTGAAAAAAGTGAAATGACGAGAGGATGAATGAATCATGAGAGAATTTTCATTTTAAGGTGAACTCTCACGTTAATATCAACACATTATTGAAGCTCTTCATATTCTCATAATAATAAAACATATGATGCATAACTGGCTCCAGTGACTGTTCTTCGGTATTAAAAAAACATGTTTCTTTGGGCCTCTCTATCAGGACTAATTGATTTTTAAAAAGACTATTGTTGATATCAAATGAGCAGATCGCTCCACGGCCATTGATTTTTTGACACGGTACAACAGAAAATCTTTATCGGAGGCACACTACGACCCTACGCTAATAGGTGGGGTTTAACCTCTGCTGAATGACAAATCCTACAGTGTAGGAGAGCGTACAGATGTGTGCGAGGAGTATGTCAGCGTGTATGTGAGCAAACGTTTCAACACTTTCAATTCTGGTTAGTGATCAACAATTCTCAGACAAACACCCTGTAGCTAAACTCACCCAAATGTCCGTCAGTCAAGGAGTTCAGTTGAGAAGATACAAATTTCTGGGATACGCATCACATATTCAGTTTGGCGTCATTTTCATTTAACCCCTCTTTTGCCTGTGGCAGATAAGACACCTGTGTTGCCACTCGCATCAGATGAGCTTCAACAGAACTTTATCATTGACATTTACTACTGTTTGCACAACTAATTTCTCTTAACTGTACTTATGAACTTTTATCTGTCCAACACAAGGCACGGAGAAGAGCAGATGCCAAACAGCAAATATGCAAAGTGGTAGAGTCCACAGTGCACCAAAAGCATGCTTTTGAAGAAATCCGCCTGGAGAAACAAATAAAACCTTTAAAAGCTCTACGTTGAATTCGATGCAACATGGTGAGACAAATAAAGCATATATCTTCTGGTATTACAGAGAGAAATTATCAAAAAAGACATTGAAAAACGAAAATGAGGTTAACTTTTTTGTTAAATACAATCTTTTAATATGCAGATTATAAAAAGGTTCTATGAGTCAAGAGAATAACATGCAAAACGTTAAATAATGCGATGATAAACGGCATTAGATAATAACACTAGATGCTCAAATGTCTTCTAACCCAAACCCATAGGGGGCGACTGGTAATATCACCAGAAAAGATACAAATGACAAGATGTTTCAAAACTGACTAAATGTTCCTTGGGGAAAATGTATAATGCTTCTGAATGCTGCTTTTAAGTAAAAGTTTATTAAGAAACCATATAGATGGTCTATAATCTGTCGTATGACTCCAGGCCTGAGCTTATGTGTGTGCGTTTTCTGCATTTCCCCATCTTCCACCATCGTTACCCTTTCACAAATTGAAAGTGAGGACCTTCCAGAAACTCGTCCTGATAATCACACATAAATTAATTAGAAAATGTTTCTTGACATTCTCGCTGCATAGACAGGGGAAAAGACTCCGGGAAAAGCCATCAAATTAATTGTACGGTATGTGACTTCGATAATTAATTCAATAATTATTTCATGTCTACTTTAGCAACTCCTTCTGGCTGGAAAAAGGGACATTTTGATGATAGCAGAATGAGGAATTAGATTTTGAAATAAAAATGCGAGAAATTATGCTAAAACAGTGCGATGAGAGAATTTCAATGCTACGAAAACTTGACTATGCTGGGGTTCAGAAGTCGGTGAAAATCTGTGATTAAAGTCTTATCAAAAACAATGTTTTTTTAGGATATAGAATATTTTTGAAGCAAAACAAAGAATTTGCGTTTAATTAATGAATTTTATTTTCAGATAATTTTATTCTGCTTCCTACTCAAACTGTCGTGATGATAATATCATTTATTTTAAAAGGAGAAAGAAGCTGTCCGTAGCTAAAAACTATTTTTACACTAAACTATTTATATACTATTAATCCACAACAACCAAGGTGGTGTGTCAAAACGTCTGTTTGCTAGCCATACTTTAAAGAAACAGTACGACCAAAAATGAAATTTTTGGTCATCATTTAATCAAGTAATTACAAACCTGCATGACTTTATTTCTTCTGCAGAACACAAAGGAAGATATTTTGAAGAGCGTTGGTAACCTAACAACACTGCACCCCATTAACTTCCATTGTGTGGACGCAAAACCAAAATCTTCTAAAAAATGTTTCTCAAAAAATTGAAAACAAAGGGTCATGAGGGTGAATAAATTATGAATAATGTTTAAGATAAAAAAATTGTAGTATTGTAAGGTCACATGGAGAATAAACACTGCGGGAAGATCTCGAGTCAAGCAAAGTGGAAGACAGGCGAGAGCCTGACGGAGGGAAGATAGAGGGCAGGAGGAAAGACAAACTGAAACGTGGGCTATAGAGAGACAGGAAGCGTCAGTACTGCGCAGGCATCTGATAGGGCTTGTAATCGTTGTGCGTTGTCCCGTCTGTAGACGCCAGTTCGTGGGCCACATGGAGCAGCTGAAGAGATAGCAGCAGAGCTCGGCAGTGAGAAATGTTCTTCTAGATTAAACCCCGCACCTCTCAATCATCAACAGAGGAAGAGAATGACAGACAGTAAGGAAAGAGTATGTTCTTAATTACAGATAAATGGCCCTTCCTACACAGTCAATCATCTCTGCGTGAGGAAGCCAAACACTTACGAGGGAACGGCTTGCTTGTTCACACACGTCAATCCTGTAAAACATAAATAGTTTCCTATGTACGTTACAGTTGCGCACCGTTTAGCCACAAGTGTGGGACGACTGTCCCGCAGCAGACTGAGCGAAATAAAGCTCCAGCATTGTGCAGGTGTGTGTGGAACACATGCCAAGAAAAAAAAAAACAGAATCAGTGAAAAAAACAACTCGCACACATTTGTTTTTGGGTATTTAAGATATGAACCTCAACTGAACTGAGTCATAGTTAATCAGATAATCTGATTCTTGGAAAAACAACAGAGCTACATTTCAGTTTCATGATTCTTTTTAAGATGTTAAATAAGCACGAAACGGATGGAGACGATATACACCAAAGGTTTATTCCCATATGTCAGGTCAGGAACCAGGGGAACATTCTGTACTGGAATAAAGGGGTAGAGTGGGGAAATGAGCGAGCAAGTTGTTGTGGAAGTTAACGGTCTGCCGCGGCTCCCGCTCTGCTCAGCGTCTGATAACAGCTCCGCTCGAGTCCTTCACAGTGCAGCGCAACCACAGCCGGATCTCAGGAAGAAATAATGAAAGATTGCAGAAGACGGCAAGATAATCAGAATAACTGAAAACCATCGACGCTGCCAAAACATTCTTTGAAAAAAGGACCAAAAAATAAATTACGTTTGGCACCTTGGCGAAGTGCCAGGAGCTTTTACAGAGTTCTTCATGAAGCACTCCACCCACAAACACCTGCTATACTGCTACTGTTCCATTAACCTGTTACAAAAACGAGCATCTTTCTTGGTTTTGCACAGTCTGCATTCTTAAAAACAAGGTGCTACAAAAGATGCGTCTACATCGATGCAATAGAGGAACCCAAAATAACTATTTACACTTAAAAAAAACATTTTTTATTACTTTTTATTATCTAAAAGAACCGTTTTTCACTACAAAGAACTTTCTACTTGTTCTTTTGTAAAACAGAAAGGTTCTTCAGATGTTAAATATACTCTAAATGTATAATGTTTCTTCTATGGCATCGTTGTGAAAAACCTTTTTTTAAGAGTGCATACATATTTTTGGAAAACTGTATTTTATTTAGACTGTTTCATCGGACTCACGCCTGGCCTGAAGTTAACTTTACTATAATTTAATATTAAAAAAAATTACTTATCGTACATTAATTGTAATAAATTAAATTAAAACTACTCAACAGTTATTGATTCTTCGCGGAGGTCTACCGGAAGTTTGGGCCACATAATGTTTGTTTATTTTGTTGCTGCTTTAACCATCTATCGTATTAAAACATAGCAGGCAAAAATGTGGGTAGTTAAAAAATGTGTCCTATCGTGTGACAGCAACCATTTGGAAAAATCTAACAATGAAGATGAATCTTTTACAATTTGTATTCTAAATAAAAATATTAATTATGTATTATTTACAGTTTGTTCTCTTCTTTTTAGCTGTAACACCATAGCACACACGTTACTGTTTATTTGTCAGCTACCCATGTACAGATCTGGGTAAAAACTAAAATGGTTTCGCATTCAGTTTGACCCCAGATTACTGTTATCATAATCCTGCTTGTAAGTACTGGGGTATTTAAGTGTGTGTTTTAAACTGTTCACACAGTATCTTATAACCCAAATAATAAACCGTTTAACCACTAACCACAAAATTGATGAGACTGACAGCATGTCAAGATTACTTGTCACTTCCAGCTTGAGCTGAATTTGTCAGGACAGATCTTCTCGCACGCCACAATATTTAACAGGACTGCACATCTCCACTGAATCTTTTTTACAGCTGTGATGTAACAAAGAAATGATACTGAATAAGAAAAAGAGAACAAAACTGAAAGAGACTCTTCGTACAGCCGGATATAGATCATCTATGTCACTGATGGCCTTACTCTGTGAGTGAGAGCATATCAAAATAAACTTGTGAATAAATCTTTTGAAACGCGGAGGAGAATTGGATATTATATCCATACACTGCGGCGCTCTGATCTGAGGTTCCTCATTCAGAAGCTAAACAATGGGTCCAGGGATGAGATTGAATGACTTGTCAGTGCATTTCACTCCTGCAGTCGGGTGTTGTAGAGACGTCTGATAAAGCCACAGACTGCAGGCGCTTTTGTCTCACGGAGAACAATATAAATATGTTCAACAAGGACTACCACACGGTACACGGCACAATCATTAAATTCAAAGGAACGTGCCTATTTGAACAGTTCTGAAGACTTTTTCGGTCTCTGGGTTCGTGTGATTTAATGTTGAAATGTGCATTTTTTTTCTGAAAATACTCTCTTAATTCTAGCTCAGAAAATTACACATTCTGCCTTAAATGGCATAAAACATATTGTTAAAATGCATAATTATACAAACAAAAAATTAATAATATTTCCGTTTATACACCTGTCTCAAAGATATTTTTAATGATGTATTATATTATATGCAAATGTACATATGTAAATAAACATAAAAAATAAATTTATTAACCATATATTTTTTAAACTGTATGCACGTTTAGTAAAAAAAACTGCTGACATACACATAGACATTTCTATTGAAATGTATTTCCACTCAAATATTTGTGGCACCTCTCTCTCTCTCTCTCTTTCTGAGGTGTGCTGATATGTTTTTAATTTTCCAGCTCTCAGGACTCTTCAGGAGGTCTATGCAGATTTCATGCTTCTCTGCTGACGCTGTAAAAACCTGACCAACACCTTCGCACCTATCAGCATCCCTGCAGGCCTCTCATCAATGCCAGCTCTCGCACCCGCAAATAATTTATCAGCATTTAAATGTCACTGATAATATGCACACGCTGCTCCCTCCAATTCCTTATAATTAAATATGATAAAATCCCTGCACACCCGGTAAATAATAATAATCATTATCATCATTGCCATAATAATAATTTATTTGGGTATTTTGAATGACTTGTGTGGATAAGGTGTGGATAAGGAATGCTGGCCAAGCGGGAATGTTATATGCAGCACTGGTTTAGTCAGGGTCTAAATCTATCGAGAAGAAGACAGAGAGAGAGAAAGAGAGAGAGAGAAAGAGAGAGAGAGAGAGAGAGAGAGAGAGAGGGAGGAAAAAGAAGGAGCAACGGTCTGCCAGCTAGAAGGGATTACTGTGACGGCCATTTGCATATCAAGAATTTTAAGCAGGGAGGAAAATATCAAACCCTCCAGCCAGCAAGGTCATTTCGAAGATAATTTTTTTCTTCATAATTTATTTTGCATATCATGCAGCAGGACACGTTACAGATTAAAAAGCTGCTCTGCCATATCAACCCATTCCTGACACTTCTGCCTCACTACTGCCTATCAATTTATTCAACAGAACCCCACCCTGAAAAATATTATATAAAGATAAAACGGCAATTAACATAAAACAAGAAATAGTATTTCACAACATAATGTAAGCGCTCTTTATAAGATACATAGACCACCTGTGTAATTGAAGCAGTCTTGGGTGTCAACCAGGGATATTCACTCACTATGCTTCGATGATATAGAGATTCTTTAAAAGCTTTAAAAAAATGTTTATAGCTTTAAATGTACATTTACAGTCGTTGAATGTTTTGTCCTTTACATTTAAAATACCAAGTAAATTGTTTTCGTCACTCTAGACTGAATGCGTCTTTAAGATGTGAGTTTTACCGTCGTCAACTGATAAGGAATATATATATATATTTGTTTATTTATGGGTTGTGTTCTATCTCTATATCAATGTGTTTGTGTATGCATGTACAATAAAGCTTCATAAAACTGATAAGAATGAGAACGGATGGGAAATTGTCAGTTGAGAACAATAACAGGATTCCGGCAACATCAAACCAACATAATAAGATAGAGGACAAACAAAAACGGAGGAAAAGTCATGCTCAGACTGACAAAAATTGCATAATGCTAATAAAAAGAAAGAAAGAGTAGAGAGAAAGAGATTTAGGCTGCTATTAGAGTTTCATTTTATCACCCGAAGCCTTCCTGTAAGAAAGTATCGCGGTAAACCAGGCTGTGACATCATCAGATAGGGTCCAATCTCCTCTGAATGAAGTCAGTCTGGTCCCTAATACCAGAACTCAAATGTGTCAGTAAAAAATGAGGGGAATGCAAACAGTGCCTGATAAAATGTTTTTTCCATACAACCAAACGTTCCTTTCCCAGAGGCTTATGGGAAAAAAGGCAGACAGACCGCAAACGAACAAACGCACAACTTTATTTCTAAAGCTGAGGGCACAAAAGCATAGAAGTAACAAGACGGAAAAAGTCCTTGTCTGCATGCGAAGGGGGGTGCGGGTTGAGATGGAGAGACCGGTGATGGTGGTGGTGGGATGTGGGGGGTTCATGATGATAAGGAAAAAATTCAGACCGGTCAAAGTTTCCCTTTTGCCAATCGTGCTCCTGATAAAGGCAGCGCCTGCTCCAGTACTGATAGAAGGCCTATCTCTCTCCTAACCCCCCTCTTTCTTTCTCTCTTTCACTCCCCCTCTTCCTCATTCTCTTGGCAGTTAGTTTGTTCGGGGGGAAAATGCCTATCGCGCTCACATCGCCAGAGCTGTCATCAAGCGGCAACCGCACGGCAATTAATATCACTCCAATTACTGTTAAAAGGACAGGCTGGAACAAGACGATAATAAACACATCCTTGACGTGAAAAATTAAAATACCCGCTCACACACACGCTGGCGGGAGAAACACGCACATATTAAGGCGATTTCTAAATATTCGAGATAAAGAAAATGCCTTGCATATTGAATCATGTCATACTCTACTAGATCCTCACTATCGCTAAACTGTGTTGCTGAGGCGTGTGGTCCTGAGAGAAAAAGATTAGAAAAAAGATAGCAAAATGCATATTGCGTAATCCAGACAGATATTAAAGATTCCCAATTTGTTGTTTACGGAACGACAGTTAGTAAAATGGGATCTTTCTGTCAACGAGAGCCTTAGGATATCTTAAGAATTTATACAGCCGGTTTGAGGGCAAGTAAACAACACAAATAGCATCTTAGTCTCATGCTTACTCTCGTGTTTATTTAGTTACATTTCTGTACCGATATCAGTTAAGAATCACTGCTTGATGGTAAAAGGCTACTCATTGGCCACGGGGCAGGAATAGGGTCCAGCCATAACATTTTTATCCCCGAATTTAAGAAACGGCATCGCTAACATACCATTTCTGATCCACTGCTTTGCACCACAAATATGGAAATGAAGTGATCAATAGTAAAATGGCTTTAATATTCATCCAGTGATCTCATTTTTGCCCGCAACTCATATTCACAACAATTTCTCATATAAAACACTTCTTAAATCGTTCTGTGGAGCATTTTTCTGGAACAACCATCACGCATTTACACATGACAGTCTTATTTGACCCTCAGTCAGGCATTGTGAATAACAAGGAATCATCAGATCACGTGTTATCTTAAACGGCTGAATTCTGCCTGTCTGAGATGTGTCACGGGTGTGATCTCGACGGTGTGATGTCACAGGTGGGCCTCACAAAACTTTTGCTGTTTTTGTACTTCAAGGGTAATTTAGCAAGCAAATGGGGTGCAGTTAATTCAGTTCCTCATTCCTACATTCCTCATTCAAGTAGGATCAAACTTTCTTTAGAATTTATGGTCTCTCTCTCACTCTAAAACATGATCAGACATCATATTCAAAACAGAACTGATTAAGTCGTGGCCCATATTGTTTTATGGCAGGCAGCTGACGGCATGACTGCGACTGGCCCTTCCTGAGGAGCCAGTGACTCATGCATTAGTTAAACACTCCTGAATGAGAAACAGATAGAGAGTCTGACCTGGGCCGTTCCAGTGAGGTTCGGCTTCTCCCTCGGTCTCTTCCTCCTCCTCTTCTTCAGAGCAGTGAAGGAGTCCTTTCTCATCCTCTTCACACTCATCTGGCGCTGCCAACGTCTCGTGCGTTCTTGGCTCTGTGGATGACCAGAACAACAATTTAAAAAAAGGGAGTTAATATTGAAACATTTTTCATTTTTATAAATCATGTTTTCCAAATTCTCGGAAGAAAGAAGAACTTGTTGTCCTGCACTTTGAGCACCTGTTTGTGTATATAAATACTATATATATATATATGTTTGTGTGTGTATGTGTGTGTGTGTGTCTGGGTGCAAATATACTGTGTGTATACATATATATATATATAATGCACAATAAAACATTAATAAATGTATATTAATAATATTATATTATTATCATATTTATATTTATAACAAATATACATCTTTCCAAGCAATGGCAATACAACTTTTCTATTAATTTCAAATAATTATTCTAATAAAAAAATATATTTTCCGAGGTAGACATTGTGTATGGTGGTCTTTAAATATTTTTTAATTTTATATTATTTTTATATTAGTCAGACATTCATTCCTAGTTCAATTAAACACTGACACATTTTATTCTTTTGCTAAACCCAATCTTGATTCTCATTTGCCACTTAACAACTGTTGTGGACCCTAGATATCAACTTTCATGTTTTACAATTCAGTCTTTCTAATATACATTACTCAGAGCTGGTATGTGTGCGGTCAGTGGTCCTGCTCTGACGATCACAAGAAGTTAACAAACACATACTTCAACGACAACATCTTAGCATACGTCCGAGCCCTTTTGATTTACCATGCGAGAATTGGAAAAAAAAACCTGGCAACAGACGGTAAGCGTCTAAAGGGCGATCTTTTTCATCAGTGTGAAAGAGAGTACAGATCTCCGAGGCATTGATGCCAATGATTAGTAATTCTCTTTGATCACAGCGATCACCTTGATGATAGCAGTATCTTTCCCTCTCTCCCTCATTTGGTTGAGTGACGCTGTAGCAGTATACCAGTAAAATGACACGCTCTAAAGTACTCGTCCTTCTGACTCCCACACTTTTCCCCTTCTCCCCTTCCTCAACTCCCTTCCCATCACCCCACCTCGATTACAGCTCATCTGTGGTGCACAAAGGGCATGTTTACCCTTGCATTCCCGTGGCGATAAAACAGCGATAACTGGCGATCGATACCTACCATAAACGTCTATCCGCGTGACCTGCTGTTATTAGTCTATCAGCTTGGAGATTAGATCTTCAAATAATCAAATAAATCAAAAACGTCAGCCCCGATTCCGCCAAGGCCAAACCGTCATCTTCGTTCACACAGACTCTGAGACTGTCCCGTTGCGTGCCGTCCCGTGACGTGCCGCCCCCACCCTGCCCAAGAAGCCCTATTATTTTCAGCTATAAATCACAATGAATGGCACATTGATTTTATCCCACAGCGCTCGGCATGGGGAGAGAAGCTGGAGCCACAGTTATTGCATTTAATATTATCAATATAATCTCCCATAGAATCTGAGCAGAGACGGCAGGTATCGAGATGGGAGGGGTGGGGGGTTCTGCCACCAGCTTGACTCCCTGGCAGTCTCCTTACTCTACCAGGGTATGCAAACTTACACTCGCACACAACAAAACTTTGATCTTTTCATCTGATAACAGGACTTCCGGCGTCACATCAGGAGGGCAAAGTCACCCAACCTACAGCGTTCTTCCGGTCTGGCCTCATTTTTCTTTAAGTTTGCATCATTATTCTGCTTTCTCGCAAAAAGATTGGCAAGGTCGACTTGTTTGCTTGTAAGGTACACAGGGCTATAACGCATCATCTGTGCTTGTGCTTCTTTGATGGAACATCCCACATTTTGACTTCACAACAGCTTCAGGATTACTTAAATATCTCAATTATTAGTTAACTTAATCAAAAAAACGTAAAGCCGGATCAGACCTATGATCAGACCCTCCTGACTAGCTCTGCCAACGTATGAGATAACAAAAGGTGTTCAGGAACATCTTTGTTTAAGGTTTATCAGCTTCTTTGCTGATATGAACAAGGACTTACAATGGAGGGGCTGACCATCAGATGTTTTGTTAAGCCAGCTGAAGATCGTACAGTTAGCAAATGCCGCTCTTTCAGAGCGAACCAGCGCCCTATTTGCCATTAATGATTATTAAAAGAAGGTATTTTACGTTGATATTTTACAGGTGGTTATCGGAACTGTGTGTCCTGTGACTGGTTGAGTGTTTTTCTGAAGCAGTTATCAGCTGGTTATCGCCTATGTCTTTCTCTCCCAGATGGTGGATAAGGGAGCTTGCCTTTATTAGCCAGTGCTGGCCTGATAAAGACCTGGTATTGATCGCAGGTTGAAAGAGCAGGTTCGTCAAACATGGCTGATTTACAGAGGCTGATAAAGGCAGCACCGGGCAACACTGGAGCCCAGGGGGCGGGGGGGGGGATTGATAGAGGGAAAGAAAAAGCTTAAAATGTGAACCTTTTTTACACAAGAATATTCAAGGAATTAGGAGTAGTAAAATCATATTCTGTCTCTTAACATTAAATGCGACTAATGCGACACATGCTCACATACGTGTTTCAAAGCACACAAATGAGCAATATAGGACAACCTCTAGTCCTTCAGATATCAGATTAGCACCTGACAGAATTTCCATGAGTTTATCAAAACCAGCCAACACACCAGTTTTTATCTCTTCAGTCCCAAATTTCACAACAACAAGAATTTTCCAGATAAGAAAAAGAAGAAATCGTGGCTTATAAAGTGACTTAAACAACTTATGGTTGGAAAAATCTACAAAGTGAGGTTTAAGAAATACAGTATAGTTTACTATATGCATCAACAAGTGTAAAGGACTTTTTATCAGGAAATAAAAATGTTCAGGTTATGATGTAAAATAAAGAAAAATAAAAACTCTAATTCTAATCTAACATAAGAGAACTTGTCAAATTAACTTAATTTTCTTGTTTCCATTAGGAATTTTCGAAATATGTCTTGAATAACATGACACTTATGGGCAATACCTTTTGTCTCCATATGTTTGTTCTCTGTACTTATGTTGCTTGAAAAGCATCTGCTAAATGAATACATGTAAAGAATATTTTAACAAGTTATGGTAATAATAGATTGGTAATAATATGATAATAATAGATGGTAATAATAGATATTTTTGAAAAATGCTAATCTTGACACTTTCACACAGCAAAATGGAAGCCTTTCATCCTACGCACGAAAGCCAGATATTCAGATGTGAGCAAGATGTGCGAGACTCGACTGTTATCAACACACATCAGTGTGAAAACTGTTTCATCAGAAAACAATACAGGTCATGTCAGACTGCAAACTCACTCAAGGCAGCTTCTGATACTTTATAAAATGACAGCCATGTTTTACTATGTTTCTTTTCACCTTCATTATAAAGAGGCGGGAATGAGGAAGGACTTGAACCGTCGCACTCTGCAGAATCCTCCTGGTCCGAGGCACCGCCTTCCTCTCCCGACATGCTTACATCATCAGATGGATCTTCACTTCCATTAAGATCTCCAAGTGAGCCTACAGAGAGAGAGAGGTCATAAAAAAGAAACATGTAAATCTAAACAGGGCTGGTGACAGGTGCATGTGCAGTGTAATGTAGAAATGTTCAATATCACAGCCAGTTATCATGCCATCAAAGTTTACATTTCATTCTAAAGCACCCATCCAATATGTGGGATGTAGGTTATGTAAATACCCCCGGGTTACGTCTTAAAGGAAGTAGGCTGTTCTGTAAATAAAACCGAGATTACAGAAAAAAAATACAGAAAATAGAGATTCATTTCAATCCTTTTATTCCCTCTACAAGGTTTACACTTTTAATTGGTTCCAGAGATTATTTTTAATCCAGTTGTTCTAAGTAAACCCCATTTTAGAGGTAAAATGTGACTATTTAAATAATGCTTAGCCTATATCTTGACATTAAACTTATACAGCTATTCATAATGAAATTCTTGAATACTGCATTATTCAACTATCATCACCATTTTTAAGTGTGATGAGCTGTTTTTGTCAGATTTATTTAACACTAAACGAATGTTACACTGTTTTCTTTAAAGGCCCTATAAGTACCTGCTCCTTTGTTTAACATTAAAATACAATGTATGATTGATAAGGGCTGGCTGTGGTGGACACCACAGTGGTTTGCATGTTAATTCAGACCTTGTCAGGGTTATTGTTATTCTGATGAGGTTTAGGTTGAGGATAACTACAAAGTGCTTTGAGGAGAGAGTCGTGTAAATTCACCAAAGAACATTCTCGAGGTGCTTTTTCAACAGGGGGACCCTTTTCATTATGTGTCCGCATCTATAGCAAATTATCATGGGTTGGAAAATTGGATTTTACAACAGTTTTTGGTAAATTAATTTTCATTAAGTTGTGATGAGCGGAGAGGGGATTGTTCAGACTAAAGCCGTGACTGGAGGCGTATATATTTACACTTCCTAGAACAAAGAGGCCTATAATCTATACAAAGCACACAACAATACCCGTGAATAAAAAGCCTTGTAGAAAAAGGCAAAGGCAATTTTTCTAATTCTGTTAATTTCACTTCCAAAGCAATTAAAACGAGGCGGAGATAATGCTTGGAAACAATCGCTCCCTGACAAAGTGTTTCTGTCTTTGTAAATGAAACATCTTTAGGCTAATTCCGACTTCCACGCCTGCATGGTTCACTGTAATTTTAGATAAAATTAACACACTTAGATTTGGACCTTAGTAATAAAGGACGTGAGAGAGAAAAGCAAAAAGATCGATCCCGTACGCCATATTTTCAAAATGTGGACCGGGTCTCGCTAGATCTAATTTTCCGTATCTGTGGCGACATTTTCATACAATTAATTTTCCTTTAATCATAATTGTACAAAGGGACTTCTCTGTTTAAAATTCCAATTACATTTCGTGTATAAATGTGAAAGTTTGAATAATGATTTTCATTCCTATTACTGTTCTGGTTAAATGAACGAATCGCCGATCGCTGCTTACAGACATCAAATGGTGCGGAAAAGTTTCAGGCCCCCGTCAATCTCTTTCGCTCATGATCTTATATGAAGTGTTTCAAAAAAAGACTGTAGGAAAAAGTGCAGAACTATATAGGCCTACACGTTTAAACCGTTTAAATGAAGGCATTGGTATCTTGCGTACAGTATTGTCACTTAATGTGGTTTATAGTTTGTGAAGAAGAAACCACAGCAGAAGGACAACACTAAATAAACACGAAAACTATTTATTTCACCTGTAAAAGCCTTTATTCCTTCTATCGTTTGGATATGCTTTAGCATTAAAAAGCGAAGAAGACAAACTGGAAGAAAAAGCAACTGAACACGTCTGAGTATTAACTGGTACTTGAACAGGCAGAACAAAGTGAGAAAGCTGATGAAGGCGGATGAGATAATGCTTTATTAACTGGACTCGTCCACATCAAACCCATGTGCTTAGCGACAGTGATTAAACTAAGAGACATCACATCAAACCCCAGTCCTGATTAAACAAACCAACTCTGTCACCCTCACGTTAATCACCACATTACCAAACAGCCCAAATACATCAGGAAAAAAGCCCACTTGTATCCGGAAATCAGGGATTTGTGAAGAAAGATATTTCGAGAAGAACAATGAGCCCTTGGTTGGAAAATAGTGTGTGTGTGTTCTGTGATACCTGGCTTATAACTTCATGCACAAGCGGCTACACACGTCGATCAGAGCCAAGGGCATTAAAACACTTTTAGTAATATTAATTAGATGGATCCAAGGGTAAGATCGGAGACCGGATACTGCTGTGAAAGCACAAAATCCCTCAACACTCCATGGAAAACTTGAGTATTAAAGGAGTAGTTCACCTTCAAATGAAAATTCTGTCATCATTTACACGTCATTTCATTTCAAACTTGACTTTCCTTCTTCTACAGAACACTAAAGAAATATTTGGAAAAATGTTGGCAACAGCACGGCACCCCATTCACTTCTAATGTAACCAATCCAAGTGAATTGCTAACCACATTTTTCAAAATATCTTCTTTTGTGTTCTGCAGAAGAAAGAAAGTCATACAGGTTTGAAATGACAAGAGGGTGAGTAAATCATGACAGAATTTTCATTTTGAAGGTGAACTATTCCTTTAAATGTTTCTATTCTAACCTGATCTCAGTACTGATCTGAAATAGCAGATTGATCAGTTTATATACAGCTCTGCAGGTAAATGGAGGTATTGATCTAAGAGCTGAAAATGTGCCGAAATGATTGATGAGCCAGTCGAGTGATGAGACGGAGGCCCGGCTGGACGGGACTCGTGTCACCAGAGTTGCTGGAGCCGTAGATAAGCGGGGAGCCTCGGGGCTCGCGAGATTCAATCTGCTAGCGCGGTGCTGGCAGAGCGGCAGGACCGCTGTGGACAAACTGCCGTACAGGAGTGGACGTTCACTGGATTTGCCAAGATGTGTTCCTGCCAACACAGCAGGTTTGAAATGAGAAAGTGAATAGCTTGTGTTCAGCTAAAGTGACCGGGAAAAAAGTATTTTATTTTATAAAACACCATTCAGAATTATAAACATGCTCTTAGAAACAGAATTACTGTGAGGAAGATATTTTGTAATCTTTCTTTTCAAAAGGACCACCTTGGTTGTGGAGTCTCAAAGTTACAAGAAAGTGTTCAATAAAACCCAAATGGAAAAATGTGTTCATTATTTATTCACCCTTATGTCATTCCAAACCTGACTTCCTTTCTTCTGACAAACACAAAAGATGATATTTTGTAGAATGTTGGTAAATAACAACCTTTGCCCCTATTGACCTCCACCCTATGGACAAAAAAACAATGGAGACATTTCTCAAATAATATTCTTTTGTGCACCCTAAAAGAGTAATTTATAGGTTTTGAACGGCATGAAAGTGAATAAATGATGACAGATTATGTCCTTTTTAGCCTTTTTTATTTCATTATAAATTTTTCATTAAACTCTTCAACTCAAATTTTTTTAGAGGATCACAATATCTTTTTGTTTGCTACGCCATGAGTAAAAAGAGTAAGAACTTCAAGCAAAAAACAAAGAAAAATAATGACTCAAAAACTCTCAAGACAGTGGCTGATCATAGAACAAGTAATATAGTTAAACTCAACGCCGCCCGTTAAAAATGAAATAAAAAGAGTAAACAGAGCAGGAAGATACCGTTCTCATTTCCATCAGTCAAATCACACGAGTGAGTGATTATAATACTTATGATAATGACTGATTATTGTAAGGTGATAATGTGCGGCGATGATATTAATGTGTGCTGGGCATCAGAGCACTTCAAACGGGGCTGACTGATCTTCGCCGTGGATTTGTCAGCAGGTTGTCAAACATCAAACAGTCGGAGCCCAGGACACTGCAAAGAGGCACATTTTAAAGACTCCTCTTATCTTTCTCTTTCTCTATCCTCCCTCACTGCGTTACCTTTTCCTCTCTTCATCACTTCACTGTCTGTACCTTTTCACCACACAAGCTACTTTCCTATTACTCTCTTCTTTCTTTCACTCTCCATCTCTTTCTCTCCCTCTCTCTCTCTCTCCTTCTGACTGGGAGCGTCACTCTGCGCGGATAGCTGCGAGCCGTTCCCGGTTATCGTCTCCTGCAGACTCTCTACCGGTCTGATCTGTCTCCTCTTCATTAAGCAAATACGCCGACGTGGAAATGAAAACATAATAGCTATTTGATTTCCAGCGAGATATTTTGCATATTGGTTCGGAGCTGATAGTGGAATTTCATCAAGTCGTTTTTTTTCCTCCGTGCTTTAAAAACTGAATTACTGAGCTGGGCGGCTACGGCAGGATTTCTTTACATTGCTGGGAAAGAAGGAAGAGAAAAAAATAGAACAGCGGCAGCAGTTCCCCGAGAAGACTACTTAAACGATTAAATATCCCCCATTCCCCTTTTTCTCTTTTTGATAAGAGGGAGGGAAAATTTAAAGAATTCACAGTGCTTTAGGTTCGCTATACTAATCAGAGATAGAGAGGAGAAAATTAACTCCTTAATGAGCAGGAGCTGTCTGGCTGATAATGGTCAAGGAAAGGCGATAGGGTTGAATAAGAACCAAAGAATGAATAAAAACAGAGAGATGGATTCACTCGTACAGGGGAAATCAGATTTTACCCCCCTCTGGAAATTGTTCTTTCTGTCCACGGAGGGCAGGTGCGATTGTCGGCAACGATATCTCTAAGGTTACAAGCTAACCGGGTCGCCACGGAGATGAATGGTGCGTCTGAGGGTATTTCTCATGCCCCTTCTAGAGAAAAACTACCCCTGCAAGTGCAGATCAACAAACCTGATCTTGCCCATTTATCAGACCTATCCTGTGGAGAAAACACAGCAAAATCGTCTTGACAACAATTTTCACTTGATAGGGCTTTGTAGTCTTCCACGACACATGCACAATTGAGATTAGACAAAAGTGGACATAAATATGTGTAACAAAACATTACGAATTATGTTTCCTTACATATACTGTATGTTCAAAGAAATGAGAGTGGAGACAGCCTAAGCTTTTATCAGCTTCACAGCACTTTCGCTTAGAAATATAAGGGCCGATTGACCTCTTTTTCAAACCGGATTGAAAGAAACTATCCCTCTTGAGAGACAGAGCTGAAGACCCTACAGCTGTCACCTCATCACACACACACATACTGTTTAAAGAGAGACACGCCGCACCACATTCCCTCCCTCAACCTTCCTCCCAGAACTAGACTAAACAGATTATCTGTGCGTCGTACGAACTCATATCTGAGCATGTGCGCCTGTGTTAGTTCGCAAAGTGAGAAAGACACGACTGGAGGGAGGAACGTGCGAGTCCTTAGGTGACAAAAAAATATAAAGACAGGACAGAGGTCAATGACCTCTAGGAGGTGCACGGTGCTCCTGCGGGATTGTCTACCACTTACGTTTTCATCTCAATTAAAAAAAATATATTGAGTAAATATAAATGTATTTATAAAATGTAAGTGTCGGTTAGATTAGATAAATTTAAGATTATTATGTAAAATGAATAATCTTTTATTATAACACAAATAGAGCTGTCACACGACTAATCGCATCCAGAATAAAGGTTTGTGTTTACATAATAAATTCATATTAATTTTGTATTTAGAAACACATACACGTATACACATTTAGGAAAATGTTAACATGTATTCTATTTCCCAATTATTTTAATTATATAGAGATGTGTAGTATTTTTATATGTTAATATTCATAGTGCACACAGACATATATTCTGTAAACACAAACTTTTATCCTGGATGCGTTTAATGCTGATGAATCGTTGGACAGCCCTTATTATAAATTTATATATAATTTTTTACACGTGAATTGCGAGAAAGTTTGTGTGGTGTTTTTATCTAACCCAACCCTTTCCTCCTGAAGGTCAGGACAGATGTCGGATAGATGTTGGAAAAGTGTGTGTGTGTGTTACGTGAGAAATGTCCAATGCTAAGATTGAATGTGTGCGCCTTCTCAATAGCCTTGTGAGTTGTTCAGATACGAACGGATGAAATGATTCAGCCGCCCCTCCTCCCTGTGGATCTTGGATGGTGGGAAAGTTGAAATCTGCTGCTATTTTCTATCTTTTATCAGACAGCTTATCTTCTGGCTCTTGTCTGCGTGCCTGGCTTCGATAGTCCAGGGTCTCTACTCCGGCTGCCTGGCAACTTCACTCCCCCAGTTCAATCTCCCCTCCTCTCTCCTCACACCACACAAACCCCACCCTACAGCAAGTGCAGCTCAGAGGGACAAGACAAATCTGAATTTATAAGGAAATTATAATTATATACAATTTTCCTCATATGGATTTTTTTTTCAATTTACTTTTTTACTAATACAATTTTATTAAACTGCCTTTTTCATTTTCGTTAGGCTTTGAAAATAATTGCAACACTGATTTGTCAGGGAATACGTTTAAAAGAAATTAGATCCTTGAACTGTCGGTCTGGTAGACTCGCTTTTAGGTTTCTTTCTTCTGTCAAACACAAAAGAAGTAATTTTGAGGAATGCCGGTAACCAAACAACATTGGCCCCCATTGAATTTAATTGTAAAGGACAAAAAATGTCACAATACACAGAAACATTTCTCAAAATATCAGCTTTTGTGTCCCACAGAGGTACGGATTAATGCACGGGCCTAATGGTCACGTGCCCAGGGCAATAGACCAGCAGGGGGCCCTGGCAAATTCAAAATGTGTATATTTTTTATTTAGTTTATTATCTCAATAAAATAGTGCTGAATACTAAAGTGAAGTATTAACTGTAGCTAATATATACATTAAATTGTCCTGATGCATTGCCGCGCTGTTGAGTGTAAAAAACACTGTTTAATATAAGCAATAACAAAATGAGTTTAAAACCACTGAAATCTCAGTTTGTTGTCTTTAATGGCCATTGAATACATTCTGGTGAGACAGCTGGATTTGGATTACGTAGTGGAAGACAAAATATACCTCTCAGCTAAGTTAAAAATAACTTTTATACTAAGATAACGTTAAATGCTTTGGTGATTGATATTGCTTGATTTGTAATGCTTGGACTGTTAAATACTCGTCTTCTTAATGCAGAAATGTAAATTATGCAAGGAATAGACTCACGTAATATGAGTATGAGAGGTCAAAAGCTTTTTTAGCTGTCGATTACTGCAAAATAATAATAAACCAATTAGTGTTTTTATTTATGCATTTTACACCGAAAAGTTTTTGTATTCTGCTGAACTGCTAGTTTTTCTATGCACGCTCTAGTTGGATGTCGCGCCATTTTACTCTAAATAAATAAAAATGACAAACAGCACAGCTTATCAATTTCAGTTACACAGCAGTGGACCAATCAGAAATCCCCGGAAGGCAGGACAAGTGTCGTTACCTTTGGTTTACAATAGCAAGTAGGCATATGGGACCAGTGCCACTAGACCCTCACAGTTTCTGCTGTGCTTTATCAAACCATCCCCGAGCGCTGTGTCATGCCTTTTTAGACGCAAAGATGCATACTGTGTAAACCGATCCCAAGTCCTGAGTATTTGTGCTCTCGTATAATATGTGATGCCAGGCGGCCTTTGAAATGTCCGTGTCCAGGGCACATCAAAGTCATAAACCATCCCTGCACAGAGGAAAGAGCAGTACACAATTTCTGACTAAGTCATGTTCTCATCTTGTGAAAAAAATAAGAGTCTTGTGACAGAATTCAATAAATCAACATCAACCCCGTAGATCAATCAGATTAAATGTACACATTTGTTTGGAGTTTGGTTAAGAGTCGCATCAAGCTAGTCTATACAAAAGGGCGGGACAACAGCTGTCAGGGCCATGTCTAACGGTATAATGAGCATCAGTCAAACAGCTTTGAGCGGTTGCACAGGGGTCACAACCTGTTAACACATACGAACACGTGAATGTGATTCATGCAATGCAACGTATTTTCAAATCATGTTTATCTGAAGTTTGCTGATATTAAAGCTTAAAAAAAGACTGTGATACATTCTTAATTCATAACCCTCACCTCACCACATGCAGAACAAGGTAAAATATACTCCCATAGTACCGGCAAACTGGCCCTCAAAAACATTGTTGTATTTGTTATCAGGCTCGAACTTGATTGATATGAGCTGTCCTTGGATAAGCCTGAAGCAATATTCAGACACATTCTTTTCCCATGAAAACGTCTTCAATTAAAGGAGCGGAGCCAACAAAAGGAACGAGCGAAGATTAAATTAATATAAAAGTATACATTAATATCAGACGGCTGTAACCCCTGAGGCACTCTGGCATGTTTGCACTCAGCACTTGCGTATGTTTAATACTATAGGGGGACGCAATAGCAAGACGGAGGGTATAAAGAGTAGAAAAAAAGATGAGAGCGATCTCCCCGTAAGATTTATCTTAACCCAGAACGCTTCTGAGACTCTTCAGAGGAAAGGGAGAGGCAGCCATCGGGACGGCATGCGGAGGAGAGGCCTCTCATCTCACTCTCTCTCCCTCTTCTCACCGTTCCATCATGCCCTTCACTTTTCTGACAGAACGCAGCAGATCTATCGTCATACTCCTACTAGAACTGATTCCGACTCTACACACATACACGTGTGCACGCGGCCTTCACCGCTTATCCAGACTCTGACCCTGAGATCTGAGCTTTATAAAGACAAAGGGTCGAGCAGATCTACCGGCTCCCCCGTATAGACACATCCCCAGCTGCGCTAGCCCAGACTAAAGACTAAACACAGATCACACCGTGGACCACAAGATACCACATGGAACATGATGCAAGAGCGATGCTGAGGATGAAAAGGCAGAGAGAAAGATCGTGATATAGCACAAGTTTGAATAACAAAATGTTATTGCCAACGGTTATATTTCGATCCGTTGTTTATGTGTAAACAAAAATTGCATTTCAAAATGTGTTTTGTACTGCACTTAATTTCTGCCGAGCGAGCGTGTGGGCATTTCTTTTCTCCTGCCTGTCAAGAGGCAGTGAAAAGCCCTTTATGACTCTTGTATAATTGTTATGGCTTAATCACCATAAAAGCACATAAAACAGACAACACGTTGAGCTACTGGCCAGGAGCTGGCTCAAACACACAGAGGTTATACACACATAGTCACACACTAAAACACTTTGGTAGTCTTCAACCGTCAGCACCGCTGGAAACAATTCAGCATCACAGTATAACTGATGAAAAAGTGCAAAAATCTCTACCTCATGTTTTCATTTCCAAAAAAGAAAACTTTTTTATGTTCAGTTATAATACCACAATGGACCCTTTTGCAATAGAAACTTTAGGTAACATTATTTGTGACAATGTCTACAATTAGTATATTTTTGTGTCATATATTTTTGCAACAAAAAAAATACCCTGCGGACGCTAGCATGTTAGCATTTCCGAAATGACATGCTTGCATAAAACAATAAATAAAAAACAATTTGTAGTTTTTTGTGTTTACATGCATCCATATTATCTGTTTGAACTTGAAGTCTCCTGTTGTCATGTACGCATATATGAGGCACATCTGAGAACGCATAAGAAAGTGTTTGCTGGAAGCAAAGAGACAATGAATTGGATGTGAATATGGCTGTTAAAATGGTGAAAGATAACATTGTCGCACAGGCACAAAATAAAAAAAAAACTATATAAAATTACAGCGAGGTGTGAGGGTAGCAAAGATAAGTGTGGAGGAGATGGGCATGGGGGGAGAAAGAGCAGATGTAGTAGGTATGTTAAATATAAAACACCTCTTGGCTGGCAGGAGAAAAGAAAGGGGGTATTTTCAAGAGGCAGGGCATCACTGGACCCTCAGTGCTTCCGATAACATCCAACATTCAGGCAGAAGAAGAGGATTGGGAGGAGGGGGACAAGGGAACGGAGGAAAGGAAAGATACGCACCGAGATTCCGGTTGCAAAAGAAAGTATCACCACCCCACGAACGCAAAAGTCACAACGGGATTTCTGATGGGAAAAATGTGTTCCTTACAGATGAGAGTAAGATAGAGAGAGCTCAGCCAAATGTCAAAGATGATAAATGGCAGAGTGCATGGAAACACCAACACACTCTTAAGATGCGAACAAACAGAACATGTCGGTTGTTTGGTTCCCTTAAAAAAAGCACAAGCCGAGAAACACTTGAATGAATAGTTCACACAAAACCGATTTTTTGGTTTATAACTTACATAAATATCCACATTTTTAAGGAATATCCCAACCACTTTTTTATATTTATAATGAAACTTTATGGATACTTGGGCTGTCAAGACATTGTGTAACTAAACACTATCTTACATTTTAGCTTTGCACTCACACAAACAATTATATGACTTTAGTAAACTTTTAATTTGGTGCTCAAGTAATACGGACCCTTTTTGATATTTTTATGCTGCTTCTTTATGCATTTCAAAGCTCGATATCTCCAGTTCCTATTGACTTTCATTAGAATAAAAACGCAAAAAAACTGTAGCTTTGGAAAGACCATCAAAGTAAATTTTCGAAAACCATCCCTTTAAAGTTACACACAAAGAACAGCAAGCGCACGTAAAGACCTCCACATTCACGCATTTAACATTATGTGTGCCAATGCACGTACACAAACACCTACCATTAATTAGTGCCGTTATCTCCGCAGCCTCACTAAATCTAATTACAACTGGTTTGTCATTAACCGGGAATGATGGTTAGGAAACGTTAATGAGAGAATTTCGCTCCGGAAGAGCCCGGGTGAACCAACTAAACGTAACACCCGGGATTTAGTTTGGGTCAACAGTTACAAAAGCCAGTTTGAGCTGGTCTTAACAGGGGAACATGCAAACAGGATTCTGTTGTCAGGATGTTAGGTATTCGTTTCATGACATTTATACTAATAAAGCAAATATTTGACCATGTCTTATGTGAACTGATAAAGGTTTTACAAATAGCTTAGAGCATAAATAGTGTCTTTTACATCTTGTCATAAATCAAAACGTCGATGTTGATGTCCTGCTACCAGAATTCACTTCACCTAGATGAAGAACGTGTGTTTTATAGTTTCTTTCACTTGCACGACCGCTTTTAGCAAGCACAGTCTTGTTTTTATCAGAAGCATAAGCAGTAATTTGCGAGTTAGGAGTGTTAACTAACATTAGAGAAAGTAGAAAGCCGGTGTCTGGTCCGATGTGTGCCAGGATGAGGTGTGTCTGCGAGTGTATGTGGATGACTGTAGATAATTTTAATATCAGGCTGGTGTGGATTCCTGATAGTGTTTTAAGGCAGGGCCCTGTGGACTAAGCACTGGTAGTACCTATCTGTAATTAGTAACCATTCGCTATCGCTGATAAGATAAACTCACCCTGACCTTTTCCATTTGGTCGCCATGGTAACAGGCACTCTACCCCCCCTCTTGATATTATTTTAGTGATTAAACAGCAAATAGCAGGGAGATGGAAGTAACCGATAGCGATGATTAATAATGGTGTTTGGTTGAAGTGAATGTATGTGTGTGTGGAGGGGGGCACTGTGTCGGAGAGCAGCGAGAATAGGCTTGGCCTGGCTTTTTTGCATTGAATAATGGAAATTTAAGATGAGGCAATAGGAAATAATAGCACTGGGTGAGAGCGATAGATGTCTCGTTTATTTTTCCTTTTCACCTTTTTCTGTGAAGCACTTTGGGGAAAAAGAATATTAATGCTTCTACGCACCCTTCCACCCCAGCCGAGCCCTTTACCCACAATCCCCTTATTCTCGTCAATCACCTCTTAAGACTTATCTATGTTTTGATTAATAACAACTCTAGTACTTCAGCACTCGCCGAATGTAATAGTTTTCACTTATAACATGCCATAATCCATAACAGCATATTTGAAATCATGTTTCAATGATTTTGCATGCAACAACGTTGGGTATCACACCAGAGGGGATGCATGAGGGGGGTTTGGAACCTTTCAGAAAGACTTAAACATATAACATGTATGCTAAATATAATGCATGCAAAAAATTCAAGAATAATGAAATATAATTTTTATTTTAATACATTTTTAGATGTATTGTGACCATTTCAGTCCAGGTTCAGTTGAATTTCAACCTAAGGGGTGACAAAGTGATCCAACAGCAATGTGAAAAACTGACAGCATAATAAGACACATGAAACTATTGTTTTCAAAAATATTACTGTTGTATTGCTTAAATGTGAATATGATCTTGTTTTCTTTGTAGTATTAGAGGTCTAAATACAGAGCATCTTTTTCTGTTTCTACAGTTTTCATTTTCCGCAAATATGCAAATAGAAACAATATTTTATTTTTATTTTGGAGGAATATTGTAAAAAGTTCACAGAATGAACCAAAAATTATAATTGTACTTAAACAAATACCTACAAATATTAAATTCAGGCAAACTGAAAGAAATTTTGAAATGGTTTCTTCATTTTTTCATAGGGCATGTTATTGTTTTGCAATAAAGAAAGATGTAATTTGCAAGGTCAATATCACTTTGTCACTTTATCAATTGAGTTTCTGCTCAGCTACCAGATAGCAAACAATGATTTACGATAGGAAAATAAAACTAAGAATATAGCTTTCCAAAAATAAACTCATCTTTAAATTTTAGGAGAAACGTAACAGAATGTCAGCATTATACACATGTATAAGAAATCAAATATAAACAGAAAAAATATCCAGACAGGGCCAAGGCTTTGCTCTGAAACCTCTCAGAGCACATTTGCATAAAAAGGAAAGATTGGCTGTGCATGCAAACTGGGCCCAGTTGACTGAAAGGTCACAGGGCAAACAAGAGCATGGCTTGACATCTCATATCAGGCTGATCTCTGCTACGATAACCACTAAGGGACACCTACCCAAACTACAGACAGGACAGACACACTCAGAAAATCGTATGTCGCAGATTCAAGTGATACCGTGCATTCCATCAAATACAAGCCTGTGTGACTGCAAATATCTACAATAATTGACCGTCAGGGTAAGATAAAAGTAAGACAGCAGGCTGTTGACAAAACATGACCAGAGAACAGAGCAGACCTTTCTCTGCAACCACTGACCTGAGCAGATCTTTGGAATGTGGCTGCCAACAAGGATTTGGGCAATCTGATGAAGGTTAGCCATTCCTAGATATTCCAGAGATAAACATATCTACAAAAAGGAATGCCGGGCCTCTCAAATGATAATGCCAGAGTAAACCAGATCCTTAAAAAATGAGGGAACCGGACACCTGTTTTTCACTTCTCAGATACTTTCAGTACAAAGATGTCGAACTACATACTACAGAGTAAATGTTCGTTCAAAAGGGCCAAGGGACACACAAACTCACACACACCCAAGTCTGCTCTACTGCTTGAGTAAGCGAATTAGCCTCCGCGACGGTTGAAGAAGCAATAAGGCTGGAAAAAAAGGGATAATCTTTTATCTCTCAGCCCTCCCCGATGATTTTTATAGTCCATATCACTTCCCTGACAGTTGATGTTCCACTTTTCTTTTTCATTATTTATTTATCTATTTTTGCTTTGTGTGAATTCAGCTAAAATACTTCTAAAGCCCTTAATGGCGTTATCGGGATCCTAGATCTGCTGCCATGCGCTGCTTCTCATTGAAGATATTTGCCAACCCGACCCTAAAGAAACGGGACTTTATCGAATGTCTGACGAGACTGACACGGTCAATTATTGACAAATTATTCTTTCAGAGCGCACCCGACTCCCTTGATGAGCAAAGAGTCCCTTGATGAGTGCGTGGTCCCCTCTGTCCCCTGGGCCCCGGGACTGACGCCTATCAGATTCGATTAAGCGCTCAGCACTTCTGCGAACAAAGCTATACGCACCCCGCATCACATTAGGTCCCTTAATGCGCCCATGAACTTTGTAGTGATCACAATGACCTTTAAGAGCTTTTAAGATGCTTTAAATTTCTTTTGAGAAGGTGCAAAGATGATGCATGGCAGGACCATATAAACCATTTATCGCAAACTGCTTCTGAGGCTATAGATCATATTTGATAAACAAGTTAGCTAAACTAGATATTCAACAATAAAACGTATTTTTGATCTGTAAATGGGACAAGATACTAGGTCGAATACACAAAAAATGCAATTATAAAACTAGGAGGTCGGTTTGAGTACACGTTTGTGTAGAACGCAAAAGATTGATCTGATTTAAAGTGATAGTACACACAGAAATAAAAAAGCTAATTTTTTACTTTCATGTCATTCAAAACATGTATGTGTTAATTGTGGAAAACACAAGAAGATATTTTTGAGAAATTGTTTTGTTGGTATTTTGGTCCATATAAGTAAGTCAATGCTGTAGCGTTCTTCAAAATTTCTTCTTTTGTGTTCTGCAGAAAAATCTATGTCATAAAGGTTTAGAATGACATGAGGATGAGTAATTGATGACAGTATTTTCATTTTTTGGGGAACTACCCCGTTAAGGCACGATCTATAATAGGCCTAATATACAAAGGCCATGTTTGAACAAAAAATATTAAAAATGCAGAATAAAAACAGTGCAGCACTATATCAGCACATTTAACAGCAAGTTAAAATTCACAGCCGGATTCATGGTTGTTGGTGAATGAGACAGGTTTTAGCGGCAAAATACCACACATACAAAAGTGATGCAACTGAATTCAACCCTATCTCTTCAAGACTGAGCTATTCTGGTTACACCACAACAAATCTTGAGTAAAGACTCAGAAAGCTATTAGCCTGAAATTTGAACTCTAAGCACTTAATATCTGTCAGGAAAATAATGCTTTATCGGCTATTTGCACTGTGCACTTCTAAGTACTGCTCTCTTATCGAATGCATCGTCATCAGGGGACTTTGAGGCATGACACACACACACTGATAGATGAAAGCAGTTGATGTTCTGGCTTTAGGCAGAGAGGTCACACGGAAGATGGGCCAGAGGGCAGCGCTGTAGCAGGACACACAGCCTGCTTGGTCTGGGTCCAGTTCTGCAGTTTTGGGGAGGTTGTAGTAGCTGGTGAATGACATAAAGTTGCAAGTTTCGACCTGAAGCTTTCATAGTGATGGAGGTGGTGGGCTACATAGGACAAAAAAGACTCAGAAACACTAAAGGACAACAAAGCGATAACTCCGGAAAATATCAAAATGGCCCCTGTGCTTGTACTCGAGATTAAATATAGATGGAACAACTTTCAATTATGAGACAAGAAATTGAGCTTAACCACGAAGATATTGGTGATGTGTTAGTGGTTTGAAATTCAGAATTCTTCAACCCAAAATCACTTAGGGGAGAGCGTCTGTACAATAAAAAGGTCTTGACCTCTAACACGGCGACTGGTTCAGGGTGCCAACGTTTTTTCTCTCCTTTCATGTACGGCCCCTTCATGGTGCCTGCCAAGTCCACATCCTCTGTAACGAGGGTGTAGTTTCTTAACATTCATCATCACTGAACTCTGAAACTTTATCAGCTCCGGAGCACGGCGCCATGGCCCCGGCCCGGCTCGCTCCAGCTCTCAGATAGGGCCGATAACACACTGATAGATTACAGCAGATTGTTTTACTTCAGGGGACACTGCTGCCTTTAATACTAATACTTAGACAAGACTCACTGCTTATGGAGAGGGAGAGAGAAAGAGAGAGAGAGAGAGAGAGAGAGAGAGAGAGCGAACAAGGGGAAAGGCCATAAAAGCCAATTGTAAGTATGGATGTGTGTGTAAGGGATATACACAAGAAGATTCTTATCAGTACGGGCTCTAACAGTAGCACAGGTTTAAAATGACAGTTTTCATAGAGATTATACATTCCTTTCACAATCTGATTTAATAATGCACAGTATCACAGAAACTCAAATGGTGCAAGTTGTATTTGTGTGCGACTTAAAGTCTCAACATTAAAAAGTGTTGAAGTATGTTTCAAATTTATATTCTCAATCTACTATATTCACACAATAAGGATAAGGCTAAAATGTTGATTTAGGTTATACAGCTTATAACGTGCCGCATTAAGACAGTGGGACTTAAAGATTGCGTATCACAGGCAGTTTCTGCCAGTCTCATATTAATCTTGAGTGCCGAACTGCCGATACAGTAATATTGCATAGGTTGTATCTTCAAAGAGTATTTAGTTTTATCAAATTTATTAAAGGGAGATGCAGCTGTACGATGGAGCTGGGGCTAGTGGAGAGAGTGGGACAGAACTACATCCCTGTGACGACACAGGGATCCAGAATTATAACAAACTTTCCGTCACTAGTTGGGGTGCTGGGGGAGTGTGTCAAGTACAGAAATACTACGTAATACGTTTAACTTGTTTTGACCATGTCCATGAGAAACAAAAACGTTTAACCGTGTAATTTAGTCAGAATACATGACAGCATGATGCCTGATCTTTAAACATTCAGTTTTACAAAATGTTATTTACTTACAGACAGATTATTAGACTACAGCATTCTTTTTCGCTACATGTATATTACTGTAAAGTTATAGATACTGTTTCACCTGTTAAACAAATCAAACTGGATTGGTTGATTTAGTGTGTCAATAAAAATTTCTGAGTAAGTGGGCAGTTAATGGCCAAGAAAAGCCATTGGACATACAGTCCAAAATTTTCGTATGCGTTTTTTCGTCTCTGAATTGTTAAAACAGCCCACTCAAAATGCTTGCTACGAATGGGAAAAACACAGGAAAATTGACTCCTTTCTGAATTTTCTTAAGACAGAAAAAAATATCGGTGGCAGTTTGTAAATGTGTAAAGTTACGTCGTATTTATTTTTTAACGTGCGGAACTTTCGGATGAAATTTCAGACTCATTGTGCAAAATGTTAAACACACTTCATGCTTAATGTCAAAAGTGTAGCCCTGCAAAACTGTGACGAATAGGACTATTAAAACATTTTCAATAATATATTTTTTGAACATAATTAAGTTCTTTTTGCATGTCAGTCAAAATTCCTGTATAAATGTGCAGTTATTGGCCAATAAAATCGCAATATTAAACAGACTTTATGCCATACGTAACAAGTCTAAATAATAAACTAATAGGCAAAACTCAAATATAACAATTAATTAAATTCAAAGTAATACTTTTCATACTTATAAAAGATGTTTGCTGTTTTTCCACTGCGTTTCACTTTATCTCCAAATAAATAAACAAATAAACAGGGTCAAGTGTGCATCATAACCCGTAACATGCGTATCATTTTTAATTAAAAAAAAACACACACATTTTGCTCATTAAGGAACAAAAACCCTATGGATTATTATGTAATAAACAACTGCCTTCAATCCTATTAATAATTCCTATTAACACTACAAATAAAGAAAAAAATAAAGAAATAGTTTGAAGGTCAAACTTTCTTAGAAAGTCAACCAAACTGCAGTCAGACAGACAATTGGTAATATAATAAATTACAATAGCAATGCGCAGATTATATGCAAAACAGAATATGTTTCATGCTTAACATTCTATTACTTCCCTTTTCACCAGAAGTGAATTCAAATGCACCTTTACAATCATCCAATCAGCTGTCCTCAACAGCAGAAATCATCCAATCAGCCATCCTCAACCACAGCGATCATCCAATCAGCTGTCCTCAACAGCAACAGACTCCTGTCACCCACTGCAGCACGCCTGTCCACTGTGATCTGCCTCTTTATTTGGGTCAGATTGAGGTTAGGCTTATCAGAGGCTAGCAGCTCTAAAAATGCACAGAAGTGTGTATGCGTCTGTGTCTGTGTGTTAAAGGTAAGGGAGGGGTGTGAGAGAAATGTCTGTCGGTTGAGAAACAGCAGAAAGAGTTAACTCAAACCTAATCGCTCACTTTCTGACAGAGATAGAGAGCAATACCCACACAAACTGATCTGTCCGTGTTTCACACTTAAAATAATAATCCAGACAAACAACCGTCATCGAAAAAAATCCTAAAAGCTCCGTACATTCTTAATATTTTGCATCAAGTGCTTTATCAGCAGGTCCCATGAATAATCCGTACGGTAATTTCTTTTCTTTCTCCCTTTTTGTTCCTGGCATTTTGGTAGAGTGAGATAAGGCATTAAAAACAACAGAAGGGCTAAGAGAGTGAAAAAGAGAGATAGATAACATTGATATCAACTCCTACACAACGCAGTCATTCCCTTATCAGAGCTTTTTATCATACTTTCGTTATTTTTTCTTCTTTTTCTCCTTTGCCTCCACTCCCAGTTCTTTGTAGACCAACCGAAAGAGGTCTAATGCCCTTAAAAATCCAGCCAAGGTTTTGGTATCAAATTAACCTTATGCAGGCTTTTTACGGGCCCGTTAATGTGAATAATTCAGCATGCGGTGACACGCGGCTAGAGAGATTGCCGTGTCAGAGGGAGTGTCGAGATATTGTGAACATTAAAACCATGTTTAAAACCATGTTTTCCGCTCCAAACGTTAGTGGGAAAAAACGTCCATGACTCAGACGGAAACTAATAATTTCTGTACTAGCGTAACACCCACAGAAAGTATAAAGGGCTCTCTAATCTATCAAGGTCAGTTACAGTGCCCTGAACAAATACTGAGTTGTTTAAGAGAGCGGTTTAAGTGAGCCCTCTATGTAAGCAGAGAACGGACGCTTAGACAGAAATACAGGAAGATGGACGGACAGATAGTCGGTCAGACGGTAAAATAGACAGAAGGACAGAATTTCCTTGCTAATCGACCTGATAGCTCTTCCGGTATTAAAGGGATTGTATACCCAAAAATTTAAATTCTGTCAGTAGTATTTATTTTCCCTACTGGCTGTTAATGGGGGATGAGATCTGTTTGGTTACTGACATTCTTACAAATATCTTCCTTTGTGTTCAGCAGAACAAAGAAATGTATATAGGTTCGGAACAACCTGAGGATGAGTAACTGATCACAGAATTAAAACTATCCCATTAAAATGTTATTTCCCCCGAATGTCGCTTCAAACTCTTCAAATGTCGCTTGTAATGCTGCAATCTTATCTTAACAACTATTGCCATTTCATGACAAACTTAGCCCCTCTGACATCAAAAATATGATCCAGGAATATCACAGCATGAGATGCAAAATCCAACAGGAAGAACAATGCACCGATACCGGCCAATAATCGTCAATGGTAAATAAAAGCAAATTTTAACATTATTGGCCGATAGATTAAGAACAGAAGATGATCAGATATCCTATCGATCAAAAGAAGACAATGAATCCAATGAATTGTTGCACTGTATTTAGAAAATGTTAAGAAACATCACCAGTTCAATATAAATGGTCCTCATTTGAATTAATAGCATTCAGAAAGTTAAGAAATATTTATTTAATCTTTAGAATCAGTATTGGCAGACATCACTCTGAATAATCGGCTATCGGTCTCATTATCAATTTAGTATCTGTGAATCTCTAGGAAGAATGTTTATGACTGCATGGTGGAAATGGTGTGAGAGTGTAGAGGATAGTGTGAGAAAGACAGACAGAGTGAAAACAAAGTTGAACTGATTTACTGAACTCAAAGGACTTAATCAGTTTCATCAAAACAGTATCTCTGTGAAACAATCGGTCATACAGATGCACCCTGGAAGAGTGTGTTATTGCAGATGGGAGGTCATCAGCAGCGATACAGCTGCCTACGCACTGCATGGCTACTTCCTCTGGTTGCTGTGGGAAATCAGAGGTCATTCGGCTACAGGTGTTGCCATCCCTGCCCATTTCCAGCATCGCTGACTTGGTCCGAATAATAACAGACACATTAAGTCGAGCAAGTGTTTCCATGAGAGAATGTGTGTGTGAGAGAAAGAGTGTTTAGGCGGTGCATGTTTATGCAGATGGTGATGCGATTGTGCGTTGTAGAGTGTCATTCGACAAGATTCCAAATGTAATAGTCCCCGAGAGGCTCTTGAAAGGAGTCATTCCTCCATCTCACCCCGAGAGCCCTCCCCCTCTCGACCCTCAAACCCTTCTAAAACTTTCTTATTAACTGCACCATCTCCAATCTGCCCCCTCCGGTCCTCCGCTCTACTTCTCAAATAAACCTACAATGAAAGAGAAATTAACGTAGGGGACGTTTTTCTCCCATCTGCCAGACTCTTTTTCTAGATAGCTGAGAAAGGAGTGAAAAAGAAAGAGGGGGGGAGAGATAGAGAGAGAGAAAAGGAGCAAAAGAGAAAGAGGCCGAAAAAAAACATAATTTATCTGTGTATTATCAAGAAAGGCAGACACTTTAATCAGTCAGCTATGAAGTCAGTATTTCCATTCTTATCTGTTGCAGGAGTGGAAATGGAGAGCAGATAGTGTGCTGGGAGCCCATCGGTGGGCAGGAATGATAATGGGAGAGAGAGGGCTGGCTATTGGACCGCTGTGTCAGCTCTATCTGCACCCATTATCAAGGGCCTTATCGGCGCTGCCATCAGCCAAGCTGTAATGGGGCCAGTTCAACTTTCCACATTATCATACCGCTAAGACCTGGTTCAGTGAGGCTAGAGGTCTGACTGGAGACATGGGCAGAAGGGGGGGTTCAGGAGTCAGTGGGGGGGTGGTAGAGACAGAAAGAGGAGACAGTTGTTGGGGGGGTGGCGGCCCGCCGATATGGTACAGAGAAAGGAAAAGTGGGGTTGGGGAAAAAGAGGGAGAGAGCTAAGGAAGGCCAGAAATGGAAGAGGTCGGGGGGGGGGGCTTGTGGAAAGGGGCAAAGGTCAAACTACATTCTGGGTAGAAGAGAAAAGGTGAGGTTAAAAGGCCTAAAATCCACCATCGTCACATCACGTGCATTTAACTATTCTAATAAATGATTCAGTATAACCAGTCTTATCAAACTATAATCATCTCTGTAACAATAATATTTTCATAGCGATTATTTAAAAAGATAACACTCTACGGATGATGACCTTTGAAAGGCAAGATTTCATTTTAGATAGAGTAAAGAGACTGATACCGTGCGGTGGAATTGAAGCACGCAAGGATTACTCATTAAAAAGCCGGTTGGCACACTAAGACCAAACAATACATTCCTAAACGGCACATGACAGTATTAACTGACCCATTTCAACTTTTTTGTCAAATCCTCCTGACCTTCTTGCTAGCATGTGACATGCATTACTTTTCCCACCACAACCAACATGGAATATTTTCCTTACAATCCTACTCCAAGCACTGTGTCCAAGGATCCACCAATTTACAGTCAGCTTCTAAAATGCAAACCAGTGATATACAGAATTTTACAGGATTTGTTTTTTTAACAAATTGTGCAGTTATTTTTGGCAAATAGGCACATTTAAAAAACTCCAAATTTGCATGAAAAATATTTAAAAAAATGGTATTTTCCTGCCAACCCAGCAGGCAGAATTTTTATATTTACAGTGAACCCAAAAACAATGTGAAAGACTATGAGATGGCAAAGACGTGTGAAAAAAAGACTTTGTATATTCATTTTTAAACTGATCTTAAAATACACATTGACATTGAGTTGTTTAAACATGAATATGAACTTGTTTTCTTTGCCATATTCAAGATCTGCAAACATTGCATCTCTTTTTCTTTGCATAGTTCGTCCAGTTTTCTGCAAATAAATGTGTCATTTGGAATTTAGGAGAAATGTTGTTACTAGTTTACAGAATGAAACATGTGTATTTGGTCACTCCCATTTCTGACACTCTTTAAAAAATCTTTAAAAACAGATTAAGATTAATATATACTGTATGTTGTATATACAAATATACGTATATATTTAAAATTGTATATGGATTGCATAAATCTGTGTCTAGTCAAACCTTAAGTTTAAAACAGGTATTACAACACGTAACAAAGTATTTTGTGTACACTTTATGTAAGAATACCTACTAATGAGATCAAGTAGTCCAATCAGGTCAGCTGCTAAACAATGACTCACATGGCCCACATTCAAACTGACCAATCCTGAGGCTAAATGATGTCACAAACACACATCAGAAGGCGGGAGAGGTCTGCATTTTCTTTCTAGAGCCGGCCAAGTGAAGTGTGTGAGTGCTGAAAGTGGAGAAACTCTGGTCTAGACCACCTCTGTTCAGGGGTTGCTCCCTAGAGGCGGTCTAACCTCTCCTCTTTCTGGGGCCTTTGTCCCAGCTGCCCTTATGTTCTTATCTCTTCTCTTTCCACCTCTCCTTATGAAACATGCCCGGTGTTCCCTTCCCACAAGAGCCTCATGCCTGGCATACAGTATAACACCTAAGCCTGAGCTCTCTGCATGGCGAGCGACAGAGATCCTAATGAAGAAAGTTAACCTGAAGACAAATATCTTTCAACAACTGCCAGACAAAGTATGTGCAAAACTACATATCTTCAAAATGGAATAGTTTGTTGTTTATAAGTCAATTGGTAGAGTAGCGTGCTAGCAAGCCAAGTCCAGGGAACACACATATTCATAAAACCACTGTGGATAAATGTTTCCAACTGTAAATAAAGTGAAATGCAAGTTAAACCGCTCTCGATAGCCAACAAAGTTACACATAACACTCGAGAACAGACACTCACTTGAACGCCACTCGGACGTAACCTACAGATTAAATCTATGTCTTTATGGATTAGACCAACGCACTGTTTGCATAAAATCCCCTTCGGGATATCGCCTGCGATCATTTTAAAGGAAATAACAGCACATAGAGTCACTCTCGAACTTTATGTTCTTATTTAACACTACATCAAACTCATAGCTCACACCCCCAACCACAGCAATTAAGAACATGACATCAAACCTCGCCATGGAAATCTTTCCATCTAATCGACCGTGTTAGCATGATCCACATCAAAAATGACTCCTCAACATCGGACGAATTATCATATCTCTACTCTCCTTAAGAGGCAAGTCATTAACTCCAACCAAAAAGCATAGAAAACTCTATTACGCCCGCCTTCTAAAAAAATATTCTCCTTCATGCGATGGCAAATCTCACCTCCATTTCCTATCAAAAGCGGCACATAAAATAAGTCACTCCATGAGATGCCATGTGATAACGGTGCATTAAAAGATTATCGCCTTGTTTCCATCTTGTTTTTAATTGCATTGGGGCCAGAGGCTACAGGATCCTTAATAACGCATTAATATTTTATGCTCATCCGCTACTTGCAAATACTGCGCAACAGCAGTTGTGTTCGAGAGTTTCTGAATATCTTGACATTTGGCAAGGTTGGAGTTGGGGTTGAAGGGTCATATAGAACTTCTGTGGCACACTGACAAATATGGCAATGAGTGTTTTATCAGATAAATCCGAACAGCACTGTTCAAAGTGACATAATTTCTAAAGTGTTATTTACTTACACAACTGAAGATCTGAAATTGTAGAATAGTTGCTGTGGGTCATGTAAGCAATGCAGAACCTTATTACAAAATATTATGTTGAATCCTCTTGACCATTGTCATCGGCTTTAAATGTAACTCATTTTTTTACTTGGAGGTGAATCAAAGCATCATGATTATTATCAGTATTTATTAATAAGTATTCCTATTACTGATACTGTGGCTTGTTGAGGAGAGGTCTGGTATCAATAATTAAATAAATAATTGATGAGATGGTTTTTTGAAGGGTGAATGATGCCTTTAACACTAATATTGCATGAGACAATCCCACACATTCAAATAATATCACATTTAACCCCCTTTGAAAACAAAGGAAGAAGTGAGGTGCTAATGAGTCAGTGAGGGTAGTGTTATCATAACTCACTTTGACTTCCCCTTGCGCAAACATTTTAAAAGCACAATAATTCATCAACAACCAAATGCTTTTTCTTTCACCCTGGCAACCACAGGTCACTTCCTAAACAGTAAATTCAAAGCTACAGTTACAGCTTTATGACATCATTTTGAGCTCCCACAGAGAAAGCGGTGTCAGCCAATCAGACGGGATTTATGGACTGAACCAATCAGCTGTATTGACCATTCGAACTAAATTACACAGCACGTAACTACACACAGTTTAGTTGAAAACACTATTTTAGAAACCACAATATTTAAAAGTCTGTTCAAAATTTGTCAGATCAAATTCTAAAATTTGGTCAATGACTTTATTCCACCCTTCTATTTTTTTATGTCTACAAAGACATATCTTTAAAAAATGAATAAAAATAGGTCAGATCTGAATGGCCTTGCTTTAAAGATTATCAGATACTCGAAGCATCGATTTGCTTTATCTTTCATAAATGCCATCCTTGGCTTTGCAACGTGTTATAAAAAACCTTCATAACTTTTTCTCAGTGTGTGCACCCACTATCACTCAGCATCTAATATCTCGCAGCAAATCGACATTTCAGGCTCATTGCTGACGCAACAATCTTGTTTCCTTTCTCAAGGCAAAGAGCCGAAGACTTTTTTCACTGTTTTTCACCAAAATGCACTCAACAGATTATATCGCTGAACAAAAAAACCCTGCATCTCAATGCTATCTTACACAAGATCTACAGTGAGTAATATGTGGAATTAGTTTTAATTAAATTAATCAGCTACAATGGTTGTTAGGAGGAAAAACAGGGGCGGTAACAGAAATGAAGGGAAAAAATGCATTCACACCTATCATCTAATTATACAACAACATTAATCACATTAGGGCTGGAACTGATTGCCAGGGTCCAGGGCCCTGCTGTTTTTTACGTGTAGCTTTGTTATTGCAGCACAGCCTTAGCTCCTGCCTGCTCTGTGCTGATAACAACTCTTATCTCACTTGGCAATCTCTATCTATACCGGAGATCAGGCCCCAGGCTTTATCAAAAGTTCACATCAAGCTAAAAGCAGAACAAAGAAGGAAAACACACAAGCAAAAACTACCAAGTGTGTATATGTGTTTGTGAACGTGTGAAAATATGTGTGCTCAGGCCTGTGATCTTTTTATTTTCTGAAATATTTTTGGCAGAGTAATAAACTAACCCTCGGGTCAAATGACCCCAAGAAGCAGAACCTGACGGCATCAAACCTCTGAGAACAGTTTCAACAAAAACAGGAAGAGATCCCATCAGTCGTCCACACTTTCAAAAGTGCAACCCTAAGGAGGTTGTTACTCAATCAAGTGCATTGTCTGGAGCGCGGCGGTCCCCGCTTCTCATACATCCTCGGGCCCCTGATGCCAAATATTTGGACCTCACAAATGATTCATGCCGCCCTCTCCGAGCAGTTCGAATTATGTCACTGTTATCGCTGAGAATCTCTTCTGTGTTATCTCCCAATGATCTCAACGGCTCTCTTATCGGCCCCCATGATCTCACTGAGGCAGCTGCTTTTAAAACGCAGAATACATCCATCTACCAATTCTGTATTCCTGCCTCTCTCTCCCCCCGTCTTATCCGCCTTGCCATCCTACTCTCCCCTTATCTGCCTCTCTCTCTTTTTTTTCAAACTTATCTAGAGATACACCCAGCCAGACCCAAACAACAACAATACAGACATGACAAAGATGAGAACGTTTCAGCCAAATGTAATTATAATCCCAGCCCCCACCGCCCCCCCATCGCTCACACTATCTGCTCTGAGATCGCCGACTCACCTATCTTGTCTCCCATCTCAACCGCCAAAATATAAGCCCTGGGATGTGGCCCCACTAGGCCGCAAACTAATCTTTCCATCTGGGAGGGATGGATAATCTATCAGAGCGATCTTCACCATTGGGAGAGTGAAGCACAAAAGACACACAAAAATATTTCCTGTCAACACAGACTTCCATGATACCGGATACTTCTTTTAGAGCGGCCGGGAGTGTTATCCTTCCAGTAAAAAGTGTAACAAAACAATCGCAAACTTATTACACGCAGTCGTATTGACGTCTATATATATATGCAAAAAAGGCGAGACAGATAAGATGGGCTGATATGATGTTCCTGTGCGTTTCTGAGTTTGATGGTGGTGGGGGAAGGTTCCACCTTCTTCTTATGGGACGTCATGAATGACACCTGCTTTATCTGGCATCGAATCTGAGATGCTTTTCCGACATCTTCAGTATGGGATGTCAATTCGGGACGTATGGAACTTGTGGGGCTGTATCCACGTGCACTTCAAAAGCATGCGGATTTGAAATCTTCACGGGATTTGATGCTTAAAGGAAAGATAAGAAATGTTTATTTTGGATTGTTCAAAACATCAGCTATGAATGTTGTGTGTGCGGTTGATTTGTCAACATCCACGACTGAAGTAGTAACACTGGTTCTGCCAATCCGAGCACAAAACTAAAACTAGAAGTTCTCCAAAAAGCAGACATAGTTTATATAAGATAATAAGATATCTAAAAGAAGAGGGTCATCAGGTCATTGGCATTACTGCACAATATGCTGAAATAACTTCACAGTCACTTAAACAAACCTTGATACACTCAGCGGTATATGCTAATGCTGCCTTATCACACCATTTTTCTTTTCTATCCGAGAGTCGCTTTCTGCCTTTGAATCACATTCATATTTATTTTTTTAGAGGACCCCTTTCAAACTCAACCTCCAAGATATTGCTACTCTGCTTATCGCCCGAAAGCATCAGTGCTGGATGAAGAACTGAAACAGGGCCCGGCACCAGAGCAAAACGACTTTGCAGCACTGTTGGTTCTTTTGAGAACGTGTGTGACATGGGTCAATGAATTTAATTTTTACTTTTTAGATTTATAACTACAACAAAATGTCACATTTCCTAGTAGTGCTTACATCTAATACAGCTTGCTTACATAAATAATGTGAGATGAAGATGTCTGGTTTGGGAGGTGTCTGAACATTGCAGAGTTAAATGGATTGATGAAAAAAGATCGAATTGCGACGCGCTATCTCCAGAAGAGATCAGCTGGGCGCGCTATCTGACGCCTCATCTCTGGAAAGAGAACTGAAAATACGGGGGAAACGCAACAGCAGCCTCGCTGCAGCCACAGACAGAAAACAAATAAAAGATCCAATTTTAATCCTTATCTCGGCTGGGATCGGATCGCTGTTTATCTGAACTCATATCGTCTTTTTCAGAGAACAGTGACGTTTCCCCAACCGTATTAAACAGGAAGCCACGGTTACGCTTCGGTTGGCTTATGGAGCAAGCGAAAACACTTTATCGACGACAAACTAAAACAAGAGACATTTTAAATCAACTTATTTGCTACAACCTACCTAAATATAGGTAGTTTCAGTTGTGTAAATAAAGCGCGTATTTATTGAGTAACTTTAGTAGTGGCAGCATGCTGCTGCATTGTATGCGCTTTCCAAACGCTGCCGGTTACTATGGCAATTCAAACCGAAGTATTGAAACTTAATGCAACCTTTGTAACCCATTGTTTGTGCTGCGTAACATATTTAAGATACAAGCATTTAAACACAGCGCTCTCGCACTCCAAACGTGCTATTTGTCTTGTGTTAATAGGAAGATCTTGTCAGTTTCCACGAAATTTTTCAATGGCATGACAATGCGAAGCTCAAAAAAACAATGATATCCTGTCACATGAACAATGTCACGCACTTTTTACAAGGTACCACCCTTCACAACTACAGCACCGGGAATATTGAAACTTTATATGCTTACGTTTGATCTGCCGGGGTTTGCTCTGTTTTCTTCGGGACATTATTCCGTCGTTACTGCAAAGCTTGCGGCAAAAGCGATCAGTCCACCGAGGCGATTAGCAGCGGCACCAATGGATCTCAGCTCTCCCCCCGTCCGGAGACACCCGCATGACCTGCACTCTGATATTAGGAGCTGAAGGAGCTACCTGTGGCCGATCGAGCGGAGTTTCTTTTCCACGTCTTCCCAGACGAGCACCTATCCTCACCGTTCGTCACAACGTGAGCGGTGTCTCATGGACTCTGCCGATGTAGCCAGCGCGCGTGCTGTTAAAGGAAACCAAATCTTTAGGTTTCAATCATTTGTTTATTTCTACTCCGTTGAAGCACAGAGACAGAGAGCACAGTTCTCAAAGGGTCTCTTTCGCCATATGAAACAGCGGTGCTGATATGTTATGACACGCCTCCGTCACGCCTCCTGCGTATGATGCCATGCCGCACGCGCTCCTCACTGTGCCCGCGCATTCAATACGCTTTGAGAAGCCCTAACATTACATTTTCAGGAATGCAAAGCGCTACTTTTGGTTGTTAAAAAGGTTTCAGTGAAATTCTAAACACGATGTGACGAATATATATATATTTCTTTAAGTTTTATTTTGATGATAGTGCATAATAAATATGTTGCATGAGAATTATTAGTAAGTTATTTGTACGCTATCGGTTCAATACAGTGCATTGTTTCTTCTTATACCTTAATTTCTATGATAAATTATTGGCTTTATTGTTCACTGGTTTGATGGTACAACGTTAGTATTTGTTATTGTTTGTTTCTTTTACAAAGAATAACAATATAACATGGCCGATATGCCATGGTATTTGTAAAATGTTATGAACAATATTGGTTGGTGTTTACAGAAATGCACGTGTTATATAATAACAGCTGTCAATCAACGTAGCGAAAAAAGAGAATGGTGTAAATGTAACACACGAGGTGACCTCCAAAATAAACTCACTGCTTCCATCTAGTGACCCATCCTTCACAACAGTGGCAACCGTGGTTGTATTAATTGTCGTATCCCTGACAGACCACACAATTTGAATACAAAGTTCATCATCCATGTTGTGGTATAGCAACCGGAATAAAACAAAGCAATTTCTATTTTGTGTCCACATTATTTGTAAAGATATGTTTTGATGGTTATATCTGAATGTGTGGTTTTGGTTATTTGGTGAAACCTCTCAAAAATGTACTTCAAGATCTAACAATAAATCTTAACTTAAAAGTCTTGGATGAATTTAGAATGAAAGCTGATGCACTAACAACATTAAAAGTAATGTAAAACAACAAAAATGCACAAAACATTCAATAAAAAAGGTTATTAAATAAAAAAAATATTTCAGTGATTGTGTATGTGTAGTTCAGATTAATACTCTTATAAATAATTTGTCTGTACAAGCTCAAGTGAAATAATACTAAAATCATATTTAAGTTCAAAATTATATTCATATTATTTATTAAAGCATGTAAGCTTCCAGTTGAGTGAAGGTCATGAATTATTAAACTATTTGTGAATATTCTGAAGCTGACATAAGCACTGTGCCAAACACTTCGGTTTTGTCTGCATATAAACGGAATTTATATCGCAAATGAAATGATCTACATGGAAAGTAGAATGAAATGCAAATTATTTAGGATCTCAGTTGCGACTAGAAGAACTTACGTTACTATACATCATTCTAGTCAGAGTAGGGGTCTAGGAGGTCTCTAGGGGCATGGGCGCTAATCTCATTTAACAGTAGGGGGGAATACACATAACATTTCTCAAGAGCAATTTTTCAAGGGGACACAAATAATACAGTCAAAATTGTACTTACTACACAAAGCCACAATATGCATTAGGTTCATTGGTTATCATGAAGACTTGCAGTAATATTATAACAGAACTGTAACATAATACAAGTGAAAAAAAAGCTTTGTTCCATTTATATATTTTTTGTCTCTGTTGTGAGGACAGGAAACAAATATAAAAACACACTACCCATGATACTACATGTTAACAAGGAGTCACTTTTTAAACACTTTTTATCCTGATTTATACTGCAACATCGTCTGACAAAGTCACCGTACATCGACATTAATGAGTGGTTGTTATTTTCGCCTGTAGTGCACTGCCTCCTCCAACAAACTTGGTTCATGTTAGTGTTGCCAAACAAACAGTCAGGAACAGTGACAGATGCTTAAACTCTATGTTGTACTCGTTGATGAATCGCACGAGTTTCAGTAAACTGAATGTTTAGCTTATCACACACTGCACAAAATAGATGCTGAGAAAACGACCTTCTCCCACTGAATGAATGCTGTGCACCTTTTTGGACGCTACATATAGTGCCATCGTCACAAAATTGTAACCGGTATGTTCGCGGCTGTGTGTGACACGGGACCTGAATGGCATGATCGGTGGGGGTTAATGTTCACATCATGCCAGGTCGCCAAAAATAAAACAAAGCATGGGAAAAGGCTTCGGCATGTTAGTTGCAGTGTGTGACGTCCTATGTAACAAGCTAACGTTAACCAGCTAACGAGCTAAATTCATTTAAAGTGAATAAAATAGCCTTCTTACTGGAGTTCAACAACAACTGATGAACCGAGCCGCATACCTGACTTAAATGTGTTGCGCAATGCGCAGGTGAGATGAGGGAGACCAGGCAGTGGGACAAACCACTGTGAGGGGGCAGGGGAGGGGGAACTCAACAGTTTCTAAATTTAAAACGCATTTTTTGAGTTGAATGTTCTTCTAATTACACAATTAGTTTAGGTAAACAAAAATATATTTGTGACAATAGAGAATGGAGTTTAATTGATTTGGGGGGGGGGCAACCCTCCGATGAAATTGGACGTGTCTCCTCCGTCCCCACCGGGATTTACGCCCATGTCCAAGGGGTTAGTTAGAAATGTATGTAAGTCGAAGTAAATTTTTTGCAGCTCTGCCACAAATATTAAAATTGATCATAAAATTGTACTTGCAATATAGAGTGTTTACAGTATTATGCAGGAAGGAGGTCAAAGTTTCACTCAATGGATTTTGCTCTGCAGTGCGGTTTCACTGTGTACACAGATAACATCTTTGCTTTCAGGGTTATGCAGGAATAGGTAAAAGGTTAGTGTTTCATAAGTGAGTCTGTGTGATTGATTTTTTGAGTTCTTCATTCCATTTGAGAGATCAGTCGGTAGCAGTCTTATACCTAAAGAACAGCTATGATAAACGAAGTGTTGCTCGGACTGTGCTTGGCATTGGTGCCTGTTTGGACAGCCCCAACCCCAGAGACAGGCAAGTACTTCAATTTACTGTATATTGTTTTTTTTTATTATAAGTTTTTTGTAGCTTTCGCTGGTTGGTTTTACAGTCTGGCTGAAAAAGCATTTCACATAAGCTGGAAAACAACCATTTATGCATTCAATAATTTTGATATCCCAACCAGAATCACTAACATTAACTCGTCCAGTGGTGCTTCTAAAGCATGGCAGTGTACATGGGCAATACATGAAAGTAAAAGGATCGGATAAGATGGTTTCGCAATACTTGGGGATCCCTTATGCCCAGCCACCTATTGGCCCGCTCCGCCTGGCGGCTCCTAAACCTATTGAGGGATTGGGCGTGAGAAATGCTGTCGAGCACCCTGTTATGTGAGTATGACAATATGATCTGTTATGTAGAAATACACCCCATAACTATAGGTCTTAACATAAAATAGCATGTTTTGTCAGGTCACTAGTACCATCAACCATCATCTATAGCTTTCAATATTTTCAAAAATATTTATTTTCACTGTTATTTTTTCTTGTGGCAATATAGGTGCCTTCAAGATCCAGACAGTGTAGATTTAGTTGCAAAAGCAATGTCGTTGGATTTCTCATCCCCTGGAGTTTCAGAGGACTGTTTGTATTTAAATATTTACAGTCCTTCAGCATCATATAAACTTCCTGTGAGTATAGAAGAACCGTAGATCTTTGCACTAAATTTTTTCAGCCTTTTACAATATGCTGATCAAATAACCTGTGCAGCCCTTTTTTTGCCATGTATGTTGTTTTGTAAGTTAACTATACAGGTTATTCTGTTGTGTCTATTTATTAGGTCCTTTAATTTCCTCTGAAAAAGTAATTTACAGATCTGTGCAAACCAACAGGTGCTGGTTTGGATTCATGGAGGAGGGTTAGTCATAGGCGGAGCTTCCATGTATGATGGATCCCCACTGGCAGCCTATGAGAACATAGTTGTTGTTGTCATTCAGTATCGACTTGGAATTTTAGGATACTTCAGGTATTTATCTATGATGGAGAGGCATGGATTTACCCACATTTATAACAGTTTACATCAGTAATGTTAAACAATGTTCGATTTTTTGTTTGTTGAATACATTGAATGTTGAATACTTTTGTTTCCTTTTTGATTTAACATGTCTCTGCTTATAGCTCAGGAGATAAGCATGCACCGGGAAACTATGGCTTCCTAGACCAGATCGCAGCTTTACAATGGGTACAGCAACACATTGAACATTTTGGAGGTGATCCTCAGTCTGTTACCATAGCTGGGGAGTCTGCAGGTGGAATCAGTACATCTCTTCTGGTGAGAACGAGATGAATATTTTCCTCTGCCATTCATTGACTGTTCTTTATGCAATATGCACTATTATTCATAACAACAGAAAACATGTTACTGTATCTGTGACTACAATTTGTAGGGAAATTTAAGATTATATGCGTAGATTTTCTGTATATTTAGAAAAATTATATATTAACAAAACCAAGTTTATTTTTGTTTAAGGTAATTTCTGTTCATTGAAATCAAATCAAATATTGACCTAAAATAATTGACCAAAGGAAAATGTAAATGTTGCCTCAAAAATAAACTGAAAAGCACCAAAATTATATTAATAAACTAAAACTAAAATAAAAATGAATTGATATCATATGGCAACATCAATTTTTTTAAAAATATTTATTTTTAACAATCAAAAAATAAATATTGCTTTTATTAATTAATAAAACTAAAATCAAAACTACAATGACTCTGAACAGAACACAAGAGGGATAGAAAGGGATTTATTATACAGAAATCTTATGTTTTGCCAGACATTATCACCCATGGCCAAAGGTTTGTTTCATCGGGCAGTCTTTCAGAGTGGAGTGGCAACCTTGACAGATTTCTCTGAAAATCCAATGGCGGCTGCAAAGGTAGTCTGAATGAAACAAAAAACTGTGTAGTTTTCCCTGGTATTAGGCCTACATCAGAGTTAAAAATCAGAAACTGACGGCTGTGATCTGTTTGACCAGGTGATGGCAAATATTACTGACTGTGGCTTTGAATCTACTGAATTGCTGGTGAAATGCTTGAAAGAGTTGACTGAGACACAGTTAATTAATGCAACTAAAAAGGTAGGAAAAACAATCAGGTTATTTTGCTATACTCTAAGAAAATAAAAAATTGCTATTTGCTAAATAAAAAATATTTTTTCTCAGAACAAAGCCTTTCTTGGAGCAACAGTTGATGGGGAATTTCTTAAGAATACAGCAGAGGATGTGCTGAAGAGCAAAGACTTTCAGAAAGTTCCTGTTCTTCTGGGTATAACAAACCATGAATTTGGATGGATACTCCCTGGGGTAAGTAACAACATTTGCCTTCACAGTTTACCATTATTATTCAAAAGTTCGGAAGACCTTTACAAATCCATATAATGCATATAGCTAGTAGATATAATAATATAAAATGCTTTTTAATATTGCATTCTTTGATGCAATATAAGCCATTGAAATACTTTCTCTTTTAATTTCAGGCTTTTGCTTCGCCAGGATGGGAAAAAGGAATGAACAGACAATCCGTGAAAGCAGTGCTGGACATGTTTAATAAAGCTGGAGTAAAACGTTTTTCTTCTTCCTATTCGAATAAAATATGCTTAGCTATGAACACTAAATTATTTTGATTAGTTCACTCGAGCCAATCTGCAGGTGTTTGTCTCCCCCCAGTGGACAATCTCAAAAACAGTCAATAGGTGCTAGTGTGTAAAAGTTCTTTCTTTCTCTCGGTCTAGGCATCAGGGGCCAATGAGATCATAATGGATGAATATTTAAAAGACGCCAAAACACCAGAGGATATTCGCAACGCATTTACTGAGATGCTTGGAGATATTTTTATGGTGCTCCGCGTCATTAAAGTTGCAGATTATCATAGAGGTTGGTTGCAAAACTAGATTCTACAGTAGTGAGGGTATATTTTTTATTTATCCCATGTCATAACTTCACAGATGCTGGGGTACCCGTGTATATGTATGAGTTTCAGCATCGGCCCAGTGTATTTAAAGATCTTAGACCTAGCTTTGTAAAGGCTGACCATGCCGATGATGTTGGATTTGTCTTTGGGTCTTGCTTCTGGAATGGCCATCTCAAGATAATAGGTAGGCCGGTACTATAAACCTCAATTGAAGTATTAACATTAGGATAGTTAAAGAAAATCTGTTTTACTGAGCACATGTGATTCTAAACGTACAATTATACAGCAATTTATTTGCATCAGTCGTGATGATTTCATGCATATTCTTTCTTTATCATTCAAAGGGACACCCACTGAGGAGGAAAACCAGCTATGCAAAACCGTGATGGGGTACTGGGCTAATTTTATTCGTAGTGGGTGAGTTGAACAACAGACCACACATTACAGTAAACTTCACACTATCATGTATACTCTATGCTGATCGGTAAGGTCTTTGAACTTGTTACACTCATTTCATTTTTAGTGGATATTAACTTACATTTCAGTTTATCATACAATGTTACATTTGGCTTTGTAAGGCTTATAATATAGCTTCTGTTAAAAAATAACTTAAAATTATGACTTAAGATGAGATAATTTCGTAATATGGTCCCAAACAGGCTGGGATGTGCAAACATAACAACACAAACATAAAAAAGTATGCACTGAGGACATAAGTCTAAAAGAAAAATGTGGTTTGATTGGGTGTTGCAAAAATCAATCAAACTGATCAAAACAGGATTTTATTTTGAAAATCATCAATAATCACTTCATTTTTTTAAAGCTCACCAAATGGACCTGGATTGGTCCAATGGCCTTTGTACGAACAGTCTGAAAAATACATGAACCTGGGATTAAACCAAGCAGAAGGACAAGGTTTGAAGAAGGACAAACTGCACTTCTTTAATGTAGAGTTACCTAAAAAGCTTTTTGCTCTCCATGCAGCATAAGGAGACATTAAAATAAACGAACATGACACTTCTACAATAAAAATATCTAAATCACGCCTCTGTTCTATCATTTTGTTGCTGCTGGAATGATGATAGGTGATAGTTTTAATTGATGTGTGTGTGATTATTTCAATACTGTAGCTACATTTTGAAGTGTGGCTACTTGGAAGCTAAAACATAGTTACAATTTTTTTAAAGAAATTGGCCAGCACAAAATTCCAATACTTATTACTGTGATTTTATTATTGAGTGTTCAGACTTAACTAAAACAGGTTTTTTTGTTAATCTTACAATATGCTTCTTTAATAAGATGTATGAGGAAAAATATCAACAACAGTAAAAACACAGGTAAACAACACAAATACGCAGTATGCGTCACGTTTTTACATAGGTAACGTCACTGGGTTCCCCATCCAACGCTGCTGATGGTGTTGCGCATGCGCACACTCCGACTGGTTTGGAGCAGCTTGGAGATCGTAACGCGCTGGAAAACGTTCAATACCTGGATCATCCAGGGTAAGTATCGTCTAACAAGATTATATATGGAAACTTTAAATAAATAATCGGAACACGTGCTCCGTCATTTCAATTTTAGTGCGAAGTAACACGGTGTGTTAGTAAAGAAACATATTGCCGTTCATTACTAGCCTGGCTTGCAGACACCCCCTGTATCTTACGTTAAACGCAACAATTATAACCCTGATGTATTAAAAGATGCACGAGCGACAGTATAAACGAGGCTCTAGGTGTTCTAAGCCACGTCTTCTTTACCCAGAAAAGCGATCATTGTGCGTATGATTGTACAGTGTTGTTTACAGTGCGAAGGTGGAGGGGCGGGTTTCATTTGGCAAGAGTAAACTGAACTGCAGTGTGCTGGTATGAAGGATAAAGGCCATGTGAATCTGTTACACTTCACACGACTGCGTGTGGTATGCGTATTCTGTGTATGTTTATATGTAGCCTATAGATAGATAAAGGCAAACGTATTGTATACATTGTGTGTACAGCTCTAGGTGTATTCGTATATTGTGCCAAATATGCAATTGTTTCTGTGAGGGATACAGCAGGTGATAGAAAACAGCCTGATTTAAAAGTGACTTCACTTCAAATGCTCTCTTAATTGCTTGGTTAAAAGCGTCTGCTAAATAAATAAACGTACATTTAAAGAGTGCGTTACGAACAACAAAAAATAAGTTTATCCGTGCAATTAATAATAATAAAAAAATTTCCTTCTGGAATGGCGTTCTTTTCTGATGACGTCAGTTTGACGGCATGGGCGGTTCTATCAATCCCTCCACTCCGACCTTCAGTCTACTTTTCTTGATTGAATCAATTAGTTGTGGAAGTAAAACATTGTTCTTATTCAATATTAGTTTTTTTCAGATTTACAGCTGCAAAAAAAATCTGGTTAGAGCTTGATAAATGGCCTGTTATAAGAGATTACATTGGTAGGACTGTGATGGGGCCTGTGAAATGTCTTTTGATAAGCCTGGTATTTTGACAGGCACTATTTTAAAACACTGCCAGCACTGCCGCTGGAAAGCAAAATCCTTCTATGTAGAAATCCATTGCGTTTAACTTCCTTCTCAGATACGTAAACCTTCTATTTCCTCATACTGTCTGGTACTGTATTGTTTATTTCACCTGACTCATGCAATATTCAAAGTATTGCAAATGATTGTCTTGGGAGTTTTCTGCTTTTGGCTTTGTCCTGTTTAAAATCGTGTGACTGCGGCTTCTTGAAGTAAGCAGCAGATTATTTGTCGGGTTCTATTTAATTGATGAAAAGCTCTCTGTTAGAAGCTATTCTCAGCCTTGCACTCTGGGGAATTTTATGTGACTTTTATTGAAACTGATCTTCCCTTGTTAGGAGCATTGATCCGTTTAGGCTTTGTTTATATGAACTGTGATCATGCGTCATCAGCTAGATAATCAAGCTCTTTGTTGCTCTGGAAAGTATAGAATGAGTAGTACTGTAAATTGAGTGTCTTTATGCTGTGAGAGATATGAGCGAGGTTTCCCTTTAGGAAATGGTAGGACATGTTGCGTAAGGATGCAAATGATGCAGCCGCAAATTAACCTCTGCGTGGCCTTATTTTCACACTGACTGTCACACCCACAGAGTACAATCCCTTTTGCAGCCGGTCAACCATTCGATTTTGGGATGCTGTTTGCAATCGTAATCTGTATAGCGTTCAATTTTCAATGCATTAGGTGTACCTGCTCTCTGGATTTATATGTTTTGATCCATTTTTGTTTAACTTGACCGTGCACTGGGGCAGAACCACCTTGTCCCCTCTCAGAGATTTATATCTAATTGAATTTCTCTCTGCACTGCTGACTCTAGTTTCTACCGCACTCCTTGGTAACCGTAACCTAGTGATTTCCAACTGATTTTGTCCTATATACCCTGACAGCCCCATAAATAAGAAAAAATATTTAAGAAATAAAAGAACAAATATATTACCTTAATCATCAGAATGATAGCATAGCATTATAGGAGTTTATTATTAAAATGGTCAGTGTTACAATCCATTTTGTTTAAATAATTGTTTTTTAATATTATGTAATACTGGTAAAAAGGTTGATAAAGATGATTGAAATTGTTATACTACATTAAATTGGTATTTGGTTTGATTAACTGACACATCAAACCAACACTGTTGGACACATTTGTTTTATGAAATAGGAGCCAATAAAACATGGATTGTTTCAGATAATTTTTTTTACTTAAAGTGGCATTTCTTTAAAACTACTACAACATATTTTTACAAAATACCAGCAGAAAATTACTATATTGTGATAAGGATTTGAAATAATAAATATATTACAAATATTGCAATTATTCATATTCCTATGGTTTGCCAGAACTGGATTATTTTGAGTGAGATGTGAGAAGTGAGATGCAAATAGCAGATTTATTTATTTAAGGTAAAACATATTTTAGTTTTTGTAGGTGTGTGTGTTTTATTAAAATGACATTGAACTGCCATGTTTTACTATTGCACATAAAAACAAATGTGACACAAATGTTTTAATTTTTCCGTATATTTTTCTTAAATTATTTATTTATTTGAATATTTTAAATTAAATGAACAAACTCAAAACATTATTGTATTGCAGATCTAATATTAAATGATCACATACCGCATCTTTGATTATTTAATATTGTGAAGCTTATAGTAATATCTATTATAACAGTGAATTGAAATAAAAAATATTTGAACCCTTTGTTCCTCTTTAGGGTCAGTGAAGAAGAAGTTATGTATAGTTTTTGCATATGCAGTTTACACAGTTTCTGCCTTTGATCGCCATGTGGGTTTGTGTGCGCGTGTAAGTCAGCTAAGTCACGAGATTCCAACCTTGCCTTACATAACCATCGTCACAGTCCTTATGCTTATCTCATTCTGAGGGTACTGTATGGACCCAGAGGGGGCTTTTAAAGCCGTTGTAACTTGAATGACTGCCGTACATGCAGAGTTTATTTATTCTTTTCATACAGCTTGTTTTCCGGAGTTTGCTGTTCAAAAGCCATGGTAGAGAAATGCATGTGAGGTCCATTGCTTCTTATTATGAGAAAGAGCCATGTGTTATTGGTCTGATAAGTTCATCTCCAGAGTTGTACAGTAGATAAAGAAGCAGATGGTGTTTTTTTAAGAGGCAAGATTAAAGGGATAGGTTATCCAAGAATACAATTCTGTCATTTATTCACCCTCATGTCATTTACTGTCATTCAGTGTGTCCATACAACCAAAGTCAATGGGGCCAATGTTGTTTGATTACCAACATTCTTCAAAATATTGTATTTTGTGTTCTGCAGAAGAAAGAAAATCATACAGATTTGAAATGACATTAGGGTGAATAAATGATGAAAGAATTGTCGCTTTTAGGTGAACAATGCCTTGTTTATATGAAACTGTATTCATGATACCAAACCATTAAGTATAGACATGTTTGATACAATTTTTTCGTTTCTTTTTCTTCTCATTTGAAACAGAAACTTAAAAAATGTTATTTTTTATTCAAGATTTCTCAAGAAATATCTATTGGTGGTGTCCTGGAGGTCCGAGATTGAAGGACACTCTTGGATTGTTTTATACAGACGGCATCATTCTAGTTCTGTGCTTATGTCTAGCGCTCCATTAGCAGTCATAGTAACACATGCTTTTACACACTGAGATTCTTTGCGATGTATTTCATGATCTAGCTGTGTATTAACAGCCTCTGACAGAATGTTGTGGTCAGTCTGTATAAACACAGCTGCAAAGAACCTTTGGAGAAGAGCGAAAATAACATGCATCCTTGCAGTCATGTTAGACTTTGTGAAAATATTTTGAATACTTTATATTATATTTATAAACAGATTAAACGACGTAATATTTATTTATATAAAGGAAGTTTCTTATCGTAATTTCAGGTCCAGCTGTTCTGGAGCTACGGACGTAGGTCGCTTCGTGGGCTGCGGTCACTTGTGAAACAGCATGGAGGGGGCCGTAGTTAGCAATCTTATAGACTTTGACTCGCCTCCAGAAGGCACAGCGCCCTCTGCTGTAGGTTCTCACAGCGGGACCGACTTTTTCTCAGCGGAGCCTCTCGTACCTGAGCCTGCGTGTGCCGCCAGCATTGAGCCCCTGTTACCGGAGCCCATGGCCCCCACGCACAGCACCCACAGAGGAGAAGAAGATGAAGGTAATGACACTGACGCGACAGAGTCTGCAGACAGCGAGAACGAGGATATAGAATCCCCGTCGCACCCGTCAAGCACGCGGCGTTCATCGTCTTGCTCCAGTCACAGTGCAGAAGATCCAGAAGAGACAGAAATACGGGCTTTCATGAAAAGCTACGTGGAGAGACTATTCCACGGAAGGTGATGTAGCATAAACAGCTTAACGGAAAGTTTCACTCACAACATATACATACACTTTCAGTGATGTTCAACAGCTATGTGAGAAAAACAGGTTAAAGGCACATTGCATGTGGTTTATTGTGTTCTTAAGAGTGTGAATTACTGTTTGATGAACTTCCTCTCTCTCTCTCTCTCGCGCCACTACTCTCTGCTTCTTTCATTTTGTCTCTCAGAGAGGACTTTGATCAGGAGGAGAAGGCGAATTTCGGAAAGCTATGTTCTGGAGAGAACGGGAAAGGAAGGGAGTGGTTCGCCAAATACGTCAGCGCACAGGTAGGAAGCAACCAGTCTAATATTCAGTAGTGATGGGAACAAAAACTAAAGTACTTAAGCAAAAATGACTCAAGCAATTATTAATCATGCACAACCCAATAATTGCTCAACCATACTTTTTCTTTTCAATTTCACATCCTCTGTCCCATAAACCTCCTTACACAACATTTACAAAAGAGTTCCAGTCCAATGTGTTATTTTTTGGAGGATCTATTGACAGAAATGCGATACAATATACAAAACCATGTCTTTAAAGGTGTATAAAGACCTTACATAAAAAAGTGTTATGTTTTTATTACCTTCAATGAGTCATTTATATCAACATACACCGGTCAGTCTTCTTACATGGAATTCGCCATGTTGTTTCTACAGGAGCCCTAAACAGACAATACGCTCTATAGAGCTTGTATCGTATATACGTTACCTCCTTCGGCAAAGAAGCGAAAAAGTGATCTTAGTCCTTTGTCAGATGTTTGCAATTTGCAACCTCACACGGCTAGATGCTGCTACATTTCACACACTGGCCCTTTAAGAGACGCCTATGTTACCACAGTTCACACAAACATGAAATGCAGTGTAAGCTATTTTTTAACGTGATGTGTTGCAATAAAGGCAACATTTATGAAGGAAACGTAAAAAATGATGATGCAAATTATGAAATCAATCAATGTGTGACAAAAACACTTTGTTGTCAAAACTTGAATTGTTCTTAAAACTTGAATTGTTCTTAAAACTTGAATTGTTCTTAAATTTACCAGAAATATATGCTGTGTATAGATAAGTAGAAATGTGGAGTACAGTTGTGATCGAAACAAATTGTGTTTACAGCGCTGTCACTCCAAATGTGTGACTGAACAGACGTTCTACAGGCTCGTGCAGTCTTTTGCTGTTGTTTTGTTTGAGTAAGTATCAGCGGGGACGTCTCTGATATCTGTGTTTGAAGTTACATGGAAATCATATTACACATTCTGCCAAGGGCTGCACCTCTAGATTTCTTTCGACTTCCTCAAGTCAATGTTTATATTTGATTGATTGACAGATGTTACCAGATGGACGATTATAGCCCTGCCAAACACCTCATGACCATGTGCTTCACATATTACTACATGGGTAAGAGATCTCATATAAAGTGTTAAGCAAGTGTACTGCGATATTGTGTAGCATCTATTAATCTTTAAAGAAACACCCTTCTTCCATTTCCTGTTGAAGCCTATGACTCCGCTGTAATTCACTGCCTGTTATTGTGTCTACAACAGCCAATTAGTTTGCCATTTTAATGTGTTTTCAAGTGAAGTTTGTTTATGTGGGCACAGTGACCTGGTATACACCAGGAGGAAGGGGAAAGTTTTGAATCTATGGATCTTTGTAAAATAAAAATGGAAGAATGGAATTATTTATTGTTTATTAAAAAAAACATATGCAGCCAGAGCATTTATGTCATAATAAGGTATACATGGGATAGATTTAAAATAGATTAATTATTCCAAAGGTATAATAGTTTATCGTCAAACAATATATCACAATGCAAAAAATGTACAATACATATTGTACTGCTGTTAAAGTGATAGTTCAGCCAAAAATAAACAATTCTGTCATCGTTTACTCGCCCCCTTGTCATTTCAAACCTTAAGGAATTTCTTTCTTCTGCAGAACACAAAAGAAGATATTTTAAAGAAAGTTGGTCAACGAAAAGCACCGCCCCCCATTCACTTTTATTGTATGCACACAAAACCAATGCGAGTGAATGTTACCAACATGTTTCAAAATATCTTCTTTTATGTTCTGTGGACGAAAGAAACTCATACAGGTTTGAAATGACGAAGTGACTAAATGATTAAAGCATTTTTTCAACAATATTTTGTTTATATTTTCTATTTTTCAACCTCAAGAACTTCTCGTTTAGAATGTAGATCTTATTTATTTTTCAACATTTTATGTTAAAATTCTTCATTTTTCAGTGAAAAACCCTTTGATTCTATTTACATACAGAGCGTTCAATTAAACTTTAAATGTTGTCAGTTATGTAATATGTACAAAAATTGTTAATGTTTTGGAAATAAATGTTTTGTTTAAGTGTAATTTTTTTATTTTGTTCAAAATGATACCATCATAATATGAGTCCAGTATTGTGTACTGCACTAATTAGTAGTGTATCGTTATATAAATTGATAAAAATCAATCTGTGTCATAATGTGTATTTCCAAAAGTGTATGTGTAGTATGACAGTTTAATCCATTTTCAATTTCTTGTGAAAATGTTTGTGCACGACAGGTAAGTCACAGCTGTCTCCCTCCGAGCTGCTAGAGAGGCCCAGCGGGGGGATCGACTCGTACCTGCGCAGTGGAAAGGTCTGGCTCTCTGGGAAGAAGGACATCGCAGAGCGAATGCTCAAAAACACTTCTACCAAGACAGACGTTAAAGGATTCTTCGGGGGTCTGGAGAGCAAACTGCGAGCACCGTTGGGTCGTAAGAATGAGTGAGCAACCATTTTACCTCTAAATCATTTGCAAAACTGCTGAAACGGCAATAAGCTTTGGCCCACTGCTCGAAATGTCAAAACAAAAAAATGACCATAATCTGGTTGACATTTGTCATCATTTAGTTGCTTGTTGTACAGCAAGCTGACTGTCGTGACTCCTCTTGTCAGCATTATGACAGCTGTGCTCCTCACAAACTCATTCTGTTCTCATTATCTTGTCCACAGAGACACAGACCAACAAGCAGAACAGAAAACCAGAACTCCAGGTACTTCAGCAACCCCACTGTGTTCATGAGTAAAGCATCTGAACCACAGGGATTGTGTATGTCGTAAGCCCTTAAGAAACACACAGGTTTTAGTTGAATTAACTGTGCTTGTCTTGTGTGCCCTGTAGTTTCTCCACCTCTCTCCCCAGACAAAAAAGAGGAAGAAAAGATTTACCTGTACACACACCTGAAACAGCAGCCTATATGGTAGGCACCAAGTTATCCCCAATACACCAAAATCACAAAGATGAATAGCTATTTGTCAAATTTATTTGATGTTAAATGGATTCTTCACCCATGAATTGGTCACTCTCTAGTTGTTCCAAACATGTATACGTTCCTTTGTTTGGTTGAACACAGAGAAAGATAATTGAAAGAATGCTTGTCACAGTTCTTGGACCCTGTTGACTACTATAGTAGGAAAAATACAATGGTAGTCAAAAGTGCTGTCCTAGATTCTTCGAAATATCTTATTTTGTGTTCCGCGAAACGAAACAATTATAAAGTACAAATAGTTTTCTACAATAGTAGTCAATGGGGTCCAAGAACTGTTTTGTTATAAGCATTCTTCCAAATATCTTTCTCTGTGTTCATCACAACAAAGAAATGTATACAGATTTGGAATTACTCAAAGGTGAGTAAATGAAGAGAGAATTATAATATTTGGGTGAGCTATCCCTTTAAACAGTTTTCCCTTCATTTTCATGGCAATTAAATGTGTTGTCTTATGACTGTAACGTAAAAATAATCCATTACTCTAATAGTCTCTCCCACAAATAATTCTTTTTTCACAGGCACACTTTGAGGTTTTGGAACGCTGGGTTTTTTGACGCTGTCCATTGCGAGAGAAATAAAAGATCCCCCACCACCAGGTGAGAGAGCGTAGCATTTTTCTCATAATGCTCTATAATTCTTTAACAGGACACTTCTTTTTCTCTGTCTCCTAATATATCGTGCTATTTAATAGAACAGGCTTTGCACTGCACCTAATGCACATGTTAGATTGCGTGTTTGTGTAGACCGTGTTTGTTTGTGCGTCTGTTAAAGCCAGAGGGAGAGATCGAGAGTTTATATCATGTGTGATAGATTGTTAGTGATGTTAAAATAAACTACTAAAGCATTTCAGCCGAGGTGCGTGACTGCGTGCCCGGTGCATATGACAGCGTTACGCAGTATTTGTAGTGGAAATGTCTGACAGTGATGTCTGGACGAGCCCTCCAGCCGCACTCTGTGTTTTGTGGTTAACTATTCCACGGTGCTCATCTGCTCATCATCCTATCTTGCCTTTTTTCTCTCTCTGTGGCTCTCTAACTCTCTCTGCATGTGACTTTAACCCTTTATCTCCCTGTGCCTTGCTGCCTCACGCAGGCGGACGGCTGAGGAAGAGAAAGACGAAAGGTCTGTCCTTCATTTCGTCTGCTGCTCTGGACACTGCTAGACACAGGGAAAGGCAAAGAAAGAGTAAAAATAATGAAATGCAAAATAAAAACGAAAATTCTGTCATCATGGCAGTACATGGGGACTGAGGGTGTCAGTCCTTATTTTGTGTTTCATGAAAAAAGTCACGAAAAAGAATACAGTTTTGGAACAGCGCATGGGTAAGTATGTGATGACAGAATTTTCAGTTTGGGGCGAGCTAGCATTTTAGTGTAGGGCACATTAACAGTGAAGGCATGTACGTTTGGGAGGGTTTTATATTCATACATTGCGGGTCTCTTAGCTTGATGCAGATTAGTTAGAATGTCACGTCAACAGTATCTGTCAGAGCAGGATACACTCAGGAAGCCGTGTGATATTCTGATAACATTGGTACTCAAAGGAAACCACAGGACTGCCAAGAAAAAGTGTTGACTCATATTTTACTTTGTTGTAAGTTTCTTATCAAAATGTCTATATTATACAATTTTAACCGTGTTTCAAAAAGCATTGTGGTGACCCATATAATCAAATAGATATGTAAAATATGATTGCAACCGGGATTCATACATATCAAAATACATTGACTGTCGTTGGTTGCAATGGATAAAAATACTGTCTAGGTTCTCAGCATCGGTGTATTGAACCTGTCTTTTGCTTTGGCTTTTCCTCATTGGCTCTGCATAAATTGCTGTATTTTTTCAATATTGCATGATTGCACGATGTATTCCTTGATACCATGTTCATAACCAAAAGAGCTTGAACTACTATAACAAATGTTAATACTTACTGGCATGTATTCAATTTCAACATGTGACATATCACATGTTCACACATGGATGTTTATGATACTTTGTCATGTAGTTAATTTTTAAAACATTCAAACATATGATTTTTGTCCAGTGTGTAAAACAGGCCACGAATATGCCACAGAAATACACTAGAGGAATAAAAGCTATATTGGGGATGACTTATAATAACTTGTGGATGGGCACAAATGTTTCCATTCGGAAGATTGTACAAGTGATTACTAAAAAATATACAAAATAAAATATCAAAAATGTAAAGTAAAATACCACAGATGTAGCAGGATAGGCTATAATATATTGCAACATTTATCTAATGGTGCAAGTCATTAGGTGTATGTTGTATATTTGGAAGGGCAACAATTTGTTTTTTCCGGTTAAAGCTTGTTTATTTTTAGGATAGGAACACATTGTACGAAGAAAAAAAATGCATACTGATCTGTTTGCCTGAGAATTTTTTCCTGTTTGTGAACTGAAGTATGTTGTGGTTGTTTGTCATATGCTTTTTATTATTTAATTTTTCCGTCTTGTTTTTTGTTTTGATTCATTGTGAACCATGGCTACAGCTGACCGCTCACTAAACCTATTTCAGAAATGTTTATTGGATTTTGCATGAGCACTAATGTTTGGCTAGCACACTTGTGTCTTTTGTATGTTTGGTTTATGCCTTTTAACTCTCTAACCTCCCAGTGTTTATGGTTTATGAGCGACTCTATTGTAAGCGCTTACATTATAGCGGCGAGTCTTGATGTTGGGCTTTGGCTTTTCCTTTAATCCGCCATGAGAGAGTGAAACGAAAATGTATCATAAACTCTGATCCTGACATATTTTTCTGTGCCTTTAGAGAAAAGTGGTGTCACATGACCCAAGAAGAAAAAGATGACAGCTCCAGATTTAATGAGAACATCACCTTCGGTCAGCTGGGGTGAGTCACATGGTTTCAGTTTTTTTATTTAAAATTGTTCAATGTATACTGTATTTTCTTATGATTGCACTTTGTTTCTAATCCTTTAGAACATTCACTCATAATATGGTTGCTTTTGGCCTAAGCAAAAAACTCTGCAATGACTTTTTGAAGAAGCAAGCAGTCATTGGAAATCTAAATGAAGGTATTGACATTTCCTGAAACATTCCGATACATTTTCCTCTCTTAAAGCACATTGAGTCCGAAATTCGCGTCTGAAATTTTCGCACGTTAAAAAAGAAATACAACCTCATATTTTGTCAATCACATTTACACACACGATATTTTCATTCGTCATAAAAAAATTCGGACTGTGTTCAATTTTCTGCTTTTGTCGCATCCGTCAAGCATTTTGAATGGCCTTTTTAATAATTCAGAGACACCGTACAAACGAGAGCCAAATACGAAAAAACACAAACGAAAATTTTGGACTGTATGTGCAAAGACCTTTAGACTTGAAAAGAATCACATTTATTTTTACACATTTAAAGATAAAGTTAACTTGTTTTGTTTTCCTGATTCAGAGCAATACAAGCTGCTGTGCGACCATATCGAGCAGATGGCTGCCGAATAAACGTCCAAACTCAACCGTCCACATCATTTCAACTCTCTAATGATCAGTATTCTTCAAACGCATATATAGTTGTACCTCAAACTACCCAATACGGAAACTCATACAGTGTCCAGCTGCAATGTGACAACAGCTCATTTTATCCAAACAACTACAAAAATATGCACAAATACTGGAATACCATTATATCTTATCATGACATCATTACAATTACAAGCCGTCATTTCAACTCGGTATCTCATACTTTCACAGACAATATGGAGTTATATTGTATGCTTTGAACATAATGTTATTAGTTTGTGATATAAATGCCATCCCGTGTGTTGAACAAATTCTGTCTTCATTTACTCACATTTCTTCGTTCTGATGAACACAGAGAAAGATATTTGGAAGAATGCTTTTAACCAAACAGATCTTGCCCCCATTGACTCTCATAGTAAGAAAAATGACTTCTGTTGAACACAAAAGAAGACATTTTGACTAAAGTAGGACAGCAAACAGTTCTGGGGCATTTTTGACTACCATTGTATTTTTTCTTCTGTGGTAGTCAATGGGGGGGAAAATCTGTCTGGTTCTTCCAAATATCTTTCTCTGTTTTCATCAGAACAAAGAAATGTATACAGATTTGGAACAACTCAAAGGTGAGTAAATGATGACAGAATTTTCATTTTTGGGTGAAGTATCCCTTTAAGCAAGTTCATCTTGACCTTTACTGAACAAAATAAACAAAAGTCTGGTAATCTTGTAACAGTTTACAGTCACATTTTCACCGAAAATTTTCACCGGCTTTTGTGTTATAGTTAACTGTCATTGGCATAGAGCTCAGACTACAGAGCGCTCCCCAATGACAGAGTTCATTATAACACCAAAGCCTACAGGTAAAAAAGGGGGAGGATACAATCTAACATTACCCAGAATGCACAGCTGCAGGCCCCCTTCTTTAACCCTCCCTCTATATCTCAATGTCAGCTAACTTGTACGTTTTATACTGCCTTATTCCGGTTTTATCATTTACATGTTACTTTTTTTCTCAAAGGAATCAGAGCATTTGCTCTTTGTAGGTGTCACGGGGTGTTTGGTGTGTTTTCCTCTCTGGATAAATTGAGTATTGGTAGTGTTTGCAACATCCTCATACATTGGATCAATGTCTATTCTCCCCTGTTTAAAGTGCCTTTTTATTAATCTGTGATATTTCATAGTCCATTTTAGTTTAAGCAAACTCGTGTCAGCATGCTGTTCTTTCTACAAAGCATGTAGTGTTAAGGCTTACAGTACAGTACAGTACATGTATATGTGCACCCTGTCAGTTGATGTGTTTGTGTTGTGTATTCATAATACTTCTAGTTAAGGTAAAGCATCATGCCTTAGCAGCAATGTGGCTCTTTAGAACAGAGCTAGTCAGTGTTTTGTCTTTAGTGCATTGTGCATTTACATTTCCAGCCAATAGATGGCGAATGTCAACCACTGAGTGAGGCATTCAACATCTTGTTTTGAGTCCTCCGGGTGAGGAAAACACAATTTAATTTATTTGGTTTGTAAATAAAGATTATTTGAATAATGACGTTAAATATAAGAAAGGTTTAAACGGATAGTCCATTGGGAAGGCATTTATTTATTGGATCTCTGTATGTGTATGAGTGCATGGTCATATTAGATTGATTTGGTCTGGTATTTGCATTTCAGATGTTGTTACTGTGGTGCTGTCTGTGTAAGTGAATGTTAACTGTTAGCCAAACGGTTGGCATATTTTTCCCAAGTGCCCTACAATTCCTATTAGATCGTTCCTGAAAAACCAATGAGAGCGTGTGGTCCTGCCTTTAAGGTTTAAAGTGTTTACAATAAAAAACTGAAATGTACGCAATGTTTTTCTGTCTCAATGTTAACATTTATATCCTTTTTTATGGGGATAGATCTTTCATCATTTACTCACTCTTGTGTCATTCCAAACCTGTGTGACTTACTTTCCTCTGGAAACCTGAAAGAAGATATTTTGAAGCACGTTGGTAGCCAAAAAACATTGGCCCCCGTTGACTTCCATTGTATGGACACAAAACCGCCGAGACATTTCATAAAATAACTTTTGTGTTCATATAAGAAAGTCACATACAGGTTTTAAATAACATGAGGGTGAATAACTTGTGACACAAGTGATCATGTGTATTGTGTCATGATTGTAGACACAAGTATAAGGCGTAAAGGCATTTTGTACAGTTTTACATGTACTGTATTTGAAGCATTTTCCATAATTATAAAAATATATTAAAAAAATATTATTAATTTATTGTTTGATATGTTATATTTAAATCAAATAACAAGTACTGATGTTAATATTGTATACACTTTTATTAATCTACAGATTTAATAAAAATATTAAAAGGGTTTTCCCCAAAAGTAAAATTTACTAATAATAACTGATTTTAAACCTAAAAATAACAATTCTTTCATAATTTTCTTTCATGCCATCCTTGCTTTGGGTGAGCGGCAAGCTTTTTCTAAATACTTTTAAATATCATAAATACGAGTTGTGCCTTGTAGGTCCCATATGTAAAAGCTTCAAAAACAATAGCGTCCTTTAAAAGAACTCAGAATGACGCATTGAATCTTTTTTATTTATATTTACCAAAACTAAAACCAAGCAAGCTTATCTGAGTGCTAAATTCAAATATGACAATGCGTTGATAACTTCAAATCTCATTTGTTCTCATGCACCTCGTGGTTAAAAATTTGACACCCTGAGACGTTTTCAATTTTTGGGTGAATTATTCCTTCAATGTCATACTACGCAATTACGTTTCAACATCAAATAAAGACATGACCACATAAATGCATTTTAATATATGGTGAATGTGCTGATCCTCATATTGTAGACTTGTGTGTGTGGATAAATGCAATGATGGTGTTCTGTGTGTCTGATAAATGTTGTGTCCTTGCAGATTGAGCTCAATGTGGGAGTGTTTAAGGCTGCGTGGTGGGAAAAGCTGCCAAATGACTGCCATGGCTGGCTGTGTGTAAAAATAAACAGAAGTCAGACTGGCCTGTTCTGATTGGACACACAGTAATGAGCTGTGAAAGGCCAAGCACTGGTGTCACACAATGAGAGCTCTACTACTGCTAATTTATTCCAGATCCCATCAGATAAACTCCTCTTATCCACAACAGTTACTGAGTGATCACATCCTTCTCATGTATACCTTTCTTTCATTCCTGTTACTTTCAAAACCTTTTGGGGTTGAATTTTGCAGGGTTCAAGATCAGGTTCTATCATTGTGACACAAATATTTCAGTTTCCTCTGTTTTTACATCTCAAACCCTCATGTTTAAAAACCTGATATCATACATATACTCTTGTTTTAATAATTATGCTGTGCTTCTCTGTTTGAAGTCTTTATTTGTCACAGTCTTTGTTACAGTCTCACATACTGTTAATATGATGTTTGGCGGGCTGTTACAGACAGTTTGCTGTGGTCGGGAGTGAGAGGACCTCTAAATGCACTTTTCAAGCCCGCTTTGGGAGCTAAAAAGGAGTCAAGTTTCTTCCCTAAGTGTGAACAAGACAGCCGGGTGGTCCGTGACAGGGGCAATAGGCCCACGGTAATGGGTCTAAGGAGCCTTCACACAGCTTACACATTCAGCTATAAAGGTATGTAATGGTATATATGTTGCTAAAAGAGGTGTGTGCAAGGCATGTCTTCACAATATTCCATGAAAATCTAGTTCATTTACTGTGGATATGAGGTTTGATTTTCCGCTAGTTACACATTGGTACTACAGTAATAATAAACAACTTTATATATTTGGTTCGTATTAGTATTTTAAAGGGATAGTTCATCCAAAAATTTTAATTCTGTTATTATAAACTCACCTTCTTGTCATTTCAAACCTATGACTTTCTTTCTTCTGCAGAACAGAAAAGAAGATATTTTGAAGAATGTATGATGACGAAAAGCATCACATTTTTTGTTTTGACCATTTATATTTTATTGATATTCAACACATTTACACAGCATAAAAAAAATTGTGTAATAAAATTCTGTGCCTACTTAAGTCTGTGAATTTAGAAAAATAAAACAAGCCGTTTGCATTCATCAATTTAGATCCACCAAAAGAGAACAGTGCATGTGTACTAACTAGATCATCTACATTATTATAGGAAACACATGCAATATTGTAGGCAAATGCTTGTTGTCAATTATACATTTCTGATGTTGATTGACTTTCTGTTTAAATAAATGTTCAAGGGTAAGGGTGTGCTATTTAGAAATGTGGAATAAAACGTGCACATTCAACAGCTGTTAGACCATTTAAAATTAAATTATTTGGTTTGTGTTGTGTTAAACTGGTGGAAAATGACCATCCCAGCAGCTGCTGCATAATCCACTGGGATGGTGCTTATACTGTATGTGTAATATTTAGCTTGGCCCATAGAACAACACTTGAAAGTTTATTTCTAAATGGCTCTTTGTTATTCTCTCAAAAATTGTATGTTCATGCTATGAGTCACTCGAGTAATCATGTCAATTACTGTGCACGGCCATATGTGCGAGTGAGAGAGATATTTATTGTACTAACCTCTTATTACAAGCAGCTTCTCAGTCAGGGATCTGAAAACATACAATCATCAGTGAATATGACGTAATTGCATTTTAATGCAGTTTTAACATGTGATACAAGGCTCTTCTACATACTACCATGTCTCAATGGGTATCAAAGGTGAGATTTAATGTGCTGTTCGGTGGAGTCTCAGCTTTCAAATGGTTGTGTGGAGAGTTCAGGCTTTCCAGACATTCCAAATGTAGGTCAAAAGGACCTCACATTCTTAAAATAAGTGTGAAAGGTTTAGATTATGTCAAATGCTGCCTGTGGTATATGGAATAATGGGGAAACTAGTTTACCTTTCAGGTCACGATGATTGCATGTGGGTGGAGAAAAAGAAAAACAAGCAAATTGTACCAACATGCCAGTCCTCCATTGACCACTCTTGTCACCATCAATAACATTTTTAGGCTTTAAACTGTGCAGGGGGGGCACATTTCTGTTTTTCATTGAGACACTAAATGTTCTCCTAATAACCTCAGTGCTCTGAACAGTGTGTGTAGATAAACTTTTATTGCTCATCATCCGTAATGCAGATCTACAAGGCAGGAAGCGTATCCAAGTGCAGCATAAGGTTTTATTAGACAAAAAGACAAAGCAGGCTACAAATAACAAAGGAAAAATAACTAAAATAATCCAAAGTACACCAAGCATAATCACTGGGACAAGGATCAAACATTTAATGACAGGCCGCAGACAAAAGGAAACACTGGGGTTTAAATACATAGAAATAAAAAAGATAACAACACACCTGGAGTAACTAATTAACACTAACAACTACAAAGGACTACAAAAGATGGCACACAACAGGAAGTAACAGAAAAGTTAACAAACACAGGGGAATCGTGACATCATCAGTGACTGATTTTTTATGTGATTTAATGTCTTTTTTTTTTTTTTAAGTATTATTCTATGTGATGTTTTCCGCTTCAGAGAGAGACAGAAAATAAACTTATTACCAATTGTAGCCAAAGAGGATATTTTTTTGTTTTAAAAAAATTGGTTAAGACGTGTCTTTTAGATATGTGAGCTCTTTTTATTTTTTGTTTTTATTTTGTAAATCTTTTATTTTTGCTCTTGATTATTTTTTGTTCTTTTTTTCTGATTTATTTATATTTTGTGAATTTTTTGGTTTTATGCTCGTACAGGACTAAAAAGCTACATTACATTTATGAAAAGTGCTATACAGTATAACCATTAAAGGTTATTATAATTAGTATAGTGGTCAAAATTTTAGGATAACTTGACAAAATGTCACAATCTTTAAAATTGTTTTATCTCAATGTGTTTATTTCAATGTTTGAAATGCTTTTGTTGACAAAGTAAAGTTGTGCTACCATACTCACTCCTCTCATTAAAACTACATTTTTTTATTTTTTTTATTATTGAAATGAATTACTTGGACCAAAAATTTTATGAAAATCAGCCAAGCGATTGCAGCATTGTTGGAAATTCCTTCAATACTGTTTCAAAAGCCTACCACGTTATGACCCAAAGATGATAAAATATATGTACAATTGTACGATTCTGCAAATTCTGGGCAAAGGGCACTAAACCTATAAATTAAATGTTTGTTACTTGTTTAATAAGTATAGGCCTTAATGATTCAATCTTATGTGTCTTATTTTTTGTAAAGTCAACCTTCCCTGAATAAGTAATATAAATTAAATGTTTGTTACTTGTTTAATAAGTATAGGCCTTAATGATTCAATCTTATGCGTCTTATTTTTTTGTAAAGTCAACCTTCCCTGAATAAGTAATATTTAAAGTTGAATTATTCTTATTGATTATAAAAGGTTATCATGAATCATTTTTTAATTTTCAATAATTGAAATCAAATTTATTTATTCACAAATTGCATTTACTCAATTTTATTGTGTAGCTTTTAAAGAATATACTGATTGACATGTATTCAATTCCAAGCTGTATTTTATTAAGAATATTGCTCGTAATCTGTTGCCATAATTTAATTGAGTAGATCTAGTGTTTTATTTTCTACAGTGTACTTTACAGTTGCTAAAATATAACCGAGTTTTTTTCTTTAGGATGCTTTTAGTCATATTTCCCACATTTTCCTAAACTATGGATTTCATGGGTTTATTAGTATTCTAAAATTTGGAAATAATTTAAGTAACGAATGAGTCAATGAATTTACTCCTAACTTTTGACAAGTAGTCTAAAATATAATTTTTAAAACAATGTACATGACACATAGTCTAGAATAGATGTTCTTGCACCGTAGAAATATGATTTGGGTTGGTGTTCAAATTCAAATCACTGAGTTAAAGTACAGTTTATAATATTGTAAGATTTCTTAAATAAAGGCACATAAGAATCTTTTCCAAGGAGAAAATCAGAGAAACATGATTTGTGTTTTTTCTAGTCTTGTTCTCTCTGCATGCAAATGACGCAGGACAGAGAGTAGCTCCAGAAACATAACTTGATTAGCAAGTTAATTTTCCTTCCAGGGAGACTATCAATCTTCATCAAAGCCCCGCCCTCCCGTAGCGCTGAGAGCATATTTGGACAACCAAGTTTGGTTTACGCTAGGAGTGAAAATATATAATAAACAAAGAGATTAAAACTCTTTTGATGAAGGCTGCTTGAAATTGTATGATTTAATACTGCCTGGAGACACGATGGCACATGGAACAAGAGCGATGACACTTTCACAAATCATCTCCATTCCTCTCCTTCATGATTTAACCCCTATCAGATCTATCAAGCTTTTTCAACTCAATCTCATGCAGATGAGTCATTGCAGCCCTTCTCTTTGACTGGACTCACATGGTTTATTGTAATAACCACTAGATCATGACAAGAGCTGATTGTAAAATCATTTTAAGGGAAAATGTTGGAAGCATTTCACATAGTTTAGGTCTGAAACTCTCGGACATAAAAGGGTGGCAAAGTGCTGTTCTGAATCAGCAAAAGTTTTTGTCGTTTTGAGTAAACAATAAAATAGGATTGAATCAGGATTGAGTAATCGCTTTAAATCAGGCAAATGATATGTTTATGTTTGTGCGACAGAAATGTGGTCTCTCTTATTTCGACGACTGCTTTTTATCAAACTCGGGTCTATAGTCAAGGAAACATGTGCCTTCATTTGGCATCTCTCATAGGGGATCACTTGTGATTCTAACCACAGAAAGTGCGCTCTGTTTGCAGTTCAAATAAATGAAAATGAAGCAACAGCCCAAATTTGTTACACTTACGAAGATCATCTTTCCCATTCTGTGTTTATTTTAATGTAACCGTTGAGAAAGACCAAACATAAACTGAGAATGTTGTCATTTAACTATCCTTCTATCGCTGTGGTCCATCAGCTTCAAGCTGCTGAGAAAACAATTGCTTTCTGTGAGACTCTTTTAGTTGTTACGAAAAAGACTGATCTGAATATTATAGCAGAAATTAAGCGATGCATCTTCTTTATGGATCTTGATCTTTTTTCTAGGTCCCTTCTAAGTGTGTTCATGTCATATAATAGTTCATGTCATATAATAGTTGGCTATGTTTGACTGTATTTGGAGAACACAATTTAGCACTGTAAAGGAGCCATACTATTTTTGCATTGGTATAGTCAATAAAACTTTGGATATAAAAATCATAATTTAAAGTATAACTCAAAACAAAATGACATGGAAATCCAGGGACATAATGTGAAAATTAAATTTACCAATGGGATCTTAAGGTTGTGGTACTATCAAATAGGGTTGTGGTGCTGTCTGGTCCAGAGATCCTGCAGATTGCTCCATCTGTGAAGATAAGGACAAATGGAGGCAGTGGGTTGAGAGACTGTAGTCCCTTTCTCTCCACAAAGCTTCAGATGGATGACGTTCTATTTACACTTCTGACCAAAAGAATCTTATACACAGGAAATGCTTGTGGATGTGAGTTCCTTTGCTTGAATGTGGGGACGCTTATTTATTTCCACAAGCATTCCTGATTTGCACTCACAGAGGCTTAGACCTTTCAGTTCAAAAACCACTTATGGCTATATATGGTGGCAAGGGATGCAAGTGCAAGACCAGTTTCACAGTTCATTATTATGCTTAGTCCAGGAGCAAATTGTTAAGGATTAAGAAACGCTATATTTTTTGTCATATGTAGTCATTTTTAACATAACTCCGATTTTTTACATATCTGAAGGAAAACTAAACTCTGGAAATAGATTCCCACATGCTCTACAAGGCTGTTCCTAATTCAACTTGAAGAAAACACTATAGTGCATCTCTTTCACACTTTTCGCTGATGCTTTGTGGAACACAGAACTCATGTTTTATTAGGTTGTCTTCGGGAACTTTTACAGTTAAACAAAGTTTTACATTTTGTTATTTATTTGAAGAATTAAGTTCTCATCAGTTTTGAATGTCCAGCGTACACGTAATGTTTTCTCTTCTTTTCACAAATGTAAGTGTAAGCATCATATCATGCTGAGTTGGATAAAAACAACAGCACACTGTAATTTGTCTTGTCTTTGTCATTTGGTGTGAAGAGGACCATATAACACACTTGTTCAAATAAACAGTCCTAAGTTCCAAAGTCAAACATCTGTGCTTGGGATGGTTCGCAAAGAATGCTTTCTTGATCATAGTGTACATCTTAAGAATTAACTACTGTTAACAGTGTAGGCCTACCGTTCTATACACTGGCCCACCCAAGTCGACTACCATAAGGACAACAAAACTAAGGTGACAATAAAAGTCTAAGAAGACCTATAATAATTATTTTACACACTGTATTTTTGTCAGTATTAGTAAAAAAAATAAGAATGAATCTGTCCTATAATGAAAAATACAAATTCTGAAAATGAACCATCAGTTGTTTACCATTAAAATCATTCCAACATATTCCTTTATGTTGTGTGTTTTGGAATCTATTCCAGTGCTGGTTTCCAATCGCCAGATAATTTCCCTACACATTAGAGGAGAGACCGCTACTGTTTCCATTAAAAACAATTTAATTCCCATTATAACTATTAAATTCGTTCAAATGTAATTATGTTTTTCGGCTGTTCAGCAGGGTGGTACTAAAATTCCCTGAATCTTGTCAAAGCATAACAATACATTTTTGTTAAATATTTTTGCTACAGTCACGCATTTGTCAGACCATAAAAGAGTCGTCAAAAGAAAAACTTCTCATCTATTTTATCGCTGAAGTTCAGTAGGTTATCGGGACAGGTGAGAGACAGGTAAGAACATAGCGGGAAAGCGCGCTGATACAACTGCGGATGCGCGTGTGCGATCAGGGAGGACGTCAGCGCGTAACCTCGCGACTCCAGACACGCGACTGTCGCTCCGCCACCAGCGCCGCATCTCCTCAGAGGCTGATTCTCCTTTCTGGAAAGAATGCTGTCGATACTAAACTCCTTGGACTTGTCTGTTGTCTTTCTAGGATGAGTCTGCGATTCTTTGGATTCGGCATTGCCAGTTTGCGCGCTCCCACCTGTAGCGGTCAAAACGTCATCCTGGCGGCCTGATTGTACCGGCATTCGACGATCCGTCTCTCTTTCGCTCAAAGGCTGCGCGACCTGGTTTGGAGACACGGTGTTGGTTTTATCAGAAGTCGTGCATTTTGAGTCTAGACTCGCAAAACACGGGTCTTTCGCGGACACGCAATTCCCGGACACATTTGGAGGCTGATCGTCTCTTTGAAGATTTGTGCCGTTCTTGTTAGTAATCGTCTCATCTTCTTCTAAACGGGTGCTGTGATGGAGTTTAGGAACGGGGGAATTCAGAGTCCCTCGGATTCTCTTGTGACTGGTTTTAGTCTCACATGTCTCTTGAATCTTGCACTTTCTCTTCCGTCTCCGATAGTTTCCGTTCTCGAACATGTCCAGGCATTTGGTGTCCAGCGTCCAGTAGCTGCCCTTGCCCGGACGTCCTTTCTCTCTGGGCACTTTGACAAAGCAGTCGTTCAGGGAGAGGTTGTGGCGAATCGAGTTTTGCCAGCCCTGTTTGTTGTCATGGTAAAATGGAAAGCTGTCCATGATAAACTGATAGATCCCGCTCAGCGTCGCGCGCTTGTCCGGCGAGTTCTTGATTGCCATGGCGATGAGCGCGATGTAGCTGTAGGGAGGCTTCTGCGGAGGTTCCTGCCGGGTGGATGCGAATCCCAAAGTGGGAATAATT
>CM017903.1:17180324-17257824 GCA_008369825.1 Triplophysa tibetana | reverse complement strand
TACATATCTTCATTGCCATTTCTGTATAAAACTCTAGTTCTACTTTAACGTTTTTTTTTTTGCAGCAGTGCAACACATTCAAATACATTTATTTATTTATTTACTCTGTTATGTTGTAATATAACCAAAAAAAAGAGTAGACATTAAGTGTTTTTTGGGGGGGCAACGTTGTTGTTCACAGATTGCGCTCAACTAGGACTTTTAATTTGAAAACAGCAGCCAGGATGTTCTTTCTCGCTTGCACGGGAAGTTTAATTATCAGCTGATCGTGGTGTTTGGATGGAAGTTGCATATGGTACGGAGGGGGCTCTTTCTAGATCATCTTAAGCAAACATTAAACGTCAGCGATACCAGAAAACAGAGACGCATGAAACAGAGCTCCATTCCCAACTACATAAAGGGAAGAACCCGGAAAAATCCGTTTTATTATGAACTGACGATGATAACAATCGGCGGTCCGCTTGCTTGCTGCTGTTGAATCATCGCAAAGAAAGAAAACAACGTCAGGCGAGGCTCGTGCGAGTCAGTGATAGTCTGATATGTTTGTGTTGGCTGGATCTAGACTAACCAACTGCGACATCCCCTTGACTTTGTCAAAACTCGTTTAAGATTCTTGTAATGTAACGTTTGCTGTCCGGACCAGGCATTTTCTTTGTTTGTTGTGATAAACGTAGAATGTAAATGTAAACAGTTTCGGGAGAAACTTAAACGTCATTTCAGAGTCTTGTTTTTATATTTTCCAACACACTGTTGTCGAAAAATAGTTTATTGGCTGGACGCCTGCATATGGATTGCGAGTGAATTATCTGTCTTTTATTAATTCATGCTTCCTGGCATCAGTTTGGTGTGACTGACACAATACTAGTAATTTATTATAATTTTGATCATACTTACTTTTTATACGTAACAAGTGTGTGTCGATTAGTTATTTTATATTGTTATTTACAAGCATGTTGACAGTGCAATGCACAGATAGCTGGATTGCAACACTCGTGTTTTGACACATCTGACGTCACGGTATCGCGTGTTGTACTGTTTAAACTTTACGGGACGTTCAAAGTGTGGGCTTTCTCAACGTAGTACTTGCATTTAACTTCATACTAAGGAAGGGCCGATTTGTCGATTTCACGGTGGATTATTCACGATTCCTCGAGAGGGAAGACTCAGATCTGGCACAGTCAGAGATCCTCGTTGATATCCCCAATTTCTCCCTGCCAATGCTGGACCTTGAGGTCGTTCCTGAGCGATCTTTGGGAAATGAACAATGGGAATTCGCATTAGGTGAGTGTGTTATCTAGTTTGGATGGTGAACGAACCACTGAATGTAGGGCAAAGGGTGCAATGCGAAATGTCAGTCTCGTGCACTGATGAAAGACTGTTTTCTACTTGTTTAAAAATGTGACACAAATTTGACATCACAGTCAGGTGTCAGTTTCATCACATGTTGGAGATATGGTGAAGGTGCTCTGACGAATCTATGCTTTCCTGGAGGCTATTTCCGAACAATTCAACTCATTGCATCACCTGAATGTTTGTGTACTTTGTAGGCTGTAATCTCCTGCAAAAAAAAGCATCCCAAAATGAATTTTAAGCCTATTCATGAATCAATATGAATGTGAACCACCGATCTGCCATAAAAACTGTTATGAAATTCCTTATGGAGCGTTTTTGCAGGGATGATGTTACTTCACCAGCTGCTACATAACCTCTCTTTTTGACACCCCTCAAATCTGTTTTTGGCATCTCTTATGTTTTATTAAACCTCATCATGTTCATGTTAACTGGAAAACAGGGCTAATAAACCCTTATTTTCCAGGGATGCCATTGGCCCAGGCCATTTCCATATTACAGAAACACTGCCGAATCATCAAAAATGTCCAGGTGCTCTACAGCGAACAAGTAAGAATCTGTCATTAATGTTGTTTATAGAATAATTAGCATTTAAATTGAGAATGTCTGTCATTTTCTTGTCGGTTGTTTTTTTAATATAACTGACCTATTTTACCAAACAGATGCCACTCAGCCATGACCTCATTCTCAACTTGACTCAGGATGGAATTAAACTGCTGTTTGACGCCTGCAATCAGAGACTGAAGGTGAGACATGACACTCGTGTGCTCTGACTCATTTGTTTATTGCTGTGGGTTTGTCCTTACACTTCTCGCATTACAACGCAAACATTTCTTCATTGAGTCGGTGTTGTTTTTCCAGGTAATTGAAGTGTACGATTTGAGCAAAGTGAAACTTAAATACTGGTAAGTGACCTCAATCTGTAGCATTTTTTATCATAATGTGGCTTTTACTGGCTTACTGTCATGCTGTATATTTAGCTGAGATGTGTGTTTGAAAATTGAACCCATGACGTTGATGTTGTAAGTGCTTAACTGTATGATTGGAGCACAAAGGAACAGTTAAATTCATTCTGGATTTCGCTTGTTGATATCCGAAATAAAACTTGTTCCAATGATAGACTGATGATCAACTCTTTAAGGGATAGTTCAGCCATAAAATGAAAATTCTATACAAACCTGTTCACATTTCTTTGTTTGGTTGAACGCAAAGAAAGATATTTGGAAGAATGTTAGCAACTGAAATTTTATTGGGCAGTATTGACTCCCATAGTAGAAAGAATTATTGTATAATACTTTTGTTCCGTTGAACACAAGAAAATATTTGAGGTAATATTTAGAATTTAGGATGACAAACAGTTCTGGGGCACATTTGACAACCATTTTAATGTTAGTCTATGGTGCCCTGCAAATCTTATTCGCTAAAATTCTTCCAAATATATTTATTTGTGTTAAACAGAACGAATCAATTTATACAGGTTTGGAACAACGTGATATTGTGTAATTAATGACTGAATGTGCATTTTTGGGTCAACAATCCCTTTTTAATCAAAATTTTATTTTTGATATAGATCTGTGCCAGTTAAAATGCCACAGAAATGTTAACTGGCCTAATCTTCTGTACTTTACAGTGGAGTACATTTTAACTCTCAGGCAATAGCACCCACTATTGAGCAGATTGATCAGTCTTTTGGCGCTACTCATCCAGGAGGTAAGATGCATTTTCAAGTTTTATGTTTTTCAAGAACTCTCACTACTTCTCCAGAAATGACCTTTTCATGATCGGCTGTGTTGTATTTATCCCATCCAGTCTACAATGCTGCCGAGCAGCTCTTCCACCTGAACTTCCGAGGGCTTTCATTCTCCTTCCAGCTGGATTCATGGAGCGAGACACCTAAATATGAGGTAAGTTTTTAACTTGCTTAGAGAAATATGACTTTGTCAGTTATAAGTAAAACTATATCACAATGTGAAAATATGTGGACCCTTCTGGGGATAGTGATCCTATGTAGAAAGGAACGTTTTAAATACATTTTTGCTGTAATTGTGTACCATTGTTTTTGGGAGAAACAGGGTATGTGAACGTAGAATGTTTTCTAAATATCGACAAACATATTATTGTATTTTTTGCTTTAGTACAGTCAAAAACTCACATAAAGCTCATTCCACAAGTTCTAGACACACATGCTTGTACAGTACAGTATGTCACACGTTGTTGAAAATGTGTCTTATCTATTGCTGATTGCTTAATAACAAAAGATGCAAACAGATGATGCATTAACACAATTATACCAATAAATGTTTTTTTAATGGCGCACCCCGCACTTACAACACACTGCTTCTTTGAAATGAATGTTTGGAACTAAGCGGTTCAAGACTTGCTTTTCTTTTTCTGATTTACGGGGCAAAATGAAGTTCTGCAAAATGTTAAGAAAATTAACTTGCATGGAGAAATGTGACTAAACTAAACTATGCTGTGGAGTTTTCTATGGGCAATGATTCTATGTAGGATTTTAAACAAGTAATTTCACATTCATTGCAAGGGACACCTTCGCAGACACCTCATTCTACCCCCAGTTGTTTTGCCTTGACAGCCTAACTTTGCCCATGGCTTGGCCTCCCTGCAGATTCCTCACGGGGCCACTGTCAAACGGATGTACATTTACTCTGGAAACAACCTTCAAGAAACTAAGTAAGTGCTTCATGTGATTGGATGGTGATGGGTGTGGGAAAATGACACATTACCACTAATGCATGTTCATAACTGGAACTACTGAGCACAGTATAGTTTACTAACAACCCATAAAGTAGAAGATCATTTTTTTTACTTATGGCCGTTTGTATTTCTTTTGTGGTCTTCTATGGGAGCTTTCATCTCACATTAGTCTGAAACCTTCATCAGACTTCAGTATGTGTTTGTCGATTGAGTTACGCATGTTATTTCCCCAAGCGATGATCATTATAAATCATATGTTCCTTAGGGCCCCTGTGATGCCGCTGGCCTGTTTCCTTGGTAACGTTTACGCAGAGAGTGTGGAGGTCCTGAGGGATGGGGCAGGACCGCTGGGTCTCAAACTTCGTCTCCACACTGCAGGTATTCAATTCCACTGGTGGTTCATGACCCAATGATGTCTTTTTTTTTTAGGATTTTTTTGTTTGCTTGTGATTAGCAAATGTTGGTACATCATGTCCAAGGTAAAATCTTGGCCCTGAGAAGCATTGATATATTGATGAAAAAGAAGGTCACCATTTACTCACACTCAATTGTAAAAAATTCTGCGTTCTGTTGAACACAAAATAATATGTTGAAGAATACTGGAAACGAAACAGTTATGGGGTACCATTGACTACCATGGTAGTTTCTTTTCCCTACTATGGAAATGAATAGTGCCCCAGAACTGTTTGGATACAAAACATTAGTAGGGGGTGAGTAAATTAAGACAGATTTTTCATTTTTGGATGAACCATACCTTTAAGGAGTTTGTGCAGTGTATGTGTTTTTTTACTTTCTAAGGATGCGGCCTGGGAGTGATGGCTGACGCAAAAGTGCGGACCTTTGAGAGAAATATCTACTTCGGAGATTCGTGCCAAGATGTTTTGAGTGCTCTTGGTTCCCCTCATAAGATCTTCTACAAATCAGAGGACAAGGTAATGAGTAACCGTCCTTGTACACACTTTATATACTATAACACTGACATTATTTTTAACAGAAGACACATTCTCAACATAATCTATTCCTATTTATGTTCGGTCTTAGTTGAATTAGTTTTTTTCCATGTCTCAGATGAAGATCCATTCACCTTCTCCTCACAAGCAAGTCCCGTCCAAATGTAATGACTACTACTTTAACTATTATACATTGGGAGTGGTGAGTATCAGCCTTTACATGTAAATGCTCTGAACATTTTTATTTGAATTTATTGAATGGCATTTTAAATAAATTGATCCACTTAACAAGTAGCATTACCTTTCCCGACATTCAGGATATACTGTTTGACTCTACAACCCACCTGGTGAAGAAATTTGTCCTTCATACCAACTTCCCCGGTCATTACAACTTCAACATGTGAGTGTCGTTTCGATGTTATCAGTTCTCTTCTGCAGCTTTATGTAATGCAGCTGTGTAAATATTCAGCTGCGTTTTCCACGTGGAAGGGTCATTCTGAAGGGTGCCGCGGTCTGGCCATATTGATTGAAAATTGATTTTCATTTCATTAGGCCTGCAGAGTTTAGAAATATGTGCATCAGTATCATCTTACCACTTTATTTGCACAAGAGAACATCTGAATAACTGCCTCTCTCTCACTCACTCTCTCTATTGTGTCTCAGTTACCATCGATGTGATTTTAGGATCCCCCTAATCATTAAAAAAGGTAGGTGTTGTAAATCTCACACTTTCTGCATTTTTACTTGCTTCAATTTGATTGTCGTTGTTTATCACCTTTTGTTTTCTGTTTTAGATGGGGCAGATGCTCAGAGTGAGGACTGCATTTTGACCACCTACAGCAAAGTACATGGACTATTATGCATCACTATGGTGTAAATGTAATTTTAACAGATGAGTCCTTTAAGTTTGTACTTTTTCTCCCAGTGGGATCAGATTCAAGAGTTACTAGGACACCCTATGGAAAAACCAGTTGTGCTGCACAGGTGAGAAACATCTGTTTTTGTTTTTTGCAAAGCGTAAAGCAACATCAGGTCATCAACATCAAACCATCATACAACATCACGCCATCCACAGAATTGGTAACACTCTTGTTAAAAACAGAAAATGCCACCTATGAATTGTTGTTAAGTAATCAGTTTATTTGTAGAGGGATGTAAAAATTAAAATTTTCATCTGAAATTTGGAGCCATATTAGAGGGGTAAAAATGACTTAAGAAATATGCCAGCATCATAATTTCGTTTGTACACAGAGATCGGTATATCCGTTAGTACATCTGTTAATTTTAGCTATCCTTGATGCATTTTATGCCGATGGTGACAGCTCAAAAATGAAGAAAAGGCACTTTTCGTGTTCTTTTTAAAATATTTGCTTCTGGCAGTCACTCCCAAAAGTCGCTCATCATTTGCATAAAGTTGAGTAATTATTTTTTGAGTCACTAGATACGCCCACTTCCTGTTGCCAACGGTCACTGTCGCTAGGTGTCGCTGGCGGTGTGAATGCAGAGTTAATCTCCATTTAGATAATTTTTAGATATATTTTAAAACCTTATATTGCTCAGTCCTAGAGATATGAGGATCTAAATGTGGCCTCATGAGAAAACTGTCAAAATGGACACATTTTAAGTCATCGAAAACTAAATGTGGGTCATTGTTCACAAATCTGGCACTTTATTTATTTTAAAGAGGAATGTCTGAAGAAAAAATGATCTTGAAACTTGACACGTAACTTCTTTCCTTCTATGAAAACAACGGCATTGAACATAACCATTTCGGTGTCCTTTTGACACTGAGCAACAGTAAATCTCATGAAAGTTTGCATACATGTCAGAGGTGGTAAAAAATTACATCTGAAATGGGTTTCAGAATGAGGTGTAGCAAAATGTCTCTATAGCGCCACCCACAAAATTTCAATAAAGCAGCCCTTGTGCTTCATTTAATTTATGAAATTTGGTGAGCTCATGTTATATTCCAACTGCTACAAAAAAAGTATCTAACAACAGTATCCTAAACCCAACAGGAAAAGTTTATCTACAATTGTTTTTGTAGTTTTTACCTTTTCCAGGCATTGTACGACAGGAAGAGATTTCATTATATGAACGTCATATTTGTTCAGTCTATTTTACAAGCCGTTCCTAAGTTTAATTTCAATACCGTTGGGTTTTTGTTCAAAAGTGTGTTCATAGTGGCCCGGAAATTTTTTATTGTTTTGCCATGAAACATGAACTTTTTGCCATGAAACAAATGAACATTGAAAAGTTAGGGATATTAAAACGTCACACCGGCATCCCCAATGTGCACCAAGATCTGGTGGGCTTGCAGCTATAATTGGGATTGCTTCTGAAGCTACAATGAGTCTAAATATGCAGTATCATCGCAAAGTTTCATGTTTGTAAGGGCAGTGTGGTCGGTCTCTTTACAAAAGTGTATTTGATTAACCAAGATTTGCCTGTTTAATTATTAGAACTTTTCCCGCTTCGATATGTGAAGCACAACCAGACTAGATAAGATCAAACAGGATCCACTGCTATGGGCTATCATCAATACCATCTCAATCTTGAAAGCATATTTTCAACACAATTCTTTCAAATTATTCAAGGACATGCTAATACCATCAGTCACATTCTGTCATATTTTTGTGCTGTCAACCACCGCTGGCCCACACAGCACGAGGACTACTTTATTGAAATTTTGTGGGTGGCACTATAGAGCCATTTTGCTACACTTCATTCTGAAATCCATATAAGATGTCATTTTTACCAACTCTGACATGTAGGCAAACTTTCATGAGTTCTCGATGATGTTTAGGCCATGAAAAATGTGATCCAGTTTAAAGATTATAAAAAACAGAATAAAAAATTTCACATCCTCAATGCTCAGGCCATAATTAACTACATCCATTGATTTAAATTTCCCTATAGCTCTAAGAAATATAGAATCTTATAAATAAACTATTAATGTGCCTCAAATTGATAATTTATATCAGTAAGTCAGTGTCAAAAGGACACTGAAATGGTTATGTTCAATGCAGTTGTTTTGATAGGTGAAAAGATACATTTCTAGTTTCAACTTTATTTTTTCTTTAGACATTCCTCTTTAAAAGAAACGAAGTGCTAGATTTTTGAAAAATTACCCACATATAGTTTTTGTTGACTAAAAGTGGGTCCATTTTAATCGTTTTCTCATAAATGCACAATTTAGATCCTCAAAGGACATTAGCTGATCTCTAACTTTTCTGGAGTTACAGGCATGCAAATTTTGTAGAAAGAACACAAAATATGCCGTTTCTTCACTATGCCTTTGACCTAAAATGCATCAAGGATCGCTAAAATTAACAGATTTAGTAAAAGATATACAGATCTCTGTGTAAAAATAAAATTATGATGCTGGCATGTTTCTCATGTCATTTTTTACCCCCTCTAATAAGGCTCCAAATGTACAGTGAATATTGTCATTTTTACCTTTTAACTCTACAAATTAATTGATTACTTAATAAGTATTCATTAGTGGCATTTCATATTTTGGCTTTCATCAATACTGATGTTGGTTATGCTTCTGTAAAAATAGATGAAAATAATCGAGCTGGGTACCACTGGTTAAATTGACAGGGAATGACCCTATTCTGAATTCTATGCTTCATGCATCAAATGTGTTTTGCACGGCAGGTCTTCATCAGCAAATAATACCAATCCTTTTGGTTCCACGTTTTGTTTTGGACTACAGAGGATGATATTTGAGGTAAGTTACATTCACCTTCTGCATCTTTATATTTGCCTGTGTCTATACATAATATGATCATTTTGTATCACCAAGCATCTGTAGCTGTGCAATGTCCACACTGGAGTGGACGCTCATGAACGACATAATTAACTGTTGTTGCTATGGTTACAGGTCATGCAAAATAACCACATCGCTTCTGTGACTCTGTACGGAGCACCTCGCCCCAGCAGTCTGGCTTCTCGTTCCGAACAAAGCGCTCACTGAAGAAGCAGTCCGCCCCTATTAAACCTCTGAACTGACCAGTAGAGTGTGCCTTCACTCATTGCTGCCATCACGCAAGCAACAGCAAGACATTCTGGGAATTTCTTTGGAGTTTCCTGAACTAGCCCCTTCCCAACACATTAAAGAGGCCACAGATCCATCTCCGTATTATGAGCATGGAGGAAACCCTGGCTCCGCCTCATGAGCTGTAACCCAGACATGCATCTGTGTCAGCATCGACATAGTACTTGTGGATGCACAGTGATACATTTGTTGATTTGATCTTCATGCATAGTCACAGCATTTGTTGCCTGTGCATATATCTGTTGAAAATCCTATAGCAGATGCACCAAAGGACATAGATTGAATCGTTTTCTCCTATGCGCACCCTGAAATGCAGAGGATGCACAAGTCAAACGTAGACAGAAGCGTTTATAGCAGCAATGTGTATGCATTTGATCTGTGTAAGATTACAGGCACAAGCTAGCGCAGTTCGAAAGTGTGCAGTTGGGTTCCATGCCGTGGACATGTTCTTAGGACTCATCAGCAGGCATACTGTCACACTCAAAAAGATTCATAAACTCATCGCATTTCATACCAAGTCAGCAGCACAGAATACCTCCCATTTCAATGCTATACATTATTGTCATTGTTCTGTTTTTAATGTTTTAAGCAACATTAGCGCATTGGTTTTTAACATTTGCACTAAAATACACCTAATGTACTTGATGATTGTGTCTTGTCCACTGAGGAACGTTTTAATCGCCGAGGTTAAACAGCGACAGGATGGCGGGGGGGAGGAAAGGAGGACGCCCAAGCTATTGACTGAACAGAAAAGCCATCATCCATCCTCTGTCATTCAGTCCTCTGAATTTCCTCCCTCATGTACTATTGTCCACAGTAGAAAAATGTGAAGTTTATTTTATTCTTCAGTTTCTCAAAGTCTTAACTTCAGAATTTGCTTTCTGATTGCCAAAACGCTAGCCAAAGATGAAACAGCTCTCCTTTTAAATATCAACATAAGAACATTCCCAATCAATTTGATTTATTTGGAGCCACGTCTTTTGCTTTCTGCTCTGTGGTCTTTGCTGGTGCTGTTTCTTTAGCGAGTAGGCATGACGCTTTCTGCAGCACTGTTGGTGTGTCTATATCTGTACAGATCTGTAAATAGCGTGCAAATTTTCTTTTCTTCCATTGGTTTCTTTAACATATTGGATCTGACTTAAAATTGTGTTCCAGTCCAGCTTAACCTCTCAAGAGTTTCAACAACTGTTGTTATAAATGGAACGTCTTGCGCTCAACCACTAGGAGATTATCAGAAAAACATAATATAACAGATTATTCAGTAGATGGTGTGTTGACCCTTCTTTAAAGGGGTAGTACACCCAAAAAAATCTGTCACCATTTATTCGCCCTCAAGTTGTTCCAAACCTGTATCATTCACTACCATAGGTCAAAAAAATGATTTTTTTTGTATTGTTGAACACAAAATAAGATATTTTGAAGAATTCAGGAAAGCAAACCGTTCTTGGGCACCTTTGACTACCATTTAAATTCTTTGTACGGTGTTAGACCCAAAACTGAAAACTGCTAACATACTTCCAAATATCTTTCTTTGTGTTCAGCAGAACAAAGTAATTTATATAATTTTGAACAACTAAAGGGTTAATGAGTAGAATTTTTTTTTTTGAGTGAACTATCCCTTTAACAAATGCCCCATGCTCTGGTGCCTAAACCTCATGTTCTTTTACATGAGTTAAAAGGTCTTGTAATATTTACATAGCTAGCCGTGTTAGCTGTCAACCTTCAGTTATCATCAAATCTCCTTCGGTGTCATTCTAGCCTCCCTTCAGGGTTCTACATTTAGTATATCCTGAATAGGGCATTTAGGTTTTCTGTTACATTTACTTCTCATTAACTGTGCTGGAATGTGGTCGATGATGTTTTTAAACGTTCTACCTTTTGCTTTTAGTTATTTAGTAAGAAAACGCTGTTAACACCGTGCCTCATCTCCCACTGAGCCTATCTTGACTTTTTCTCTGTAAATGAAATCGTTTTAAATGCTCTGTGTATGTCTAAGCATGTTAAGATAGATTTATAAATAGTTCTGTTCCTTTTGTTCTGAAAAAAACCCAATATATTAGAGAAATTGCTATGAAAAAAAAATACTCGTCGGGTTGAACTATTGTCATGGAGGGCGTGTGTACTCTGTATGTTCAAATGAATTGAAACTGAGATGATTCAATGCCATCATACATTTTGCATTAATTGAACATGCAGACGACCCTCTATGTTTTGAGGTTCAAGGGTGGTTGTGGCGTTTCTAGAGAAATACAACTTGGAATTTGTAAAAGGATCAAGATGCACAATTGCAATCTCAACAAATTTCAAACAAGAAGCGTCACAACCATTGAGTATGTGTCATTTAGGAAATGTTACTGTGGAGGGGCGTGTGGTCTCCCCAATCTCAGGCGGATCTTTTTTAATGCTTGGAGCAAGTGAATGCTTAATTTTCATCAAATGGGTTTTGACTGTATTGGTTCTTCTTCAGACTAACTATTTTTGCATCGGAATAAACAAACAATTGTCCTGAGGACAGTATTTAGAAGTGGACAAACCCCATACATTGTAATGCCCATATAAATGATGTTTATTGTATCCCTCTACTATATTGAATGTTTCTCCCCATTCTTTGTGTGGATTTTTGTGTGGATTCAGTACATTAACCATTTCTGGAAATGGGACTTATCCTCAATTAAAAAGTGTATTATCTAAATTTATTGCAATGTGGTGTTTTGTATCTCAGATATTTTTACTTAAACGATCAGGCAGATGTAGGCAGGCATTTATTTTTATTCGTTGTTTCTTTTGTTTTGTTTTAAAGCAATAACTATTGCGTTGATGAATGAATTGGAACAATCTGCTATGTTCACATGATTCAAAAATGCTGTGACCATTGGATTTTAGTTTTTCTAATTGAATCTACTGAAAGCATTATATCAGTTTCTGTTAACTAATTCGAATTTTGGTCATTAAAACTGTTACAGTGTGTTCAAAAAAATATATTTAAAGAATGGATCTAATAAATAAAGGGGGGAAGGAGAGAGATGTGTTTTTGTCTTTTATATTTCACTTGAGACAAGAAGTGTCGTAGTACGTTCATATTCACAATTTCACAGCAGTCTACACTCCGGATCAAAGTCGACTTCTTATCAATTTAATACAAATACAAAATCAGCAGATCATCTATAACTATTTACCACATTTATCAATGAATAAATGTTTGATGAATAGTGGCAGCTCCAAATTAACGTATTTAAATTAGTGTATATAAGCTGCAATCCCTGTGCCGCCCCAGCTTTAATTCTTCCAGCATCCCTCCTCCTCCCCATCTCCACCTGCTTTGCTCTTACTCTGATCTTGGCTCTAAATAGTTCTGGCTCGTCCCAGACTAAAATGAAAGTTTGAGCCGTCTTAACTGAAAATAAATTGCACTGCCATATCTTTAAATATGTCATTGTTTCGTCTCAGATTCACACCAGTAATGTTCTATATGTTTTTTAATATATCCTAATTAAACAAAGGCATAGTCCTGGCATAAGTTAAGCTTTGTCTGTGAAACCGGCCCTAAATGTTATGTATTTTAATGATCACCAGAATAAACGATTCTCAGTTTTGACAGCCTCGAGTCAGTGTTTTCATTGTATATAAAAAGAACAGTATTAACTTTCTATGAAACAAATATCTTCAACAAGAAAGAGAAATAAAAAAAGGAAACAGTTGAGTAAATAAAATTATTTTTGGTACAATCATTTTTGAAGGAGTTAATGCTCCACAAACACCTTAATTCCATAGTCTTGGGCCACTCGCTCCATTACCTGTTTCTTAGCTGTCTTAGCAGCCTTATTTCTCCACTGAAACAGAAAATTTGTGGGATCCTGACGGTTATGACAATGAAGGTTGGGGTCATGGAGAAGATTCCACATGAGCCAGATCTGTGGGACTGTCAGGCTGTGCACCACCATCAACTCTCTGTAAAAGCAAGGATCAAACACCTGGAGGTGAGGTGCGGCAGATGGTCTCACTATTCCAAAGGTACGGAAGCCCTCGTGGTGAGCGGGTTGAAGGCCGATCCTGAGCAGACACATGCCCAGAAAGACATCATCTATGGGGTAGAGTTCTACCTCTTTGCAAGCAAGGTGAAGCTTCAAGGCAGTATACCCAGACATGACAAAACCTCCTCCGCCTGCGTAGGACGGGTAGATCCCCTGTCCGTAAATAAACTCTGGAACAAAGTACTTACTGTTGCGTCTTCGAATTGGTTTTGCGTGGACAATGATATCTCCAACAAAAAGATCCTTATCGACCTCTTTCTCTGTGAGCATCTCCAGGATGTTGTCAAAGTTAACATACACATCTGCATCTCCTTTAAAAATGAACTTTGCTTTGGGACAACTCATGTTGACCCACTGTAAAAAGTGAATTTCTTTCAGTGTCAGGTTAAAGAAAGTGTCCTCAAAGTCCCACAGAAGGACGTCACCATAAATGCGACTCTCAAACGCCAATAGTTTGTCCCATAACAGAAGCGCTGTTCGATTTTCAGGCACACCTAGAAGAAAAACTCTCTTGACGTTCAGCTCTTTTTGAAAAACACCCTCTTGTCCCCATGTGCTTCGAACTACCTGACGTTTGTCGAAGTCCACTGCTAATGACTTTATGGCTATCAGGAGGTACGGGGAACCTTCTTTTCCTGAACATTTTGTTGGCTGATCGATTAGCAGCTTGAAGTCTCGCTGGTCTATCTTTCGAAGGTAATCCTTAAAGTCAAATGAAGTATGTGTTGGCGAGACAGTGGCTGCTGTTGAATGTTTAAATTTCGACTTTGCTTTGGTTTGTGTTATAGATTTACTCTGAGATTTGACTTCTGATTGCTCTTGGACCGTAAGCTTGCTTTGACCCTCAGGTTGGCAAGGGGGGATCTTTTGATGTGAGACAGGCTTTGTGTCCTGTCCTATTGGGGTTCCTCCAAGTAGGGTTCTTGAGTTTGTGGACCCTTGTTCAATGTGCAACGTACCCCATTCAGGTGTCAGCCTTCGTTGGGTATATAACAACAGACAAAGAAGCATCAAGAGAATCAAAGCACAAACGATGTCTCCTTTTATATAGACCCTCCTCATGGTGTCACAAGCTCCACTCTGTTATCGTTCCCCGACCCATCGATTGTATTTCCATGAGGGTTTCTTACTTGTGAAAGTCTCCTGTTCTTCCCACAATATCTGGAATTTTTACAGCCGTTGGGGGTTCTTCAAAACAAAAGTACAACAAAAGTAAATGAATGTTTGCTAGATTAATGCAACTTCTAGGCTATGTAGGCCTATTTTAAATGCCCAACACATGTTTTGTATCGAGCCATCTTGAAAGGCATCAAACAACAGAGGACACAGGATATTACTTGACCAAAGTTATGCTTCATAAGAGTCAGGACAACTTCTGAGAGGAAACACTGAAGTAAACCTCCATTCCTCCATTCCAAATGCAGAGAATGATTGCAGTTGTTTTTCCAACTTCTCTGCCAGTAAAAACTTAAGGGTGCGTAACCAACAAAATGTAATGCGACGCAAACAAATGACCCGTAATCTCACAAGTGTTTATTATATTGATTGAATTCCATTTGATTTGTGATTCTATTTCAATGCTTATGTATTAAGTGCAAAAGATAATAAATAATATTCTTTAAAGAAAGGACTTCGGTGCTCTTTAAAATACGCTAACGTGCATATTTTTAGGGAAATGTACGTCATTCAGACCATTAAACATATTAGAATTTCAATAGATTTTTGATTTTTGACATTGCATTGAGACAGTAAATTAATATAACATGCGTGGGGCATTTTTTCTGTAATGCATTCATTTTCATATTTCTCAAACTATACATTTTGGTGTTCAGCCTTCTAAACGTTTTTTCATTTAAGCTAAATCCTTAAAGTGTCACATTAATTTATATGGTATTAATCGCAAAACTACAAGACTTACCAATACCAAGGCGAAACACCACGAAAGTAATGCCAGGATAGCGCTACAGCAGCCAGATCCACACATCTGCTTTCACTGTGAAACCAAAGCGCGCTCTGTTCCGCGTAGATGTTAAAAGTTTGCTTCTCGCGCAGACTCGCTAAATCGCGCTACGTTTCGTAATGCATGATTTCTGTTATTATCCTTCATATCCGTTGCATTAGAGCCCTGGCGAGGGCTTTCTTCTTAAAAGCACATCATCAAGCAACTTTTCTTCGTGGTCACGTGACAAGGTGGAGGTGGGCGGATGCTCTGCGCGCCAGATGCCAGCACAGCAGCTGTAGACACGGGAACGCGCGAGCGAAATATGCATTCAGCTGACTCATGCTTAAACACACACACTTCATATAATCATTTATTAAGAAAGTAACATTTCTTCACAAACATAGAACACCAGTTAATTTACAGACATTGACCTGGTACACTTCAGTGTCTTTGGCTAAATATTTAGAGACCCGCCCTGTTGCTCCACTAAACAAAACTTGTGCCGATGAGACCTGGATTTAAAATACATCCCTCAGGCATGCTCTTCTATTTTTCCGCAGACTCCTGTTGTCTGAGTCTGTGGTCTGGTCTTCCAAATTTTCTGTCTAAAGGTCAGTAAGTGGCGCACAACTCAGGAGGATGAAGTGCCAATTCTCATGATCTTGAAAAGAGCATTTATGTTGTTGTTTTTGATGGCATCCCGGCAGGCAGTGATGACCAGGTTTTTTGGTTTTCCCACTGAGGGACAAGAGAATATAATTGCAAATGAATTCATTGTGACAGTAGATACAACTGATATTAAGATTTATGGATTTCTGTTGAAACTCCACCTACCTCTGAATCTTCCTGCCCTTTGGATGGCCTGGTTAACTGACTTTAGACGGGCAAGGAGGGCTCTGTGATTATTGGATCTAATCTTGTATTCATTAATCAAATCTCTGTTAAGATCATACAGCTCAGTGTAACGTTTCTTTGTGGTTCTCCTAAAAATAGAATATCATTTACATGAATTCATGATTTTAAGAGAAAACAGAGATCTGGAACGATTTATTAATCTAGAGACACGTACCAATCTCCCATGAGTCTGGCATCTTCTGCTTGTACCAACATATTTCTTACAAAGTTGGAATGATCTGCCATGGTGGCTGTGAGCTTTTGATGGACAGAGTGAAACTCATCCACCTAAAACATATGAGAGATTACAGTATACATTGACATGCAGTAAAAGCAATGCTAACTCTTCAAATTTTGTAATAAATGAAATGATGATGCTGCTATCTCTAACCTCACTAAGAGTGTCTTGCAACTCTTTGAAATAGATGGGAAAATCCGCTTCAGCCTGTAAATCTTCTATGGCCAGGAAAGAGGCAAGTGACTGGACCAGATCTCCAGCCAGATCGATGTCATCAGTGCTGAATGTGATCTAATCAGACAAATCTGAGTTAGAGAGCACAAAAGTGTTTAATTATTTAAATAAACATATATATACACATTAGGAGTACCTCTCCACTAGGTTGCATGCTGATCTTTAAGAGACCTCCCCCACGGAGTGCATTAAAAGTGATATCTGGACTGTCAATACCTTCTGGGAGCAGAAAGTTCTGGTTTAGCCACATGACCACCTGCAGATACAGAAACATGCCTCATGTTTCATGAACACTGTAATTGGGATTTGTTTGTTGTTGTGATCTAAATTAGATTGAGTGTTTGTGTTTACCCTCTGTGGTCTGTCATTGATGCTGAATGTAACCCTCCCTGTGGGCTGACCAGCCGAAGGATCAACATTAAGGTCATACATGGAGAAGCGAGGCAGCTGACGTGTGATCTCAAACACGTGAAAAAGTGCACTATGATAAAAGAGACAATTGCTTTGTTATGATCTTTCCTTTAAGAGATTCTCCCACTCTGTTAACACATAAATCTTATACCGAAAATAATTTTAGATTACAGGAGGAAAGTCATTCTGAGAGAGATTTAATCTTCTAAAAAATGTAATCCCCATAATAGATAAGTCTGGGAATAAATTAATGCAGATAACATTCTGCAGATATGCACCTTGTCTTCCCTCCCACAAAGGCTTTGATGTGAAGGTCCACTGGAATGTCTTTTGGAGGAATGATGGGGACACAAACACACCCTGAGAGATTCTGAACACTTGGGTGAACCACGTGACTCTCGCCTTCGAAAATTCCCTCAGCAAATATCAGCACGGCTCTAATGATTGTTTCTGAAATAGGGCAGGGCAGAGAACATCATTACACCACCACATTCTGAAGAAGCCCAATAGAAGACATCAGCCAGAATTTAGTATAAACATATCAAGTTATTCGATTTTACTAAAAAAATTGTCATAGATCAGCAGTTTTAAAACTAGGTTAAAGCATTGTCAAGAATTTTACCATTTGGAGTGGAGATGTTGAGCTCTATGTGGGCTCTTTGGCTCTCCGTGGCTCTTCGTACAGATAAGGCCGTCTGGAGCTGTGTGTTGGCTGGAATTACCCCCATCTTAGACTCTCCCTCCGAGACCCCAGATACAGCCTGTGTGAAACAAATATTTACCATCACCAAATGGCATTCAAAATGTTAACCATCATCAACAACTGCCATAGTGGGGTACTGTGCAACGCCAGTGTACAACCTTGGCATTTTCCTCATAGTTTCGTAATTCCAGCAGTAGGTTTTGTTTACGTTGGCTCAGGTCCCTGATCAGGTCTTGTTCTACACTTGCATCCATTAGGTTGCCCTTCATCTCCTTACTGGCAGGTAGATAGCCACGCACTACGAGACGGCATACATGATGTGTCTGATTAACCAATTCTCAAAAACAGCAATCATAAATTCTATCATGTTCTTACCTTCTCCCTCCACAGAGGTGCATATAAGCTGGATCTGTCCATCCATTCGGTAATCTCCTTCCACAATCCCAGCCACAGAGGAGGAAAAGTTATCCTTGAAGATAACCTCACCTGTGCGATCACTGCGAGCGTCAATCTAGACAGGGAGAAAATGCACTCTCATTTCACTAGCATTGGAAAAGTTAAAGAGTGGATTGGAGTCTTGTTGCTAAAACACTCACCTTTCCGTTGGACCACCCAGTTATTAGCTCAACAACTCCATCAGCGTTAAGATCAAAGGCCTTTATACTCATGGCATGGTTTTTAGACTGTAGAAAATGTTTAAAAAAGAGAGGAAAATGAAAATAGAGGACTTAAAGGAGTAATTCCCTTTCCATAGTAGGAATTAAATTACTATGGAATGTGAATGGGGGCAAATTTTGATGTGAACTACTGCTTTACATAACCCTGCTTTCATTGATAGGGATGAACAGTGTTGTCAGGTGATATATATTTTTGATGCACTACCTTGATTCTCCAGTAGCGGGCAGTGCGGTCATAGACTCCTACTGTTCCATTGGCCAGAGCATAACCAAACCTGCTGCCATGCATGTGACAAAGTGACGTGACTGTCTGAAAGACAGAAGAAGAAAAACGTACATAAATAATAAAAGAGATAAGTAAGTAAAGATATCTCAGACTAACTCTGACCTCATTTTCTGCCATCTCAGTCACCAGTTCATCCTCTCTGAACACCCTGATGTCAAAGTCCTCTGATCCAACAAGAAGCTGAAAAGAGGAGTTAAGAATATGATTTTTTGTAACTGACAAAGCTAATTTGATAATTTTGGGTATTATGTAGTATCATTCTGTCACCTCATTCTTGCCATCTCCTGTGAAGTCACACAGCACAAGTGATCGCACATTATCTCCTGTGACCTTTAAAAAATTCAGTGATACCTTTCAATTTTAATTTATTCTATTTTCAATACTTTCTGTAAGCAACAAAAGGACAAATTATCTAACCGTCCAGAATTTATCATTTCCCTCATAGTCAAAGCCTTGCAGAGCACAGTTTCCACCAATGATGGCGAGGGGGGACTTGATATCTCCTAGTTTTCCGAGCACAATGGAATTGGCCCCATCAGCTACCTGTTACACAAAACATTTCAGAAACAATGTTTGATACATGGTGCATTTTCCCTTCTTTTTTACATTTATGGTAACTGTTTTTTGTTGATGTTGTATCTCACACCTCCTTGTAGAAGACATCAGCGTTGTCATGCACATCATAAGCCAGCAGGTTGGTCTGAGAGCCCACAAGCAGCGTGTGTCCTGTGGTGTTGGGTCCCAGAGTACCAGCTGTAAGGCAACTGACTATCTGATTGATGTTGAGAAGTGAGATGTCAGAGTCCTGTGTACTCTGACTCAACCGGTGAGCTGTTGGCCTCTGACCTCGAGTGTGGGGGTTATGGATAAACACCTTTATGGGTTAAGAAGATAAATTGGCTATTAATATATGCAACTAGTTATTATGTTAATATTGTCACTGTATGACTAGTTCATCACCTCGTAGATAGGTGTGACATTACATTAAAAAAGTATAGATTTATTTTTATCATAATTTTCTTCATTATATTTATAAAATCTGAGAATGACTTTGCTTTATAACCCCCAAATCATAGGAAAATACCAATTCGACTATCATGACTAGTGCCGACTATAGCTGGATGACAAAAGAAAGACACAAAAAAACACACAAAAAACATTACATTTACCTTCCCAGCTTGGGTGGCTGCAGTGAGGCATGGATGAACCCCATCATACTTTCCAACAGTAACCATTCGAGGGTTAATCTTATGGTTCAACTTGAGCGTGAAGATCGGAACTAACATGGTTACACAGCTCCAAAGCAAATAGGCTTCAATAGACCAACCTATGTCAATAAAATAAACATAGCTTACTTAAATGGCTAATAAACAAGTGTTTACCGATTAGATACTTTATAGACTATATTAGAAAAACACAAGAAAATATCCTCTTCTCTCCATTCGCTCATCTAACTACCCTTCACTCATGGTAATAGAATAAACAGCTTACCGTGCTACTGCTCGCTGGGGCTTCCGTTGCCCAGCAACAGCGGGCAGCTTGTCGCAGCATTATCAAGCCACTTTTGCTAGCATGCTAACGTTACTCCTCTAATCTTCTAAGCAGCAACAGCATACCTCTGCTCACTATATTTTCTATAAATGTACAAAGTTGCTGTGTGTCTGCTCTTACAGAGCACTATACACCGCAGTTTCGATTCCGAAAAGAGCATAACTTAGCATTTGTACCCTATCAACTTATTTTTTAGCTAGACCCATGTATTCAGCTAGGTATGCTAACTCTGCTTAGCTGCATGACAGCCAGGCAGAATCACGTTATACATCGCTCGCAGATGATTCCCAAAAATTTGTTTATTTTCTTTGGTGCAATAATTCGACACATTGTACTAAATTATGTCTTACCGTAATTCTGTTTTGGTGTTGTTGTGGTTTAAAGGGCTGCTGCTAGCAGCTAGCAGGACTGAATGATGCCCATAACTTAGGGGATAAAGGGGTTGATTTTAAACCGTGTGCAATGAGCAAGCGCAGTAACGTTAAATCCTCGTTAAAAAGTGGCAACGAAAATGTGAGATCGACAATGTGTTAATAAAGAACTATTAGAGCATATAATGTTAGGTAAAGTATACCAAAATCCATAATTTTATACATGTTCACAAAATGGGAAATTATAGTATGCCATTGTATTCCTAGACATACGTTAAAGACATAATAACATATTTTCATAATGTGGTTATAAAATTTGATGCCATGATTTATATTTGTAGCAAAACTATTACAAATTGCATTCTTTAGTCACCAAACATTAACCATGATATTTGGAGTAAAACTATGGTAATACACTTTTAATGTAATAAAACCACGGTACGTTTGAAAGGATTTCAGAAACCAAATCAAACAACTAAAACATATTATATAATCTTACATTTAACTACACGTTGCTAGTTTTTAGCTTTTAAAAACAGATTTTCACTTAAAATTTCAAAGCACGTCTGCACTCGTTACGTCAGTTCTGTTTTTCTCTGGTCTTTTCATTCATCATCGTGAGGGATGGAAAAACACCACCGGTCAACAGTGAAAGAGCGACCGAGTGCAAAGAAATCATCGCTTTTGTTTACTGTGTTCGAGTGCAGACGGGGGGAGCACGTGCTTTTACACACCATAGTCACAGACAGTTAGTTTCATTTCAGTGCCGTGTGCAAACCGAGTGACAAACTTTTTCCAATCATTTGCATTAACACCTCGTTGAATCGATAAATAAAGCATATCTAACAACAAGCATTTGCAGAAAATGTATTTATTCTAAAGTAGCATAAGTCCAAAATCTTTAATGACACACATACATTTAGGAATGCGAGGTATATTAAGATGCTATTTTTTGGACCGTGACAAAATGGAAATTCCGTCACGTCCCTGAAACAAAAGTAAAACACATGCGCACTAAATTATTTCATCTAGTAAACAGATTTTAACGATTAATCAGTGACGTGGACATTGAAGTTATATATGACCTTATAAACACATTTCTCACACATATTTTGTCACATTTTTCTAACGAGGTGGGCGTGGTGGTTCTTGATTGTTCGATGGTTTGCACCCAGTATGCGTGAACGAGCAACGCCGTGTGCACGCTCTTGTGGGCGTGTTTTTGCGCTCGTTGCGCACTCTGGGCTGTATAAAACCACGACAGTGTGACCTGAATGGTATCAACACAAACAGCTCAAATCACGAGTCGATACAGCAAAGAAACCTTCGGGATTTTTACGGATATTCGGAAAATGGATCCTTGTGATTGCTCAAAGAGTAAGTACTTGGTGCCTCTTCTAGATCTATAGATTCGTTGTATTGATGTTAATAATATAAAAATATATTTACGTTCTTCTCTACAATGTTTTAAATGGTTCCTTCATTTGTGTAATCTCTTTACAGCTGGAACTTGCAACTGCGGGGCCACCTGCAAGTGTACTAACTGCCAGTGTACAACCTGCAAGAAGAGTAAGTTGTTTTATATTTAACGACAGGGACTGTTTTCACAATTGTAACTAATTTTATTTTTAATTTCTGTTACAGGTTGCTGTTCTTGCTGCCCATCTGGCTGCAGTAAGTGCGCCTCTGGCTGCGTATGTAAGGACAATTCCTGTGACCCCAGCTGTTGTCAATGAGGCCAACGCGGAGTTTCCTACAATGTGAACTTTGTCATCGTCGTGTATTGCATTATTGATGTAGTCTTTCACGAGATAATAAATTACCTCCAGTTACTGTCAAATGTTTCAAAAATGATTTGTTAAGGGGGCGTGGTTCATAGATTTGTACTGCTATAAAATATTTTCCCTTGATGGATGGTCTTTATTAATGTAACCTTTCGCACTTTCTCTAATAAATACATTTAAGCAAATCTTGGCGTGTAGTAGCTTCATTTCAACGGATGTCAGTCCTTGAAAAGTGATAAATGCGTGCAGGTCGGCAAACCTACACTGCATGACATAAGTCTTTCATGTAGTAGACTGATAAACATCAAGACTCAAGAGACCCAGCTCTAAAACATATGAACAATTTACAACCCTCTTTGAATAAAGAATAAAGCGTATTCTTTATAGTACTCAAGTGTGTTGTGACAGAGCCCAATATATTAGCTGCGCTCATGTAATGCACAGATTTTTGAATAAAGTTCGACAGACTCGCAGAGGCTTCTGGGAAAATCTTTTTGAGCCAATGGGCGCTCTTGCTGTATGGAACCCGGGATTTCACGAGGTGGATGTGTTTAGCACAGAAGCAAGACTTGAGATTGTCTTTTAAGTTCTTTAAGGATTTACATTGAAGGAGGTAGGTCGTAATACTTTCGTTGACTTATAACTAGTTAAAAGCTTCTTGGTTGTGGTTGCATTTGACGGGAGAAGGTTTAGCAAGCGTTGCTGACAGCACCTCATGTGATGTTAGCTTACTAGCGAGTACCATTCATTTTACTAATGCTATTTTTATAGTTAAGTTGATTGTTTTTTACTGCAAGCTAAAATGTGATGTTAAATATTGCACCGTTGTTTAAAATGAGCCTTCATTATTAAACTTTCGACTCGATAATATCTGTTTTTTATCATTGGCAGCTTTCATGTCACAAGTCTCAGACATCACAAATTTGTCATGGCAACTGAAATTGTCACCAAATAACAAAATAAGTAACGTTATGTAATAAAGTCACTACTGTCCAAAAAGTAACTGTTATAGCATTGTAAGAAGGTTTTTGAAAAATGTAGTAAAAATGTTGTTTTAGTTTCGTTTTTCCTTTGTTTTGATGGCAGAAGGGGTTAATACCAGTTGACACTTTTGCTTTTGACTCTTTTAGCCATGATTTCATGATATAAAATATGTCATACAACAATTTTCTGTGTATTCTGTTATTTTATAGCATTTTTTACGATACATACCTTTTCAAAGCAGCGTTACAGTAATCTTTAGACCCAACTTTATAGAAACAAAAAAAAGCTTTATAATGATATATTGTTTGTGTATGTAAGATATGTATGACACACTTAATGTATAGTAAATAATGTGTGGTTATCTTCATCTCATAACCTCAGGACAATATTTGTTTCATAAATTTACTGCAGGGATGTGGTCTTTCAGAAACTACAAACTCCAAAAGGTTTGTTGGAGTGGCAAGCAATAACTGTAGTATGTGACTGGAAATTAAGATGACTATTAGTATTTTTATAAGAGAAGGTTATATTGTGCAATATAAATGATATGCATTACTTTAAAGTAATGCCATCCTTGTGGCTTCAGGTAGAACAGGGGCTGAAGATGGATACTGAGGGCTTTGGAGAGCTCCTGCAACAGGCAGAACAACTTGCTGCAGAAACTGAAGCCGTTTCTGAGTTGCCTCATGTTGAGCGAAACCTGCAGGAAATCCAGCAAGCAGGAGAGCGCTTACGTTCCCGCACTCTCACCAGAACCTCCCAAGACACAGCTGACGTTAAAGCGTAAGTTGTCATTGTGTTAAGTTATCTGTATTTTTTTATGTTTATATAACATGGATGTATTATAGATTACATTATTTTATTATTATTTGTGTTTTTTGTCCAATGAATTGCATTCACAATACAAGTTTGATGAGGCATTGAGACATCATTGTGACTCTTTATGGCATAATGGTTGCAGATCCACCAGCACCATGATGCATTGTCAACCAGCTACTGGCGCTGAATTTTATATTATGTTGTGTTAACACGTTATCAATAATCCAGTATATTGACAATTTGGGTATATCATGGTGATGTCCATGTTTGAGTCATGGTACTATTTAGAGCTACAATGTACTTTTTAATTTCAGCTCCATCCTCTTGGGCTCTCGGGGACTTGACATCTTCCATATCTCCCAGCGCCTTGAGAGCCTCAGTGCAGCAACTACATTTGAACCTCTTGAGCCAGTTAAGGACACTGATATTCAGGTTAGTACAGCTTCATTAGTGTGGGAGGTGATATTTCCGTTACTCTTTAATTGGGTCCAACTCCCTCTTTCATACCTCATATTTTATACCTCTCTATTGCATCCATTGAGATACAGCAGGAGCAGCTGCTTGAACAACAACATCTGCTTATATTAAAGTTCTCTTGTTATCATTCTGGATGTATTTTGGAGATGCCGTGGCTTATTTTTCATGTTGTATCTTGGCATAGTTTAGCACGGATCGTTCTGGTGGGGAAAATCTGTTGAAAAATAGATTCATCTAAAAGGAATGGAAAGAAGCCATGTCATGTTTAGAATTTTGGTTTTGAGAATTTGCCAGAAACTTGTGGTTATAAAGCAGAGTAAGTTCTTTCCTTTTGAGGTGTTTTGAAGGCATCATTTGTGTTTAGAATTTATTGAGTCCTATTATAAAACGGTCAGTTCTGGTCCTTGAGTCTGATTGGCTGAGCGAGTTCTAAGCCGTTATAAAATACCCTGATATATAATGGCTGACCACACCATATAGCCTGAATATCATTTTATTAACTTTATTTTACGAAACCTTACTAAGCATATGGTGTAATCGTTTTGCGTCCTGCCACAACACCCTTAGCTGTTATAAAATGCACTGTAACCCACTGGTTCTTGGGGCTTATTGCTTTATTTGAAAGCTTAACTCCTTTGTTCTTTTAGTTTTATGTTTTATAGCTCAGATACATATAGAATAACGTAAGTAAAATAACGATCCAGTTTCGATATTCTTTCTAGTTCAATATTGATTTTTTTCTTTCTTATGAGCACCTGTAGATAAAATGTCAGTTTATTTTGTAGTATTTATTGTAAGTCATAGAATAATATAAATACCCTTTTGTCTTTGTAACAGTTCATCTGTTCAATACACGTTAATACATTGCTTGCATACTTTATTGTTTGGTGCGAAAAGATGTTAGAGAAAACCTCAACCAATCTGGGATTACTTTTTTAATGTTTATTTTAACCAAATAATATTGAGAGGGAGTACCATTTTTGTGAATATAATAATTAACATTGAATTGGATGCTACTCTTATTCTTATTTCTGCAGTTGTCATAGCTTTCTGTACCATACCGGTTGTTATTTGTTGAATTGGGCAAATACCATTGTGGTAGTCACAGCCTTTTGGAAATTATATAATGCAAGTTGTGGGTTGTATTATAATTGACACATCAATTTGCCAAGCCGTGAGTTTGCTGAAGCAATCAGTGTGTGGTTATTGAACTTGGCTCTGAATGCATCTGTAAGAGAAAGGCAGGTCTGCTGGCCAAGAGAAGTGACATGGCAAAAAATGAGCCAGACAAATAATCGCATGATTCATCTGCTTTTTCTGTTTCCTAGCATGCATATTTATTGCCAAACAAGGCAATAATATTGTCAACAGTATTACTCTTCAGTCTAGTGATATTCCTAAAAACTGCCACAGTAAATTAAGAGCAATATATATGATACATTTTTGTAAATTGGCTGTTTTGCTGATGTCACACGGGGAAGTTACGCCCCCCAGTGGTTGTTCATGACACAAATAAATTGTTGAATAAATACATTTAAATTGGCATTCACAGAGCATTGAAACATAAAAAACACAACACAGGAGGTCATAAAAGGGTGATGCGTTGGAATTATGGGCTCATCATGGGCAGGAATCACTGATGAAAGCGGGATACCCTTAGACTCAATGCAATCAAAATTGAAGTGTTGTGGCTTATAGGCAATTTATTCGTTCTAATGAAAGTTAACTGACAATCATTTTAAATTTAAGTTTAGAATTTAACGACTGGACCAAAATTTTTGTAATCTTGTCTTGCAAGCATTCCCGAATTACCACCTGACAATACAATAACAACTAGAAAATTGTGGTTCATGCTTTGTTGTAATTGACATTTGACTACCATAATGACTATTTTTGTTGGTTTGGTTTTTGTATGTTGAATACACTAGTTGTTCTCAATTGTTTGTCTGTTTTGATTGAGTTACAGACCGTTAGATTATAAACAAACCATACTTAAAGAGCATCAATATAGATAGAACTCTACATCTCGTATTGTAGATTAACATTTTTTAAGGATGAGAAAAAGCTTTCCATATCACTATCTAAACTCCTAAAATGTAATCATTATATTCTATGGTAAACAAAATACTTGTCTACTGGCTGTCTTAAAATTATTCAGATCTATATTTTCCCATTTTAAAAATGTCTAGCAGACATGGCTATTCCTGTATGATGTCAGCTAGCCTGTTGGGCAAGATCAATAAAATCAGCTTCATTTACAAAATATCTCACAACCACACCCATCTGAAGCTTGCGTGAGTGATGTCCTGTTAAATTGCCTCATGTTGACTCATAGAATCATGTAGTGATCCACTGGCTTTTTGTTTCCCGAAGGTTCGAAGCAACCCACCCCAACCATCTTTTCCACTGCTCATTTTCTTTTTTGCACTCTTACTGTCTGTCTCTCACTCACAGTTTTTTGTCAGATATATTGTCAGATATATTTTTTTGCGGTGGGCCTGCCAGAGTGCGGCTCAGCTCTTACTGGAAGTGCACTTACTGCCTGGCACTTTCCTCACCTCCCTCCCTGCCTGTGAATGTGTGCGGCTGATGATCTCGGTAGCGTTTTCTGTACAACTTAGACTCTGGGGTTTAAGAGGTTTAAAATCTTCATTTTACTGTTTAACTTGTGGATCTGCTCCTTTATTTATTATCATCTTTATTTTCATAATGTATGGCATCTTTCTGTGTACGTCTCCCTCGGATCGCTCTGGCGATATGACGTTGGGCATTGCATTAAAGCCGCTGTACGCAACAGAGCAGGTGGCACGTTTAGAAATGCACCGTTACAATTTCGCGTTCCTCCAGATGTGTGTGTAGATTGTACATTTGATACATTGCGCTCGCTCCATAAGGCTGTCGAGCTTCGTGCCTGAAGACAAAGGAAAAACACGTTGCTGATGAGGCGTAGTCTCTCCTCTCGCTTTCTGCATTTGTGTGTGTGGGCAACCGTGCAGCCTTCTGCAGTTTAATTCCCACATGTATGAATATTTCTCTGATCATAACTGTTTTTATCTGACATACTGTATATTTTATGTCATATTAAAGTGATGGAGAGAATGGAAGAGATGCACTTAAGGGTTCGACTACTTGCATTTTTTCATCAAATAACAAAAAAAGAGATATATTTTTCTTTAACCTATGCTTACTTTCATCTGCATTTCATCTCTCTGTTGCTCTCTTTCGATCACACTCCGTTCTCATAGCAGTGTTTCGTCCAAGCATACACGTTGATAAATGCAAGATAAGGGTAATGGATCTACATGTTGGATTCTGCTCTCTGGTCAGTGGACTCCCTCATTAACTATACATTACTTTTAAGAGGATTATTAGCCCAGTTTCTGGACAGGATGTCGAAAGCCATCAGGAGAGTGGGGGGGAAAGCCATTACCATAATTGCATTGCGCTAGCGGAGGAGGAAAAGGAAGGATGCGGAGATGTTTAAAAAAGGAAGAAATGAGTGTGAGTGAAAGAGGAGGCTGGCAGGGATGCTGGAGGAGAAAAACGGGAGGAGGGGTGGACGGCTGTTGGAGAACGGCACATGGCTAAGGGTGAATAATGAGTTCTCCTCGAATTCCCCCCACGTCTGCGGACGGACTTGGTACGCTCCGCCTCCGACAATAAAGCAGCCCACAGTAACCCTGCTCGTGGCTCACATGTAGGTTCAGACCACTGGGCCACCGTGGGGTAAAGAGTGCATGTGGCAGACAGTGTGTAGGCCCTCTGCCTACACCGCCCCAGAGATGCACTGGCTCACCGGTCCAGGGGAAGATGACAGGGGGCAGGCGCTCTTCTCCGAGCTACTTTCACCTTCCTGCAGGTTAAGCCACATCATAAGTGAGTATCACCTACACACACGCATTTCAACATGCATTCGACCCGCTCGCACCTCCACGCATGAAATGCACAAACTACGCCTTTGTCAGGCAGTTCATCCCAGAAGACGAGACTGTCGCCTTCTCCAAAGAGTCGATGAAGATGGCGAGGAGGAAGATGATGAGGAACAGGATGAAGGCTCTCACACAGGAAGTGGTGGGGTTAGGGTGGGGTTCCTTCACTCAATTGTTCAGAAGTAAATGAATAAGGGGCATGTGTATATACATTCTGTTATGTTTCGTAAGATGTGGAGAGGGGTATTTTATTACAAATCAAATCACGTGTATTTAGTTTTTGCATGTATGGCTGTTTTTTTTTTCACTTTGTGCGTTTGATGCCAGGCTTTCATTTTTCTTCTATATATTATTGTACTTTAGCATTACATTACGTGTAATTTAAATCTGTTCAGTGCTCCGCATTATACAAATAAGAGTCGCTTGGAGATCATTTTCAAAAAGGTGTATACAGAATGACTTCTTGTATAAGATGATCTTATTGAATGACTTTATATTGCACGGCATGCTGCAAAATGCACATTATTTCTATCCAAATCAGATTTTCAGGGTATTGGCTATGTCTTGAATATTCCAGAAACCCCCCCTCTAATCGTATAAGTTAGAGAAATCCCCTTTCAACCTATGTGATGTGCACTTTGTCTGGCTGCTTTAAATGCATTGAGTTTTTTCTTTAGTCACGCTTTTTTTCACGAGAGAAGATCTGCATCTATGCGTAGTACACGTTCATTTGTCCAAAAAAACGTATCTCTTATGAAAAAGTAATTGATAGCGCGGTGTGTAATAAATATGATCTCAGTTAAGGCATGAACCAAATCACTCTGTGTATCATCACTGTGTTAAAAATGTTCCTTTTGTCAGCCGGTGGTTTTCAGAGAACGTGGATGCCTTAAGGGGGCGCTGCACTGTATCTAATGATTGGAGGCACAGTGACAGGGCAAGAAATAGAAGCAAAGACTAGAAATTAGACCTTTCATTTGCAATGTACAAATTGTAGGCAGTTGGTCATGCAAAGCTCCTGCGCCTCTGCACCTCAACCCCACCCCTCGCCTCTTGATTCTCCATCTCTGTCACTTATACTTGCTTATTCAGATGTGTCATTTAGATGCAACGTTCCTCCAATCAGAATAAATCAATCCTTATTTACAGCTGTCAGTCAGGGTAGATGTGCTGATGGGGGCTCTTGTAGATTTGGGGGGGGGGCGAGGAAAAAGCGAGAGCAGTCACGGGGGGAGGGGTGGGCAGGCTTCAACTTGGTAGATGAGGGCGTGAATAGTGATCGTGGATGTAAAATGTAACGATTTTCAAGAATGAAGTTGTGGATTCGCAATGCAATGTTAAGAAGATTTCTCAGTGCGAGGGATGTGGTTATCTGATTTGATTTGAACAAAGATGTGGTATTTCATACAGAGTAGGAATCAATATGTGATAAATGCTTTTTTAATGCTGATCCCTGCTCCTAAGATGTTATATTTCATGGGTTGTGGTTACAAGTTCAAAGGTCGCGTTTCTTTAACCCTTCAGTAGTTTTCTGTGGTCTGATGATCCTGGAAACCCAAAAGAACCAGCATCCCCTACCTACGCTTCCATCAGATACGTGTACCACTCCCTATCCCAACCCCCACTTAGCGTGTGTTGCGTATCATTCCAGCAGCGACTTTCTGCTCTGTGTTTAATCAAAATAAATGCGGGTGTGTCCTCTACCCATATGTACATCAAGTGTATTAGCGTATCTATTCGTTGCACGGAATTCTGTCAGATATTTCTAAACGTATCCTGTGCGAGGCTACTGATGTGTGCATTTTCCATCTGTGATGAAACCAAAATGACATTGTAGGCAGGAAAGAGCCAGTGCATTGAAAGACACTGAGAACGATGGTTTATAATGAGTTAAACGCAGCTGTTTGTGATTTAAAGTAACATTTTACCCAGTAACTGGGTGTATTAGTGTAAAATAAGGGTGGTCCGAAAGTCTCTGGGTGAATTTGGAGAGCCCTCCTTGAACTTTTGGTGGTACATGGTTGTCTGAAATACGCAGTACTTTCAGATCACTCTACAACGTAGCATTCCAAGTCTAGAGCCGCCATTTTGGGCGAGCGGTCTCGCAGGGTCGATTCTAAGCGCGTTTTAGCTGTGATTTTAATAATGATGGCAATTCTCCATCTCTGGCCTGTGGCGCTTTCGTCTTGGAGGAAGTATGAAGGGGGGAGAGAGAGGGAGGGCGTATGCTCTGAATGCAGAAAAGGGGAAAGTAGGTTGCAGCGCATTTAACCTCCATGACATGTCTCTCGTTGCAGGGCTTTCTGAAGAACGAGAGAGACAATGCACTGTTATCAGCCATCGAGGAGTCACGCCGCAGGGTAAGTGTCTTTCCTCACCTCTCTTTATCCATTTACATCCATTTATTCATGTATCATTTCATCTGTCAGACCATCTCATGTCCTGATGCACTTTCCACACACCATCTCATCCAGAAATGTGTTTTTAACAGCGTAGCGTAACTTCAGCGCACTACGTCCTAAATTGCGCAGTCATTTCCATTCTATGCAGTTCATCTGACGGTTCCTGTAATCCATCTCTTTCCTCGTAACAGACAGGTCGAGGGTTATTGCAGGTTGTGGCTCTATGTAGTTTTAGATCAGTGTCCTCATTCCCCCTTATTGCCTCTTCAGTTGTCAGAGAGGTAAAAACAGGCCCTTTTCACCCCTTTTTATTCCTCTCTCTCTCGGCAGCAGAGAGACACATTCTGCCAGATCAGTATCCCCTCTTTTCGCTTAGTCCACTCATCAAACCTCTCATGTAGGAAGACTGTCTGAGTACAGATGATAATTTCCTCACAGAAGTGTTACCCTCACGATGCAGATGGCCACTGCGTGATAAAATGTGTTTGGTGAAGTTCATTTGTCAAGTTTCTCTCTCTGTCGCTCTCTCTCTCATCAATTTAAACTATATAAAATAAACCATACCTACATACAAATAACCAACATATATGTTTTATATTCCTTGACTAAAACGTACACTATACATCACTTTGGTAAAGTTATTTAAACTGTATTAAATTAAGCTACTGTAAAATGATTCAGTTACTGTAAGCCATTGTGATCACGAGTGAGAACAAAAAATACAATGGATAGACAAAGGGGGCAGTTCCCCGGACAGGGATCAGTTTAAAACAGGACTAGGTGCTAATGGTCTAGTCCAACCCACCCAAAAATGAAAATTCTGTCATATAGTACTCATCCTCAAGTTGTTTCAAACCTGTATACATTTCTTTGTTCTGTTGAACACAATAAAAGATTATTCTTAGAACTTAGAACTAGAATTAATGTTAGCAACTGAGATTTCTAGTGCATCATTGACTAGCAAAGTAGGAACAATTGTATATTTGTTTCTTTTCCCTGTTAAACAAAAAATATATATTTAGAAGAACTTAGGAAAACAAAGTTCTGGGGCAATTTTGATTTCCATTTTATATCCCCTGAAAATATCAGTTTCTAACATTCTTCTAAATATATTTTTTTGCGTTGAACAGAACAAAGAAATGGATACAGGTTTGCAACAACTTGAGGGTGAGTAATTCATGACAGAATTTCCAATTTGAACTGGAGTCTAACATTAAACATTACTGTATGCATCTTGAGACAAAAAAATCACACTGATATATTTTTAAGATATCATTGCAAGTTGTTTTCGATCCATACACCTCTAACATTTCAGTTAGTCTGGGACCAGTCTTAAGCCCTATCGTGGAAACCGCCCCTAAAAGTTTTTTTCAGCAGAATTGTTCTAAGATACAGGTGGTTCCTTTGAAAAAGCTGTACAGTATGAGACAATCTTTCCTTCAGCACATAAAACCAAAGTACTCCATATCCCCCCCCAAAAAACATGTGCTGATATCATCTCATTCTTCTCCATTACGTGCCATTCCAGAATCATCTCTTCCTCTAGAGTTCAGAAGCCTTTTTAATTAGAAATCTTTCAATTATCACACGTCGACCGTCGGGACCGTGTAAAATAGACAAAATGATTCAATCAGGGTACGGGCTAAATCGGAAGTAGGCGTGAAGGCAGACCCAGATAGCGGCACAGTTTCATTAGAAGGGCCTCCATGCAACCAGGCGTTAGCGGGCCAGACCCAGTTTGCGGGTTCTCTTGTTCCTTGTCCCTCGGAGAGACAGTTGAGGTGGGATAGGGGGATGGGTGAAGATCGTTGTGCCTGTTAGGGCTTATCAGGCACAGTGTGCTTCCATATCCAGTTTGCTGCCTTCTCGCACCACTAGCTATTTTTAATGCGTCACATGTTGGGTAACCTATATATTCACAGAGGGGATTGTAGTTTTGTGTTTTTTACCCACGGTCCATATCATTTAGTTTTCTTCGTGTGATTCAGACCCCTGTCCACCATGTTATTCACGCTGTCGCTCTGTCTCGCAGACGTTTCTGTTGGCGGAGGAGTACCACAGAGACTCCATGTTGGTGCAGTGGGAGCAGGTGAAGCAGAGAGTCTTGAACACCCTGCTGGGAGCTGGAGAAGATGCACTGGACTTCAGCCAGGAAGTGGAGGTCTGAGGAACAAACCCGACACGCTGAACACAACACAGAACACACATGTGATAATATGAAAAAACACACGTAGCTTATTTTACAAGTCGTTGCAATGGATCGCAAGCGTTCGCATTTAACATAAGGAGCTTGTGTTCAGATCCGTTGGCTCGATACACGAAGCCTGTGGCTACGTGGGGCCTGGATCTCGCCGTCTGTGAAATCTTATCTGCCGTGCGCTTTACAGACAAGCTTTTAGTTATTTTCAGACAGGAACGTATAGACCTGATAATGTTAAATCATCTCAGAAGATAACATTTTCACAAATGGATCCTAAAATCGGAAGTCTGTTATCTTGGCACCACCAGCCTCGCCGAATTGAATTGCCAAAATATTGATTATTTTAAAGACGTTTCAAACTGCCAAAGATCACTAGGTGTAGCTGTGTAAGCATGTGTTTGGAATGTATTTACGTCATATATAAATATTCCTATAAATTCCTGTTTTGGAAAAATTTAAGTCAAAACTTTGCTTTAATGAAAAAATATACTTTGAAATATCCAGTGGCTGGTTTATGTTCATATGTTAATGGTGTTCAAGCGAAAATAACATTCTCGTGTGCCATAAATATAACATGACATAACAGTTTTTCTCCTATAAAATTAAGTTTTGTTACGGTTTTTATCGTATTTAAAAATTTGTGGAAAACATTCCATGTATAATAGACATTATATATATGAAAAATCCCTAAAAAATAACTGTAATTCTGTAAAATGACAGTGTAGACATTAAAAGAAGTAGTATTTGGATTTGTCTTATGGTGAGACAGCAAAAATTCTGAAAAAAGTAACAATGAAGATAAATCTCTCTTATGCTCTTTTATACTATAAATGTGAATAATGAATAATATAAATGCTTTATTATTAACCGTTTGTTTTCTGCATTTGTACTATGTCACACCATTAGGGAGCATGTATGGTATTTGTCAAGTCCCGATTTTTCGTTGTTGTCAACATTTCGTTAGTTAGGCGAGAAAGATGCATAAAGAAACCATCAAACATTGAGGATGACAAGCTCTACTGCTGAATAATATATACAAAAAACATGCATCTTCTATTTTTGCGTAAGTAAAACAATAGTCTGTCTACACTATACACTGTCAGTCCTTTTCAAAAGACAAAATCTCATAACATTTGTTTAAGTCTGCCATTTGTTGTTCTACAAAGGATACAAGTGTATTGCTTGTGTATATTTGGCACTCATGTTTGTATGCTCTAGGAGATTTTTGACTGCTGTCCTGCTACTTTAATTATTAAACAGCAGTAAAATTTTCCATGTGTGACCTGCTGTTCACTTCCTATGCCAGGAGCTCGCTCTCCCCTGCACCACCAGCCTGGGTCGTCACTCCCCATCACATAGTCACGCAAACCCCAATGGTTTCTTACCCTGCTGTTCACAGAATTTGACTACCCAAGCGTGTGTGTGTGTGTGTGTGTATCTGAGAGAGCGGGTGTTGCTTATGCGTGTGCTTTTAAGATCTCCCTAATTCGATTCAAGAACCGTATACTTTATGAATTTCAACTCTTCCTTGGTGAAACATTTTTCTTATATAAAAAAAGAATAAAATCTTGGTCATATATAGGATGTGAGTTTTGCGTGTGTATAATGTGTGTGCATATACTGTGTGCTCTCAAGCGTTAGATATGTTCTTCACAATAGCTTCACGCTACATTGGTCGGTGCATTTAGATTTAACCTAACTGTCTGAGATAAACTGAGGCTTGTGCACTTGTCAAGCCCACACTTAAAAGACACACACACACTCCTACACGTTAATACTCTTGTGCTGTGTAGACGTTGTTTGTGCTGTAACTAAACTGTTGATGTGTGTTCACCCCACAGCCGAGTTTCGTGAGCGAGGTGGGCGTTCCTGGACGCAGTGCACTTGACAGTGTGGAAGTTGCCTATAGCAGACAGGTTTGTAAAAAACACAGATGTACAACACACACAAATCAGTGATTGTTGTTTTATATTCATCTCTTCTCTTAAGGATCTGTAGCTGTATTGAGATATTTCGAAGATTAATTGTCTTAGTATTTTTTCTCTTTGAAAATATAGCTTATTTCACTTTATTCAACCTTATTATAAAGTGTTACCTAAATAATTTTAGCAATATATACTATATCATGTTTTATCACAAAAGAAGATAAAAAATAAACCGTATAAGTGGTTTGAAATTGAATAAGCCCAAATATTGGCTGACAAATACTGATACAGTATATATACTATATTATAGATTTAGACCAATACAGATCACCAGTGCATCCAGTTTATTCTTGTGTTTAATACATGTATGTAAACCACACACTCTAGCTCACTCCTGCCTGGTTAGCGAGACATGAGAATAAATGGGTCGTGTTATGTGAGCCAAGCTCAATTGATTCAGGAGATTGATTAGCTGGAGCGAAACATGATGGGTTTGCTCCCAATCTACCCACAAAGGGGAGGGCTGTCTCTCACTGTCTCCTCTTTTGTTCTCCTTTTTGTCTGATCTCTCAATTGGCCTTGCGTTCTCCATTTCATAATGTGTCGCCACATCGCCTGCGGAGTCATCTTCCTGGTCTTTGCGCTTTTTTTCGAAGACCTTCTAAATGTTTTTATTGTCTTTGTTTTGTTCTTCATCATCCATCACTTCACCTCCAGATCATAGCCGTCCATCCAACTTTCCAGACCTCAGACCGGCATGCCATTCAGCCTTTCTCAGTGTTTTTTTCTTCCTTTAGATCTACATCTTCAACGAGAAGATTGTAAATGAACATCTTCAGCCCAATCTGGGAGATTTCTGTGCCTCGGTTGCCGAAGGCCTCGATGATAAGGTATGTTGTGGTCTGCCTCTGTCTGACATCCAGTGTTTTTGTTTCAGACTCTGTTGCAGTTCGATTTTTTTACAAAGGTGGTAATCATGATTTTCATAGCGGTGTTTGTACGTGTTTGTAGAATGTGGCGGACATGTGGCTCATGGTGAAGCAAATGACAGATGTTTTGTTGGTGCCGGCAAAGGACACGCTGAAGAGTCGAGTGTCTGTTGACATGCAGATGGCCTTCGTTCGACAGGCCCTGCAGTACCTGGAGAATAGGTGAGACGAAAAAGACAAGATATAGAGAGATGTTTGAAGAAATCAATCTGTTTAGTGTTCTACCCCGACAAGCCTATATATGTATAAAATAATTTTGTCATTTTAAATAAACGAAAAATATGTTTTAAATGCAGAATCCTCTGTCTTCCATTACATATCACTGTTGCATCTGGCAATAACGTGATGAAGATACCTTTGAAACATGTTCTTTGTCAGTTTTTGGAAAGGAAGGGGTGGAGTGAGCCATTGGTTGCAAATTGCAAACCGGAACGCTAGATGGCGCTAAATTTCATACACTAGACCTTTAATTGTAATTCTTGTGTCTTTTTTCTACAGCTATAAAAATTACACCATGGTCACTGTATTTGGAAACCTGCACCAGGCTCAGCTGGGAGGAGTGCCTGGCACTTATCAGCTTGTTTGCAGCTTCCTGAACATAAAGCTACCGACCCAACTGCCAGGCATGCAGGTACCACAGCCACATGGCACGGACAAGATATTTTCTGAAGTGACCTGCTCTGAATACGGTTCAGCAGAGTTAGTTTAGACTTCAAGTAAAAAGTGGGTACACGCTATGTTGCCTGAATGCAAATGTTTGCGCATATGTGCAACAGGACGGCGAAATAGAGGGACATCCCGTGTGGGCTCTGATTTATTTCTGCCTGCGTTGTGGAGACCTGTCGGCGGCCATGCAGGTGGTGAACAGGGCACAGCATCAACTCGGCGACTTTAAAATCTGGTTCCAGGAGTACATGAACAGCCCCGACCGACGGTGAGAATGCAAATGCACGAGGCAAAAACTAGATCACATCCTATGAGGACGATTACCCTTCTGTCTTCTGTGCACTTGACCTAGCTTGACCTTTTCTTAATCTATGTGCTGCAAGTTCAGACTGGTGTGATTTTTATGTAGTGATACGGTGTGTTGTCGTACTCAGTCTTTCTCCAGCCACAGAGAATAAACTACGTCTTCATTACCGGCGTGGGCTGCGGAACAGTGCAGATCCGTACAAGCGTGCTGTCTACTGCCTCATCGGTAAATGCGACATTGCTGACAACCACGGAGAGGTGGCGGATAAAACAGAAGATTACCTTTGGCTCAAGGTGAGAGAAGACACACAATGCAAACGCACAAATGCTAGTTACATACACAGAAAAGTGTGTTTGATCAAGGTCAGCCAACGCAAATAATTTTTTTTTCATATACATAATTGATTTTATTGTGCATCATTTATATACAAAACACCAAAGTCTTTCAGTCACTTTTGATTCCTCTTGGATGTGCTGACGTTTTTGCAGTTTATTTGTGTGTTTGACCAACGACTGCGCTGTTCAGAATAGTTAATCTGAATGGATCTGGCATTGATGCAGCTGCTCGTCATTTTGAGCCATGTCTTGTGTCTGTTCCAGCTGAATCAAGTGTATTTTGATGAAGATGGCAGCAGTTCTCCTCAGGACAGAATGACTCTGGCCCAACTGCAGAAACAACTATTGGAGGACTATGGTGAGAAGCACAAAACATTATTATGTACAATGAAACATATTGAAGTTTTAGCAACTGAATTTTTCCACTTACATAGGTTTTTTCACAATATTTATTTCAAAAACATATTTTTATTTATATTTACTCGAAAATATTTTAAAATGGCTTAGAGCAGACTTTTTTATTCACCGTCATCTGTTGCAAAACCTGTACATCACGCTTTCTTCTTTGGACCACAAATGAATATATTTTGTTTCCGTACAATAGATGTCAGGCAATGGTTTCTCTTACAAATATCTTCTTTTGTGGAAAAAGGATATCTTATAGGTTTGGAATGACATGACAGTTTTCCCAAAAGTTAAAATCCGTTAATCATTAATTTTATTCACTGTCACTTTAATCTGATAAACGGGCATAGTCATTGACTTATAATTAACTAGTAACCAACGCTAGTGAATAATACTAGTTACAAAATTCCTCAACGTTTGTTGCTGTGTGTAAAGTAATTTCTAAATGAGTCAGACTTGGGTCAATTCATTTTACGGAGCCAATCAATTATCCCGTTTATCTGCTGATTTACTTCAGTCCTACAGGAAGAGAATTAAATGGTGTCTGAAAGAGCAGGAAGTTTGTCAGTATGCAAAACCCAGCCATTCAGTCTCTGCCAGTGTGCCTGGCCCAGATAAAAGTGCATGTCATTGTGCTGTTTTCTCAAGGCTTAAACTTCTCCTCGCCCGATTTTGAAAAGGCATCCGCTTATTTTTTTCCACCTGCCTGATGAGTAAGTCTTATCTCGCCCGCGCTCCTCCAGTACACCACATTAAAGACTCCTTCTGTCTCGCTGATAAGACTCCTTCACTCCCAGCTGTGCTGCCATTACGCTCATTGCAAAGTCGCAGCGGGTCTTTTCAGCGTCAGTTTTAACGGCAGTTTAAATGAGAGGGGATTATTTCATCTCATGCAAATGGGAATGAAACGGCCTATTTAAGCACTTCACAGCTGAGGAAGATTTATGTGGAACCCATTCCACGCTTAAAGAAGCGTTCACATTCCTTAAGTTGCAAATCCCTCCCATTTGAGTGTTGTACATATGTGATTTATATTATTATTCTAAGTTGTTAAAGCCAAAGACTTGTGAATGTTTTTGCACACCGATTAGAACACAATTTTTATTGTTTTCAGGTGAATCTCATTTCTCGGCAAGCCACCAGCCCTTCCTGTACTTCCAGGTACTTTTCTTGACTGCGCAGTTCGAAGCAGCCATAGCGTTCCTCTTTCGGGTGGAACGTCTGCGCAGCCATGCCGTCCATGTGGCTTTGGTGCTGTTCGAACTCAAACTCCTTCTTAAATCCTCGGGCCAGAGCGCACAGCTTTGTAAGTTACAATTGTCAATTTCTGAATATTCAGTTTTCACTCCAGTCAATTGGATTCATTCATCAATGATCTTGTAAAAATGACTGTGATTTGTTGCTCTCAGTGAGTCAGGAGGCTGCAGATCCACCAATGGTGCGACGGCTTAACTTCATCCGACTTCTGATGCTCTACACGCGCAAGTTTGAATCCACTGACCCACGGGAGGCTCTTCAGTATTTCTACTTCCTCCGGTATGCTGGTCCTTATATCACTGTTGGCTCACACTGGGTAACATACTGAAATTTCTTCCCACATACTCTAGAACAAATGTATAGTACAATGCAATGTAATTCGCATGGAATAAAAGCGTCTGCCAAATGCATAAATGTAAATGTAGAAATAGCTGATCTCAAATCAGTCACCTCTTTTAGCAGCTTAAGATGCGTGAATCTGTTCTTCAGCTTCTTTTATGATTGGCAGCTGAACCTGAAGTCATTTCAGGTTCACTGAAAGTACTAAACAGAAGTCCCTCTCGGAGAAAAGATTAATATGTCATGAATAACTCAGAACCTTCCACGAATGATTCATGAATAATTAAACCAGTTTCATGCACGCTGAAAATTCGTTGCTAAAACGTCCCCATTGTTTTAATAGACCTCACAGCAGTTGTTACAAAAAGGGAATGATTGATCTTCTAAAAGCCCTTTTATCTTCCAGTTTGTGGGCGTATCACAAAGCGAACACATTCGTCCGCAGTCAGTAGTGTTTTCATGCTGCAACTGCCATCATTACCACAAAGCGGCAATTATTGATCTGCTCTTCTCTTCTCTGATTGGCCACAGGAACGAGAAGGACAGTCAAGGAGAAAACATGTTCATGCGCTGCGTCAGCGAGCTGGTCATCGAGAGTCGCGAGGTAAGAAACCTGAACAAACTTTAGGAAGGAAGAGTGAATAAGTGCATTGTTTCTCATTTCTGTCAATGTTTAACTATCTCATTAGTTTGAAATGCTTCTTGGAAGACTCGAAAAGGATGGAAGCAGAAAGGTGGGCATGTTTTCTACACTTATACTTACACAAACACTTAATAGACCTTTTTTCACTGTGCTGTTTTAGCATAAAACGTTGTATTGTCTCAAAGGACACAGTCTTCTTATTCATTCTCATCGCAACACAATTGTGCATTCAGAGTTGTGCTCGCCTATAAATGATGTTTATGTGAATCCCTTCAGCCTGGTGTGATTGATAAGTTTGCCGGAGACACACGAGCCATCATTACTAAGGTGGCCTCAGAGGCTGAGAACAAGGGTTTGTTTGAGGAGGCTGTCAGACTGTACGAGTTAGCCAAGGTAAGCTAAGCTACGTCGTGACATGACATCGGGTTTTTACACTGGAAGTTAAGAGTAGAGGTTTACCTTATGTCTGAAATCTTGTGTTTTTTTCTGCCAGAACCCTGACAAGGTTTTAGAGCTTATAAACAGATTGTTGAGTCCAGTTATCGCTCAAGTCAGCGAACCCCAGTCTAACAAAGAGCGACTCAAAAACATGGCGGTGGCTATCGCTGAACGGTGAATGTTTTTACCCCTTATTTTATACATCATCATCTGGTGTTTGGCCCTGTCGATTGTTGAATGAAAATCTTTGTTTTTATTGTGAGCACAGCTATCGTGCTAATAGTATATCTGGGGAGAAATCTGTGGACAGCACATTCTACCTGCTTCTGGACCTGATGACGTTCTTTGATGAGTATCACGCTGGTCACATTGATCGAGCCTATGACGTAAGTCCTCTTTAAGACCCCCTATTGATGATGGGTCAATACTGCCATGTGTTTAACCATTTCCAACCCATTTGTTTTGCTCTGTCAGGTGATCGAGAGGCTAAAGCTAGTTCCTTTAAATCAGGACAGTGTTGAGGAGCGGGTCATGGCCTTCAGAAACTTAAGTGATGAGGTAAGAAATTTGTCCACAAACTTTGCTTAACAGATTGAAAACGAATCTTAATAGATGAGATCTTCATTGTGACATTCTCTGCATCGTGTCATTATCTTTCTGCAGGTCAGACATAATTTGTCAGAGGTTCTTCTTGCCACAATGAATATTCTGTTCACACAATACAAGCGTCTGAAGGGGGCAGCAGCAGGCACACCAGGAAGACCACAGCGTACACTAGAGGACAGAGACACTGTAAGACTTAACGTTTTTGCGAGGTTTTTTAATAATCTCAGCATTGACCATTATTCGCTGGACATTAGACATATATTATGAAATTCCTGTTAATCCTGATTTATAAGATGTTCCAACCACCTGCAGTTTGTCATGCTGTTGTATTTGTTTGCGTTTTTTGCAGATGCTGCGCAGTCAAGCCCGAGCACTTATCACCTTTGCAGGGATGATTCCTTACCGGATGGCCGGAGACACCAATGCCAGACTGGTTCAGATGGAGGTCTTAATGAACTGAGATGCTTTACCCCACCTTTTCCAGCAGCTCCCCTTTTCATTGTCCTCATTCCATTATTATTTGTTGTCAATTTGTGTTTTTCTTTTTTTCATTATGTGAAATAAAAATATTAAGTTCAGTTTTGCTTGTTTCCTTGTTTTTTAATTTGACATTTTGTTGTTGTCTTGTCCTGCCATTATCTTTCCTTTAGTTGAGTTTATTCAACTTGCATGCTTCCTTTGTTTAAAACATTTAGTCTGGTTTGTAGGTTATTTGTAATTGAATAGATTTATAGCATCAATTTTAAGAGCTTATGGATATTATTTTATGGCATTACAAACAGTGAGATTAGTCACGGTAGAGTTGGTGGCTACCAGCAATCTACATTGTACTAAATTTGAGGTTTTAATGGCTAGTCATAGACATTTTTTTGTGTGTAATATACTTTTTTATTCTTAAAACTGTTAATTTAAATTAATTCTTCACAAATCAATTAAACCAAAAACTTCATTCGTATTAAAGTGAGGAATCCCTCTTTATTTACTTGACTCATGAAACACCAAAAAGTGGCTTTTTCAGCGAGCGTGCTGTAAGAGAGAGCAGGATTGTGTTTGAGTGTGATATTGGGGTTCTCTCAGCAGATGGTGGGTTATGAGGAAATGCCTGTAGAGAACACAGATGGACATGTGGGGGCTTCATCGCACCCGGTTGGAGTATCTTTTTCAGCTCCCTCTAAGCTCTGCATTGCATTTTTAACTGTAATTGCATCTGGAACTGTGGCAGATAAATAATAGTGTACATCTTTAAATGCTAGGTGCTGGAGTCACTCTGACTCACTGTTTAGAGATGTTTCAACTCCGCAGTCCCTCCTTCGAACTCTTCTGCAAAACCCAATCTGCTTTATAAAACTGTCCTGATGTTGGAGATGAAGACTAGGAGAGCAGATCCATCTTCACACCGTGTGAGGTGTGCGTGCTGCAGCTGGTGTTGTGAATCAGGCCGATGTCACACGTCCGCGATAACCCGGCTATTTCACAACACCAGGGTGGCACCACACCGCTGCCGACAGAGAGGAGCTCAACCCCAGATGACTCCTATATTAATCAATTAATCTGTCTCTGTATACGTGTATGTCTATATACAGTAATGTGAGAAGGTCACTTAAAATGATGGGTAAAGTGTTTTAAAATAAAACTGCCGAAGATTAAGTTTCTGTTTGTTGAATATATGTGTATATTTCTGTATACAAACAGAATCTGATGACTTAATGTATTGGTATAAAGCTGCTGATCTCATTCACTCTTAATGGTTGTGTTAAATATGAAATTTTATTGGTTCATTTAAACCAACTGTTTGGTTTGTCCATATTATGTCTAATGTTTCAAAACTAAATGTGACCCTGTACAACAAAACAAGTCTTAGGGTAAATTTTTCGAAATTTAGATTTTTACATAATCTGAAATCTGAATAAATAAACTATTGATGTATCAGTTGTTAGAATAGATACAGCTGTTTGAATCTGAGAGTGCAAAATAATCAAAATATCGAGAAAATTGCCTTTTCTTAATCAGAGGGACTGTAGCAGCCCATCCACTCACAAAAAAGTTTTTATGTATTTAAGGTAGGAAATTTACAAACTTTCTTCATGGAACGTGATCTTTACTTAATATCCTAATGATTTTTGGCATTAAAGAAAAATCAATAATTTTGACCCATATTTGTCTTTTACTAAAAAGTTTCCCTTGCAACTTGAGACAGGTTTTGTGATCCAGGATCACAAATATTGAAATATTGTAATAAGGTTAACCCTACACTTTTGGCAGGATTGTCTGTTGAAATCTAAATTTCTATTTCACTTGAATCATGACTTATACGTAAGAGAATAATTAATTGGAGTAACATCCAACCAAAAGACTTTAATTTCAATTTGATGGCACCTAACAGCCATGTTATGAGAATCCCATTTCAGGCAACGTGAGGATTTCAAAATGACCATTTAGTAGTTGGTTTTCTGTTTAAGCTATCTCTCTCTATTAATAGAAGTTTAATGAAAACCTTGCTTCAAAGGAGAGCACCTGTGGGTACGTTTGTTGGATCTGCGCTAATTACATTGAGAAGGCTCCACCTTTGGGGCTTCCAGAGCAATTTCTGCAGAAATAATGACTAAACCCCAAGCTGCATCTTGGGTCACATGAATTGGCGGACATTTGTCTTTCAGTTAATGAGGAACTGCCATTGAAATGATCAGTCGTTGCTCGAGGCAAAAGTTGTTCAGATGGAACCCCGCTCATGATGGGTTATATTTAGCAACTGAATGAAGGTCACTATAGGTTGGAATTTTTGGTGATTGAGACGACTATACTGTCTGCTTCCAACCATATCGGCGTATATAATCTTGGTTTACATTTTTTTACTAGTGATGGAAATTCAATTAAATAATATACATTTAAATGCAAATGCTAATTTTCTTAAGTTGCCTGTGTCTCAGATATTTCCCTGGAAGAAAAAGACGAAATCTCACAAATGTCTCCATTAAAGTTTCAGAAATTATTCCAACAATATCATTAACTCTGCTCAGATTTGCAATCGATATTTTGTCAATATATTTAGATATTTCAATTTGACATTTCTCAGCAAATTTACCTAAATCAGATTTGTATTCCACATTTATTTTAGTTCGTTACTCTTATTGTATTTTAACAATTTGCTGCTGTCCTTCTGAAACCTCACATCTCATATCTTTTTGCCATGAATCATTATTATTTACCCTTTATGTTTGTCACTAGGTTTTGCAAGTATCTAACCAATAAAAACTTTTAAAAAGTGCTTGTCAACTTTGGCAACACAGTATTTGTTTCATTTAAAACGTACATTGTGTTTTCAATGTCCTGGAAAACAGCAAAATTGGACATCAGAGGTTTTGGAAGGATAACGACCAATTGTCTTTTTTTTGTTCCCCTTTAGCTATTTTAGGCAAAACATCTTGACACATAAACACAGCAAAACATAAAAAATCTAATTTATTCAGGTGTCAATTCTACAGACTGCAATCGACCTTGAAACCTGTGTCAAGGATATCTTGCCAAAGATCTTTGTCATTACATGTTCTCATGATGTTTACAAGCCGTACAAGCTCAAGGCCCTAAAGCGACAATTAAAAGTTAATGACCGGTAAAAAGCTCCTGAATATGTTATCAGACTACTTAAACATTCAAATGAAGTTCCTTCCGGCTCAGGTATAATATAACCCTCGGTACCTCATGCGGCTTTTATTCAGTTAATATACTTATGGTGGAGATACCACAGGCCAATGAAGGGATGAATCTGACAACAACCAGAACCCAATTCCCAGTGTCTACACTGAACAACGGAGACCAGCGTAAATTTAGTTTGGGAGGATGTAGCAGTTACGATACAGACAGCATCGTTTCCAACAGCTCTGGGGTCTTTTCTGGATATGACACGTTGGATGCTCCACCGAATTATGACTTCTATACCAACACTGAAGTTTTTGGAAGAGCAAAGAAATCAAGACCTTCTCTCTTTCAGCTTCACTCCAACCCTCAGGTAGGAACAGAAATTGCACTTAAAGGGACAGTTCACCCAAAAATAATAATTCTGTCTTCATTTTTTCATCCTCATATGGTTTAAAGTCTGTACGACTCTTTCTTGTGCAACACAAAAGAAGATATTTAAAGAAATGTCTCGCTGGTGTCCACACAATGGAAGTCAATGGGGGCCAGCGTTGTTTGGTTACAATACTAACATTCATCAAAATATCTACTTTTGTGTTCTGCAGAAGAAAGTCATACAGGTTTGCGTCTGATTATATGTTTGAAGATTTTTTTTCCAGTGAACTGTTCCTTAAAGTAGCCGGATTGCTAAATAAATTAAAATATCAGACAAATCAATATGTGGAACATCATCATAACGGACTTTGATAAATTTAATTTAGATTTAAGTTTATTGAGCTTATTGAAGTTTTTCCCCAGGATGACCCCTCTCCACCTCCGCTATATGAGGAGAACAGTGAGGACAAGGCGAGTCCAGAGGAAGATGAACTGGCAGAACCTCCACCTGAACCAGCTCGCTTTGGTTGGGCTCAGGGAGTCCTGGTAAAATAATTGACAAAGTTTGCATGCTTTGTGAAGTACAGAGTGATGTACAGTAGTCTATAGATATGAGCCAAGTACAAAACATCTGTAGATTTTCTGCTACTTTGAATGCAGTCTGCTTCAACAGTAGGGCTGTGTTTTTTAACTCTCTGTAGATCCGCTGTATGCTTAATATCTGGGGAGTTATTCTGTATCTGAGGCTTCCATGGATCACAGCTCAAGCAGGGATTGGTGCGTCAATTTTTGTTTTTATCTATTTGAGTTTAACGTTTTGGTGTGTTTTTTACTTAAATAGGCTCTTATTCAGTTGTTCTAAAAAACCCTCAGGGCTATACTATCATTTATTGCTGGGATATACTTGTGTGTCTATGTGATCCTCTTCAAGTGAACATGTTCCGCTTTCTCATCTGTAAGGTTTGACATGGGTTATAATCCTGGTTTCCTCCTGTATTACCGGCATCACTGGACTGTCCACATCAGCTATTGCCACCAATGGCAAAGTTAAAGGAGGTAAAGCTTATAGTAAATTTGCCTAAAATTGGAATGTAAAAAATGTTTACCTGTAAAGAAAAGTTAGAGATTTATCTATATCTTTAAGTATTATTGAGAATGAAACAAAAAAGTTAACTTCAAAATGTAATAGAGAAAAATAAAAGATTGGTCGGTACTATCGTTTATAAGAATGTAAGTTATTCACAAAAACCAACATTACACTTAATGTACATTAGTGGTCTGTGGAAAACTTTGCAAAAATTCGAATTTTTGTGTGATATTACATCAGATTGTACCTCTAAATTACTTTAATTATAACACAAATACTCAATATAAATGTGTATAATATGAATACTATATATTAATACAATAATAAGGTATGTAAAGAAAAATGACTGAAATATGCGGACTGCCTTAAAATTTTTTCATTTCATTTCTTCAGGTGGAACATATTTTCTTATCTCTCGTAGCTTGGGCCCAGAGCTCGGTGGCTCAATCGGACTTATATTTGCGTTTGCCAATGCTGTTGCCGTGGCCATGCACACCGTGGGCTTTGCTGAAACAGTCCAGGCTCTCATGCAGGTGGGTTATATAAGCCCAGACTATACAGAAATCTTTTAGTTTGCTTTAAAGAGATAGTTCACCCAAAAATGAAAATTCTGTCATCATTTACTCACCTTCGAGTTGTTCCAAATCTCTTAAATGTCTGTCTTCTGATGAACAGAGTGAATGATGTTTGGAAGAATGTTTATGACCAGACAGATTTTGCCCCCTATTGACTACCATGGAAAAAAAAATTACAATGTTAATCAAAAGTGCCCCCCAACTGTTTCCTGTACATTCTTCAAAATGTCTTATTTTGTGTTCAACAGAACAAAAAAAATGATAGAGTAATTTCTCCTACTATGGGAGTCAATGGGGGGCAAGATCTGTTTGGTTAAAAGCATTCTTCCAAATATCTTTCTCTGTGTTCATCAGAACAAAAAAATGTACACAGATTTGGAACAACTCGAAGTGAGTAAATAATGATTTTTTAACAACTCTGTAAGCTTACATCCAGAAACAGATTGGAAGTAAGAAAAATATTTTCTATGATAGAGTTCACTGAAAGTTAACCTACTTTTCTTTTTTTTTTTTAAATAAGGAGAATGAAGTTAGCATGGTAGACCAGCTGAATGATATCCGCATCATCGGTGTGATTACTGTCACCTGTCTGCTGGCCATCTCAATGGCTGGAATGGAATGGGAATCAAAGGTTTGTCTCTAAAACAGAAAAATTTTAGGCAAATTTGATCAATAACATAAACCATACCCTTGAACCTTTATAGCAAAGTGACATACAGTATATGAATCCACCTTGGTTTTTGTTTCTTTCTCAGGCCCAGGTCTTGTTCTTCTTGATCATCATGATCTCGTTTGCCAGTTACATAGTTGGTACCATCACCCCATCAACTCCAGAGAAGGAATCCAAAGGATTTTTCAGCTACAAAGGTCAGACTGCAATGTAACCAATTGGCTAACAAATACACTCTAGTATCCTCAACACTGTACCTGTATGTTCTTCACAAAGCGTTTCAATTTGTATCCGATAGCTGATATTTTTGCGACAAACTTTGTGCCCGGATGGCGTGGTCCGGGGGGCAGTTTCTTTGGCATGTTTTCCATCTTCTTCCCCTCAGCTACGGGCATCCTTGCGGGGGCCAACATCTCTGGAGATCTCAGGGCAAGTTTAGCTCAGAATCCTATGATGTTTCTTCCAAAGTGATGTATCACATTCCATATTTATGGGTTATCAAAGCTATAAAATCTTTCTATTGTATACACAAAACCTCCAATAGGAACCCAATGTTGCTATACCTCGTGGTACAATGCTGGCTATTTTTTGGACCACTATATCCTACCTCATTATCTCAGCTACTATTGGTGAGTGTCATAAACTACATTTCCCAAGCCAGTGTTTTATTATTAAACTTATTATTTATTGATTTCTGAATTGATGGCCAGTGCATTATAATTATTTATGAGTTGATTTCATTCTATTATTCCTTAGGCCATTGCGTGTACTAACTATTAACATTTCCATTTGCTTTGCTGTTCAATTGCACTTCAGGCTCCTGTGTAGTGCGAGATGCCTCTGGTTTAAATGAATCCTTCATTCCGACTGTGCTTCAAGGGGAATGCTCTGGAGTGGCCTGCAACTATAACTGGAACTTCAGTGAATGTATCGCCAACAATACCTGTCCTTATGGACTCATTAATAATTACCAGGTGATGCAAATGCTCATTAAATGCTGCTTTGTCAACGACTTGTCATTGGAAAGTTACGGAGCATGACAGAAACAATTATTTCTCTTAGATATATTATAACCTGTTATTTAAACATAAAACAAATAAATCAGTTGTGGATAAGCTCTGTTGCATTACTTTGTGGTGCTAACTCATGTTACAACACAGGTTTGAATTTGGCTCACGTTATTTCCCATTTCCTATATCTTTTCCCAATCATTTCATGAGCAAAAAATAAATCAAATCAACATTAATAGAAAAATGAATCCAAATGTAATAAATTAATAAAACAAATATGAATAGGTAATTGTTTTTCATATTTATTTGTGATCTAAATTTAATATGAAAAAGAATAACAACAAAATAGACAGATATCACAGATAGTAGAGAAACAAACAGATAACAACAAAATCACATTCAATCAGATGATAAACAAAGCATGGCGAATATTAACCAAACAACAAAGAAATGTTTAAAAAGCAGAGAAGGTAAAGTTGTTACACTTAATAACTAAGTGAATAGGTTTTTAAGTTTATTTGTAAGTTGTGTTCACAGAAACAATATGTTCTTCTGTTTTGTTTTACAGACTATGAGCTTGGTGTCTGCATGTAGTCCTCTCATCACTGCTGGCATTTTTGGAGCCACACTTTCATCAGCCTTGGCTTGCTTGGTGTCCGCCCCCAAAGTTTTCCAGGTAATCGTCTGCTTGCATAATCGTCCGATTATATGGAACAACAATTTTCTTGCATCTCACCACATGTGTGCTTGTTCCCAGTATGCTATGTTTGTATTTTAGGATGATGGTTAATTAAACATTATGTCCTTTCTTTTTCGTTTTATTTCCATGCCTTGTCTCATTAAAGTGCCTCTGCAAGGACAACCTGTATCCAGGCATTGGATTTTTCGGCAAAAGTTATGGAAAGAATAACGAACCATTGAGAAGCTACCTGCTAGCATATGTCATTGCTATATGCTTCATTCTTATTGGTAGGCTACCAAACATAAAATCAGATATAAAAAGCATGTTTAATTTGATTCGAGGAATTTACAGCCAACTGTCCTTACGTGTGTATTTCAGCTGAGCTAAACACCATTGCTCCCATCATTTCCAACTTTTTCCTCTGCTCTTACGCCCTTATCAACTTTAGTTGCTTCCATGCCTCCATCACTAACTCACCAGGTGAGCACTTCCATCATCCGTCTTTTGAGGATCAAGCTAATAGTTTTTAATGTGATATTTACAAATCATCATTTCTAAATGAATTTTAATGATCTTATTTGCCTTCTGTGAAACACAATAGCATTAAAACCATGGCTAAGTGTTCATTAAAACCATGATAAGCTAGTCAATAATGGGACACTGTTTGCAGCCAGTTATTCAGCATTATTAGGAATCAAAATGTAAAATTCTTTGTGTCTGGGGCTATTTGTGATTCAAGTAATTAAAACGAGTTCACAGCTTAATAAATGACAATTCTGTTACCATTTACTTGCCCTCTTGTCATTTCAAACCTGTATGACTTTCTTTCTTCAGCAGAACACGAAAGAAGATTTTTTTAAAGAATGTTGGTCACCAAATAAACGGTGGTACCCATTGACTTGCATTGGTTTTGTGCCTTAACGGTAGGGGTACCGCCGTTGTTTCTTTCGTGTTCTGCAGTACTGTACTGTACTCGTACTGGTTTTAATTGAATAGAGAGTGATACCTGATGTCAGAATTTACATTTTTGGGTGAACTCCCCCTTTAACCTCTAAGTGTTCCTCATTGTCCCTGTTTGCGCGCAGGATGGCGTCCAACGTTTCGATTCTACAGCAAGTGGTTGTCTTTGCTAGGAGCAGTGGTTTCTGTGATTATCATGTTTCTGTTAACCTGGTGGGCCGCTCTTATAGCCATTGGCATTGTCATCTTTCTGCTAGGATATGTGCAATATAAGAAGCCCTGTAAGACACACTCTCTTACTACATTAAAAATTGATCAGTCCAACCAAAAATACATTTAATATTACAAAACTATCACTATGTGTGTGACTATATAGCAATTTCGTGTTTATACATTGCAGCTGTCAATTGGGGCTCATCAGTGCAAGCCAGCACATACAAGATGGCGCTATCTCACTGTATAGGTCTTAACCAGGTGGAAGACCATATAAAAAATTACAGGTAAATAACCCCAAGACCACCTCACGGTACACCATTCCCTCTATCTTTCCCCCTCCATGATGTTGTTTGTTTTCCCATTAGGTTTTGCACAGAAATCTTTTTAATCAGGAATGTGTTTGATCTGCTCTTTCTATCTGCTCCTGCTTGTTCTTTCATGTCAATTCTCCCTGTGTCCTACTTTTCTTCCATCTGCTCTTTCTCTCAGGCCACAGTGTCTGGTTCTCAGCGGGCCACCCTGCATGAGGCCTTCCATGGTGGATTTTATCGGCACCTTCACCAAGAACCAGAGTCTGATGATATGTGCGAATGTCATCGTAGTGAGTCCATCAAGAGAAACAAATAAAATAAAGCAAAATAATGTTGGCTACACTTTACAACAAAGCATAATTCATAAAGTAAAAAATATCATAAAATCATAGATGTCTCTCTTGACTGTTCTTATTAACAGGGAGGACCCACACCAGATGCGGTGGACTCGGCCAACGGCTCAATTCATGTAAACTGGCTTAACAAGCGAGGTATAAAGTCGTTCTACCACTCTATAGTGGCCGATGACCTTCGCTCTGGCGTACAGATGTTATTGCAGGTCAACCATAATGCATTTTCACATTCCACTACATTATGAGCTCAAAACATCAATTATTTCACCTTTCAGCCTCTGATGAGGGTGTACCACATGGTAATGTTGTTTTTTGTGGCCACTCTATTTCAGAGTACGGGTTTGGGTCGGATGAGACCTAATGTTCTCGTGATGGGATATAAAAGGAACTGGCGTAAAGCTCAACCAAGCAACATTGATAACTATATTGGAATGTTGCAGTATGTATATTCTAGTTTAGTACGCTAAATTATGTATATTATGGTTTTTAAAGGCAAGTGACTGTTTAAACTTGTGTTTAGCGATGCATTTGTCTCTCAATACGGTGTATGTATTCTTCGGATGAAAGAGGGTCTTGACATAAGTCGAACGATGCAGGCACATGGTAAGAACTGCTTCAAGACTCACTTCACAATTTATGACGCAGCGGACAACAATGTCCCCTAAAATTCTCCCGTTTATCATAGTAAATCTGGGGTTTGAGACATCAACTGAACAAGGAATTGACACGAGAAGCCCCAGTGACAGTACGACAACATCCACAGTTGAAACCTCATGTATGTATCTAAACCGTGTTTTTAAATCAGGGCAGGTTTAACGTGAATCCTCTTCAACAAACGTTTCTTTTTGCTATCACGTGTATTACAGTGGACCCTGAAACACTTATGGCCTTGTCCCAGCCTGCCACTGTGTTTCAGTCTACGCAAGGAAAGAAGACCATTGATGTGTACTGGGTTTCTGATGATGGGGGCGAGTTATATTGATATTTACTGGATCTTTAGTTGTTGTGCATACATAACCCATAATAACATAGCATGAGTGTGTTGTCAGGTCTGACTCTTCTGCTGCCTTATCTCCTGACCCGTAAAAAGCGCTGGGCCAGATGCAAAGTGAGGGTGTTTGTGGGAGGTGATGTTCAACAGATCGAGGAACAGAAAGAAGAGTATGCATAACCCTAACCGTGATACTGTTTGTTGTAGAGACCACATACTAGTTGAAATATTCAAAAAAAAAATTCAAGATACAATATTTGCTTATAATTATATAGCCTATTTAAAATATCTAAAGTGTGAAGCAGAAACAACTTATTTACATTTAAAAGGTAGTTTTACTATATTTGCAGGTTGTCCTCTACAAATAATCTCAGAAGCAGCTGCTGTTTTAACATTGTCAAGGCTTATTAACATTAAAAAAATGTGTGTGTGTCCATTACAGGCTCAAGGGTCTGATCAGCAGGTTTCGTCTGGGTTTCCAGGATATTCAAGTCCTTCCTGACATCAATGGAAAACCACAGTCTGAGAAGTAAAGTGTCGTTTTCTCTCTTTAGATTCCATTCACGATACGTCTTTCTGCTCTGACCTAATCAATTAATGCCATTTTTAAATATTCTTAAAAATAGTCTTTAAAAATTTCCAATGAATCTCCGTGACTTAGCCTATGTGTGGAATTGTTCTTGGTCTAACATTCATGTATTTCTGTCTCTTAATTATTGAAACAGCATAAAGAGATTTGAAGATCTTTTAGCTCCTTATAGAGTAAGCACAGTACAAAAGAATCCTCAACCTGCTGATGAGACGACAAAAGATTATCCCTGGATGGTGTCTGACTATGAGGTGGAAAAGTTCAGAGCTAAGGTAAATACAATTTTAGGTTTTTAAAAGACTGGATAGCTCATGTTGTAGACCATGCATTTTCTTAAAGCTTTATTAAACATCAAATATTTTGTGTTCTGTGTTTTAAAGTCCCTTCGACAGATCCGTCTGAGTGAAGTTATTCAGGACTACTCAAGAGATGCTGCGTTGATTGTTGTGTGAGTGTTATTTAAACAGGATGTGTTGCCATGACATCATGACGCCATCCTGCATCAATGAACTAAAAGTTTAACTAAGTAAATGTCTGACTTCAACTTTGTTTGGCAGAACCATGCCTGTGGGGAGAAGAGGTGCGTGTCCTAGTGCCCTATACATGGCTTGGCTAGAGGTTGTGTCGCGTGACATTCGACCTCCGGTTCTACTTGTGAGAGGCAATCAGGAGAATGTGCTCACACTGTATTGCCAATAAATGGCATTTTTTTTCCTCACAGAACTGTTCACAGAACTGCATCCAATGGAAAGAATAATTTGTAATTGGCATGTCAAAGTTATGACATTTGTATTCTTTAATGTTGTGTTTAATACTTGTGCTGTTGTCTGTAAGGTTTGTCCATATTGGAAACCTGTTAACTTGCTATTGGAAATGTTAAATGTCATATTAAGTAATAGTTTTTGCTGCCTCTGATCTTATGCACTTTCTTCATAAACAAACACAATTCTGTCTTCACGCAGTTTCCACTTAAAGGCACAGATTACGTGTAGTAATTAATTTACAAGTCTGTCTGTTAATTCAAAATTTTCTTATTTCAATGACAACTTAAATTTTACAAAGTATATTTAATAAAGGATGAGATACGTTACAAACTTCGAGACTTGTGTTATTATTTATTATTCCACAATTTAAACCCATTAAACACACCCTTACTTTACTGGACCACACGGTGTTAAGACACGATCGTCATCTGATGCAATCATCACACTTCTAGTACGTAAAGTCTATGAGAACAGTTGTTGCTAGAAGGGTACAGCTACGCCCGGAAGTGGTGCAAAATCTCGCTATATAATTACACTAAATTGCATAAACTAACACCTACACCGACCCAACACTAAACCTAACCATATAAAAATAATAAATATATAAATCAGCTGTTTTCAGCGTGTCAAATATTATTTGGCATTGAAGTGCGAGTGCCCGATGGAGGTGTCTGTTTCCCTTCTAGTCAAAAACCTGTGAAAACCTTTCCGATGACTCGGTCCCTCTGCGCATGCGCAGCGCGTGGGTCTCCACGACTGGCTCTACGTCTGAACACCAGCCAATCACATGCGGCCACAGTGTGTTTGGAAACAACACGCATATACTTCACGGCTAATAGGGTACGAAACTTCTTGAACCAGGAACCTTTTTACAGTGAGCTTTAAAGAGTAGTGTCTTTACAACAGAGTCACCGAGTGTTTTGTAAATTGGCTTCTCGCAGTTTTAGTATATTTCTGCTTGCTTGGTCAAGAAAGGAAACATGGAAAATCCGGAAGTCTCGGACGGAGAGACGATCTCTATGATCATTAAAACGCCCAACCAGTTTCACGGCGATCAAGTGATCGAGGGTGTTCGCATGGACTGGACCGTGAAGGACCTCAAATGTCATCTTTCTAAGGTTTATCCCAGCAATCCGGTAGGTTTGTGTTCTTAACCTGTATTGGTTAGCGTCTACCAAGCTGTCAGCATTCCTCAACAGAACAGAGCGCGACATGGCTGCAGGAATTAAACTTAACAGCTGTCACAAACACTATAAACAGTCTAGAGACGCATGCTTTGCTTTTCTCCCTGTGTACTTTCAATATCTTTGGTAGATTCAGTTGATATTTTTTATTCGCTATATTTAGAAATATGTCATTGTAGAGTTACACCCAACATACTATTCGATGCATTTGCTGGTGTCAATAGAGTATTTGCGGGAATATAGCCGCCCTGTGCAATCCCTGCTGAAAGAACACAACACAAATTCTTGTCATTTCTATTAAAAACACCTTACGTAGTGATGTTTTGGGTGTTTAGTGGTCATTTAATGGTGTTCTGTTGATTCCCATCTGTCAGATAACATCCCACCAATAGAACCCAAAACATAACCAGTAGAGTTTCCATTATTTGTGAACAACTCCCATTTTAACCATTAAATCTATAACAAATCTATGTAAAAAATAATAAAGGTTGTTTGAGAAACAAATGCATATTTATCTTCCAGCAATGTTTATGACCGCTCACAAACATAAATAACATGATTTGTTCCCCCAACAGGCTGAGAAAGATCAAAGGCTCATTTACTCCGGGAAGCTGCTTTCAGACGGCTTGCAGATTAGAGATGTTTTCTCTAAGGTGAGTTTGTGCATATAAACAGATATTTAGTTCTGGTTTAACAAGTGACTTCGAAACCATCCATTGGTTTATGTCTTATGTCACTCGCTGTGTTATTGTGCTCTCCTTATATTAGCAGAAAAGAATGCCAGAAATTGACATTGTGTATCTCAAAGAAAATATAACCAAGGGCGGTATATAGTTAAACACCAGGGAGAAAGGACAACAGGTGGATCCACTGAACAATTGTTCTATATCTTCAGCCTGATCCTCTTATCATGTGCTGTAGTCAGTCAGATTTCAAAGCCGCTCAGACTAAAGAGTTCTACCGGTCCCTCGGGCAAGATGTGTCATCTTTGAAACACATTTGTACAGTGATAAAACAATATGACAGTCACATGGTTTTGCACAAAATAATAATTCCCATTGGGACGGTTTTGTTGTCACCTCAAACAAAAAACGATTTCTGATGCTTCTTTACAAAAGTTAAAGGTTTGGCATATTTACTAGGCTACAACACTTCGGCTTACAAATATATTCCATATACATTGCTTTGTTATCCAGATGCCTAATGTTTTCAAAAAACGACAGTCTAAACTTTGTTTCTCTCCTGTACACAGGTACCATCAGATACCAAACCCACTCTTCACCTGGTGTGTGCTTTTAGACCCCAGTCTGCTGCACAGCTTGGCGCAAGGCCCAAAGTAATTGTCCAACATTTGTTCCCTTTTACTTTAATCTAACAGATATTATGGGTTCATTTCAATTGGTTCACATCTTATTTTGAGCTAATTTCAAGGCCGTTTACTTGATAAGTTCCTACTATGTTTAGTGTTAGTGAAACAGCCTGCTGTTTCTCGGGGGAAGGCAGCGCTGTTTCAGTTGGGTGGAGATAACACCACACAGCTGCTTTCTTCCTCTTCCTGTAGCAATGTGCAAAGGAGGTTTCAGATGAGCGTTTGTAATGTACTCTCAAGCACCTGTTCTGGTCTTCCTGTTTAGAAATCTAATTTGTTTCTCATCTGTGGCGCAGGTAACACCGCAGCAAACCACAGAATCTGTTTCACCAAGTTCACCCGTAACCTCCGTACCCTCTACGGATGGCCTTAGACAGCGAGGTCACGCGGTCTCGCCCACATCCGCTGGGATAAGCGCAGCTACGTCTATGTGAGTGCTTTTGAATTGAGATTTGATGTTGTGAAAGGTGTTTTAGTAGTACTGTTTGATATTTTGTTTGTGAATGAATTCAATTTGGTTATTTATTTGCAGGCCTGTCACAGCAGCGATGAACCATCCCGCTTTTCCCACCTACTCCCTCTACAGTCCACAACAGCTTCTTTGGCTACAGCAGATGTACGCCCGCCAGTACTACATGCAATAGTAAGTGATTGATGTTTTATTGCTTACTTCAGCTTACATAATATCCCATTAATTTATCCAGAACAGTCAAAAACTTTTTTTGTCTTTTAGCCACGCTGCCATGGCAGCCGCCACAGAAGCTCCAATGGTCGCCGGTGCTTCCTCACTTCCTGTCGCCCCTCATCAAGCCGCAGTACCTGGAGCTTTAGCCAATCAGGGCCCCATCAACGACTTGCCAGTCAATCAGAACGCAGCAGGTCCTGGTTTCATTAACCCAGAAGGTGCCAATCAGAATCTTCGTATGAATGCTCAGGGTGGACCTGTGATGGAGGATGAGGAGGACATAAATCGCGATTGGCTGGATTGGGTGTACACGGCGTCCCGATTGGGTGTTTTCTTGAGCATTGTATATTTCTACTCCAGTGTGAGCCGCTTTGTCCTGGTTATGAGCAGCCTGCTGATTATGTATCTGTAAGTTTTGAAAACAATTTTTTTTTGTCTAAACACAATATCGAGTTTGTTTGTCGAGAGTTATTGCTTCGGTATGTGTTTGCCTACATTATTCATTGACATTTGTTGACTTAAATTCTGGATTCATTGACAGACAAACAAGGAGTAAAATTGGGATTTATTTTCATTTAATGTGTGTGCCTGCTAGAATCTGTATTATTAATGTATTAATGCCCTCAGTTACATAATTTTGGACTTTGAGCCAGCGTCTGTTATGTTAACAAACTCCTACATGCGCACATTGCTGAGCAATGTAAGGAATGAATCTGGTTTATACAAAGGAAAAATTTGCAGGATGCAGGGTTCTCTCCGGTCAAACAAAAATGCTGTCTGTATACGATTGTGTTTGCGGGAAGCTGTGTGTTATAAGCGGGACTAAGTTTTAGTTAAAAGGATGAGCTTCTGATGCAGTTCTGAGTTCTGATACTTAATCACTCTAAGTGTGGTGGTTTCTCTGCTCTGAATAATGCGTGGTACTCCAGGCACACACCTTAAAGCGACAGTCTACCCTAAAAATAAAAATTCTGTAATTATTTACTCGCCCTCAAATCGTTACAAATCTTTATACATTTCTTGTTCTGATGAACACAGTGTATTTAGAAGAATGCTTCTAAACCAAACAGTTCTTGGCCACCATTTACTACCACAGTTGGAAAATTACTATGGTAGTCAAAAGCGCCCAAGAAATGTTTTTCTGGATTCTTCAAAACAAAGACATGTATACTATTATTAGTTGGCCAAGACATTTTTACAAATATCTTTCTCTGTGTTCATCAGAACAAATAAATCGTCAGAGATCTGAAACTCGAGGGTGAGAAAATAATGACAGAACTTTCAGTTTTGGGTGAAGTGTTCCTTTAATCTGAGGAAGTTCATTAGGACTGTGATGTTTTCTGCTGGTCTGTAAAATGATGTTTTGGTGCTATGCTTAGTTTTTAAATGCTCTTTACTATTTTCCTCCAGACACACAGCAGGCTGGTTTCCTTTCAGACGAAGACCCCAAGCAAGACCTCACAACCCGCCAGCACCAGAGGTCATTCAAGACCAACAGAACCAGAATGAGGACAGACATCCAGAACCAGTGTGTAACAGTTTGAGTAGCTCTTGGCTTAGATATTGAAAAGAAAATTAGTAAATGTTCTAGATGGAATGTGTTGGCATGTGTAAGTAAACGTATATGCTTACTTTCTCCTTTCTTCATTTCGGTTATAAGGTGGAGCCCCCTGCTGGAGTGGAGGATGCAAATCCAGCTCCAGAAGAAGCTGTTCAACCCTCCATGACTGCAGTTCCTGTTCCCACAGTGCAACCACCTATTCTCTGGACTGCCTGGGTCTTCTTTAAAGCTTTCTTTGCTTCTCTGATACCAGAAGTTCCACAAGGTGTGGCAAACTGATAACATTCTGGCATCAAAGGACTATAATAATAGACTCTACAGCCCATGGCCTGACCATTTGAACTGAACATTATTACTGAAGACTATATGTCCTAGATTGATTTTGCTCTGTGGAAAGAGAGCACTTTCCTTTTTTTCAAATGGTTGCACTTTCTCTATAAAGAAGTTTTAAGACATGGCAGTGTAATTATATCTCGACTGTTTTCGAAAGCACTTTAGATCTTCATTAAGTCAAATCAATGGTATCAGTGTCTTGGTCTGATCCTCTTCGGTTAGGCTTCTGTCACCAAGGCTTCATTTTCATGGAGTACTTTATGTTAAGTGATCTGAGGATTAAACTCTTAAATCTTATTAAGGTCCGAGTATAATGGACAATGACGGCTATACATTGATGGAGGCTGTTTGGAACAATGCATATGGGGCACTTTGAAGACCTTGGAAATTGTGGCTACTTTTTTATTCGAATTGTAAAGTTAGCAATGATAACGCTCATGAAGAAGGTTTGGTTTGTGTCAGTATTATAAGCAGCAGAATTTGCAACTCAGCGCACAGAAGATTTGGTTGTTGACCTTAGTCGAAAATCAACTCCAGGCAAACCTTACTTTAAATTTTCTAGCTTTAACATAAGAAACTACACTTTGCTGTCAAAAGTAAAGGACAGAAACTAAAAAATAACTCCTTCTGAGGTACAAATATACAAATTTATACCTGTTGTAGCATTGCTTTCATTTCATGTGTAATAATGCTTTGTAATTAGCATTAATAAAATAAACATCTTTGTATAAAGAAAATGAAAGGAACTCTTTTGTTTCTGTGTGACTTTGAATGATATGTATTATGGATAATGTGATGTAATGTAAGTTGCCCTGTGTTTAGGGGATTGGTAGCATGTTGTTTTCTATTAGTCTTGTTTTATGTCATTTTAACCTTTTCGACTTTACACAGGGGCTTTAGCCACAGGCTGTCATCGACTGCTTGGTCACCAGCTGGTAAACATCAGAACTTGTTTGTATGCTTCTCTCTTTGCTTAAGTCACTTCCTGTACTCTGGTGATAACGTCCAGATGGGTTTTTATTGTTCTATCGGCATAGCGAATCCTGAGTTAAAAAACAGTGACAGTGAGTTTACTACAGGGTATTCTGTCCACTCTTCGCTTCACAACTCCCAATCCACTGTCCCCTGCATGGACTTTAACCTCACCTGGTTCACTACCTGGTCCACTCTTCCTAGGAACCTATCTCTTATTTGTTTTGTACACAAGAATGTCCAGAATGTTCTATTTACTGGCCTCTTCAATAACACACGCTATTTGCCCCCAGGGCATTTGCATGTTCTCTTCCATTCTTCAACAGATGAACATGTAATGTCAGATGTGGCAGACCCTGACCACCCCCTCTCCCTCCGGGGCTCTATCTCAATCCGTCCCTCCTCCTCAAATACCGGTTCAATAAAAACAGAGGTCTTAAGAGCCCCTTTTATCAGTAACGGATTTAACCCAGTGGCTCATCTGTATTCGTTCAGATTGTGTTGAGATGGAGAAAAGTGTGGCACTGCTTCTGGTTCTCGGTCTGGTGAGAATAAGCAGTTCCTGTTTGGATTCTCCGGACGCTTATAAATTTACAGGAGCTGTGTGCCGGCTTACCTACCCTGCTGCTGTAGTCTGTAAGTACAACACTCTTTGCTCTCTGTTTCTGTACGGTAAGTATTTGTAAATGGAAAGATGCTGTTTTTATTGCATGCAAATAAAATGCAAATGGGAATGGCCACAAAGAGGCCTAGGGTTTAACCAAAGTTCTAGCTTTCAAATATTATGAAAATCAATTTTTTAAAGAAAAAGTAAAAAGCAGCTGTAGAAAATAATATTTAGGAAAAGGTAAGAAGAAACTCTGAATTTTTTTGAGACTTCAATTAAACTCACTGATTTATGTCATGTTGCACAGTTAATACAAATCACCATTTAGTATAGTAAAGTTATTCTTTGCTTTTTTTGAATAATTCCTGCCTTCCAAAAGCGAGATTTTGTTTTAAAACTGATACGACCTCTCGCTTGTTTCCATTGCCCCCGTTTTGCAAACAAAGTTGGAGAATGGTTGCAAAGGCATGTACTAATACACTAGTACTCGGGGGACAAGAATTAATACGGTACTTCCCAAAACTGTGCACTTGTGGCCCCCCGGTGGACAGGAACGGTATTGCAAGGGGAAATGGCCTAACCTAAATCAGAATTTATGTATTTTAAAAATAAAAAAATTATAAATAAATAAAAATGCATAGTTTTGAAATAAGATTTAAAAAAACGTGAACTGACTAGCATATGTACCTTCTTAAACAGCTTTTGATGACAATTGTAAATGTAGTAGGCTATTGGGAGTACAATATATTTATTACTCACTTGTCTTCCCCAGAATATAATGGCACATTTTGTGGCAGCCCACATAAATACTGTAGTATACTCATAGTATTTACTGTATTAAACGTAGTAAGTATAACGTAGTAAGTTAAAGTACACTAAATTTCTGTCAACTATAGTAAATTTAAATAACGTTGAATACTTTTATATTTACTAGCCGAGGTTTAAAAATGATACGGTATCCAGAAATGCTTCTTGTATCTAAAGTAAATACCACAGTTTTTTTCATGTGGGAGTGCACATTATGAGCCCTTACACACAAAACTCTTATGCAAGGTGTATGTATTTTCTGCATTTTATTATTTCTACTAGAAAGAAGTAGAAATAGGGCCCTAACGCTTTTATGTCTTTTGCCCCTCAAAACCCCCATTCAGTTTGGGAAGCTCAAATGAATGTTTTATTGTTTATTTATTTAATAAAATGCTTTTGAATAGTTGACATTCCCTCAGGAAGCTAAACTCTCTGTTTCACACGTCAAGTTTAGAGGTCCATAACCTTTCAATCGGCAAGAGTGAGTTTGAGCTGAAAGAGAATGAAGGAATAAGGCTTTCTATTTCAAACGTGTCTGCTGTATTCAAGGGGACCATCAACTATGGATATGGCAGCTGGCTGTGAGTATTTAGAATTATTCCCACTCATGATTAGGCTTCTAGAATAGTACAGTTAAAGGTTAATATTCCTGTATGTGGTACGACCTGCTATAATGTACATATCTTTTTTTTTCAAGCAACAAATTACATTTATTACAGCTTAGTTTTTCCAAATCTCAAATTTTTCTCCTTTTAACAATTGTAAAATTAAAGTTTGCATCATTGTAACAATTCCAATTTTCTTCTTATACAGACTAAGCTTGAAACAGTCTGTTGATTTTGAAATTGAGTCTCATATTGACCTGGGCATCAATCCAAAACTATGTAAGTGACATTTTGTTTGTTGGTGTTCAGTTCTGTTCAACTTAACTGACTTCTTCCCAGTCATTCCTGTTGTGTAAGTGTGTTTAAAGGGATAGTTCACCGAAAAAAAAACATTCTGTCATCATTTACTCACCTTTGAGTTATTCCAATATGTATGAATGTCTTCCAAACTGTTATTTGGACACATTGACTACCATAGTTGGAAAAAATAGTTTACATTTTTTTTGTTATTTTGTAAAAATAATTTGACGAAAGTAGGAAAGCAAACAGTTCTAGAGCACTTCTGACTACCATTGTATTTTTTTTTATGGAAGTCAATTGCTCCAAGAACTGCTTGGTTACAAGCATTCGTCCAAATATCCTTCTCCGCGTTCAACTTAACAAAGACATTTATACAGATTTTGAACCACTAGAGAATGCCAGAGCAAATTCTATAATCTCTTTAACTGACTTTAACTTCCTAGTCATTCCTGTTTTGTAAATGTGTTTAAGGAAGTATTTATATTAAAGGGAGTATCATTGCTTTGGTTATGGGTAACTACAGAATTATTACAAAAGACTCACGTTGTGGAACATGAAATATACAAAATGATGATCAATTATTTACATACATTCTTAAGAAAACATTTTTCGTTTAGTTATTTTGTTTAAGCAAAAGAAGGAATGAATAAACATTCAAATTTTGTATGCATTGCCTACTTTTTATGTTCAAAGAGACACAAATAATAGGACCTCCAAAATAGTAACATTTAAAATTCACTTTAGTTAAAAAGTTAACAACTGAACATAACGTCCGTCTAATGGAATTTTGATTTTATCCTAAATTTTAAGACATAAATGAGGAACATGGAAATGCATGACAGGTATGAGGCTTTTCTAGTTATTGTCTGAATAGAAAGGTGTGTGTGTCTTTGTTTGTTAGACTGCGGTAAGGGCAAAGTGGCTGCAGACACCTCAGACTGTTACCTCACCTTTCACAAACTGAAGCTGCTCTTACAGGGAGATCGAGAGTGAGTTCAGCATTTCTTGTTTCACACGTTCACAACGGAATCAGAGCAGTTTAATCTTTTTTCATCTAATGTATGCTTCTTTAATCTGGACATTGCATATTTACAATGATCCCATCGTCTTTTGACTGTGTACAGGCCCGGCTGGCTAAAAAAGATATTCACAGATATTGTGACTTTCACTGTGAAGTTAGTTGTGAAGTCACAGGTGAGTAGGTTTTGTGTGGTATACTATATTTTGCTGTATTACATTACTGCAGCTAACCGTGATTTTCTTACCCTGAGTTTCTTCTCTCATCAACAGATCTGTAAAGAAATAAACAATGTGGCCAACATACTAGCAGACTTCATTCAAGAGCAAGCAGGTGTCATAAACTGCAATATTCACCTTATCTGGAAATATACTGTAGTTGTTTTATATAGCTACTGTATATGTATGGATGTGACATTCTTCTTTGCCTAAACAGAGCAATTTCTGAGTGATGGGAACATTGGTGTGGACATCTCTGTGACCACTCACCCCATCATCAAGTCAAATTATATAGAATCATATCATAAGGTCTGATCATATGATATCGGGGGTCAGACAAGCTCTGTACTTCTATTGTCAATCCTAAACGTTCTTTTGTTCTCTCTATCATAACCAGGGTCTGGTTACATACAAAAATGAAACATCGGTCTTTAATACGTCAGTGTTCAACCCCTCGCAACTGTCTGAGAACCGTATGCTCTACTTCTGGTTCTCCGATAGGCTTCTAGACCCACTTATGGGTGCTGTGCATCACGACGGACGTTTTGTTCGCAACATCTCAGGAACAGAACTCACGGTATGACATAATACTTTATGCTATAAATAAACTGTCAAAAATGAACAGCGTGAGCCTGATGTGTGGGATAAACTTTAATTCACATTGCGATTTCTATCGTGATCTATCATGTTCGGGAGGTGGAAAATGGAAAACTGCATGATGGCAGTGAATGAGCAAACGCTCAAATTACATGATATGCAAATGTGAAAACGAAAGTATTTTGAGACCTATTCTTGTGTCTTTTTACAGGATTTGTTTCAGACTGAGATATCCTCAGCCAGACCCGAATTGTTAAACAAGGTATTGAGATGCATTATGCGGATAAGAATATTCAACATCGATATAATTCACACTTCAGAGTGTGCAATTGTGGTCGGAGCTATAGAAACATGCAAATAAATCATTGCAGAATGAGGTCATGTCAAATGAAGGATGCATCTGTGTGACTCACTTTTGACATTCTAATAGTGGCTGTGCTCCGAGGGCCCGATGTTAAAAGCAAAGAGCGTTTCAGTTCCTCACATGTGGACCACTACACAGGGCACATTTGTCAGAGCTGTAGCTGGAGTTGAACTTTCCCTGGCCCATCAGGCCAAACCAACACTTTATTTTGAGACAGTAAGCCAACGACACCACAAGAGCCGTGTCTTTTAAGCTTTGAATGCATAAGACATGCATATATGTACAGAACATGCTTTCACTTTTGTGTCCTTCCAGGATGTTACAGTTGTTGTGAGAGCCTTGTATGCAGAAAAGAAACTTATTCTGAGAGCCACCGCAGAGCTGTGAGTTGTGGTATCTTTCTGTGTCATTGTTGACCAAGACACATCTGAAATATACTTTAGAGTCACAAACTTAGTAAGTCTTTCTTTTTGTGCCCTTAATAGCATTACTATAACAGAAGTTTCAACATCAGGACCTGTTGCGGTGAGAATAAAATACATATTTTGCTTTAGTTTGTTTAGGTATTATTGTATACTCATCTGTTTACATACCCTCTATTGTTGTCCTCAAAGATGAACGAGAGCTTAAAGACTTACCTACAGGAGGCTGTGGAAAAGATGGGCATCCCCAAAGTCCTATCATGTACGCCTGGTCACCAGTGAAGAAGTAATTTTATTTCCCGCTTTTATAAAAAATGCTAAATTCTTTCTCATCTCAGACCTTGAGGCAGAATTAATCGCTTTAATGGATGAGCAAGGACTTTACCTTTTTGACATCATCAACCCTGAAGTTATACCCCAGGATGTGAGTATATTGTTTTGATGGACATGTTTGGGATACATGTAATGCCTGAAATTATTGTCAAATCCTGTAATATTGTTGAAATATTTCTTTATTCTGCATATGCAGGAGTATGTGATGGTGCAGCTGGATTTTGGTTTTCCTCATCACTTACTTGTGGAGTTCCTTAAGAGAACACTGGATTGATGGTCTTGCATTCTTTCATTTTCATAATCACTCTTTCTCACGCTCACAAACGTACATTTGTTTTTGTGTCCTTATTCTTAGTGGGGACTTACCACTGACTTCCTTGTTTTTATACTGAGCTGAGCAGATTGTTGTGTTTTACATTGACTGTTTTAACATATGCCGGTTTGACATTTTTGCTTGTATGTAAAGAAGCTTAATGTTTAGTTTTGTCATGATTTTTCAGACTTTTGTAACTAGAAATGCGAGAAGACTTCCTTTAGTAATATGATTAACTCCCTAATCGAATGTAGAGGTTGTGTTACCCTTATTAAACATTCAAGTCATTCAAATTATGTGTACAGGTTTGTCCGGTTATGCTTGTACTTCTTCTCTCTGGAAACTACATACATGTGTGACAGTGTTTGCATTGTTTATTTTTCCAAACCGAAAGGTATTGTGCATTTTATAATATTGTATTTTATTATATAAAATTATATGTCCAAGTAAATAATAGGTCTCTTAATAAACTTCTGTAAAACTAAAATGGCTATATTTGAAGAGCGTAAAGGTAACTTATTTGATTCTGCCACTGTGGGGCGCTAGTGTACGCACCAAACAACTAGAATGCGCTTACATGGATTCGTTCGTGTCCTCGCGTGACCTTATAATGTGACGTATGTTGAAATGAGAAAATACATTAGATTTACGCGCAGATCATAAGCACACTTACGTATATTGTCTTCCTCATCGCGCTATATAGTTCACATGGTGTTTTAACGAACATTTTAAATGCTTATTGTATTACATGTCTGTTGAATTTAACATTATTTAACGTTAATCGAATGCTATATTTACAAACATCTTTATTATGCGACAAAATAAAAGCATTGGGCAATGCAATAACAATTAATATTAATTAGTCCGCACTAAAAATATATTTGCTCTAATGTAACGTTTTCTGAATTAATTCACGGTTTTCTTATATGAACATTGTAGAAAACTTTGGAACAATATAACTTCATTTTCTGTTAACGCCGTAAACGCACGCGGACTCGTGCTCAAACTTCACGCTCCAATGCTAGAAAAAATATATTTTATATTAAATATTAATTTGTTTCGAGCCTTTTACATCGTAGAATATATTGGCGGGATGTTGCCTGTCCCGCGCCAGGCAGGCAGTTGTGTATAATGTGTCTTAATTATACATATTAAAGAAATCGAAACCAAAGATAGTTTAGTTTCATTTTCATCCAAACTGGACCGATGCGTAATGCAACCAGCGGTGAGTCCTTTCAACATTATTCTTTTCTGCTTAAACATGAATTCCTGGTACGAATATCTTGTTCTTTTGGCGTTTATTGCGCTGCAGAACCGCTTGCTTCGATGCATTCATTTCACATGATGAACATGACCTTACAACAAACCTCGTACCCAGGACAACAGCCCGCAATTTTATGTATTAGCTGTTGCATAATTAAAATTGCCACATACTGTAACTGGAATATTACGGGTAGTTACATTCACACAACATTTACTCCTAGCCTACAGAAAAATACAGAGCAGTACTTTGCATGTGAGGTATAATGCACATGTTAGTACCTGCTTCTTTGTGTTCCACATATCGAGCTTTTCTCTTTCTTGTTGGCTATTTTAGGACAAATCTCTGATGGTATCCGTTGTATTAAAATAACTAGTAATAATAGTAACAATATGCACATGACCACTCACAACCAACCTGTTTTTTTGGCATTGCCAAACAAAGCCTGTTCAGTAACATGCGGTAGTATGGTAGCCTACGTTTTGGTACTGTTTGTCACACAGGTGATTATGGATATATATTTGTTTGTTTGATGGTAGATGTATATAAAGAATGGATTCTTATAAAAGCAAACTGTTAAATTACTTTTCCTCCAGCTAATGGATGAGGATGGAAAGGGTGGAATGTTTGGGGGACATTCAGACTGTGGTGGCCCAGGAGGCTAGTGCTGTAGGGGACTTGCTCTGTGAGCAGGATATCGGTGTTCTGAATCGGATTTTGGATTTGGTGGAACCTACAAGACAGGACCAGCTACGCTCACTGGCAAATACTAGAGATTGTGTTTTAGCTGTTATAGAGTACTTCAAGACTTCAGATTGTACCACGTGTAGACAGTTTCTTCGCACTGTATTGCATTACTGTGAAAACATTCCTTTTCTTCTTGAAACCACACTGGTGTCCATAGCAGAAAATACATCTGGTACGTATGTTTTTACAACTTCAACTTTTCTATTTATGCGACCATAAATACTGAACATATGTACAGTTAATATCAATGCTAATTATAAATGAATAATTTCAGTGTGTATCTTTTGGTATCACTATTTATAGTTACATAGAGTTTAATTTTGCCACGTAATTTTGGCAAACTATTCTTTGAAGTGAAAGTGAAAGTACAAATAAACAGAAGAAAGAGACTTGCATTATTTTATGAAGATTTGTTTGTTAAACTAGACTTTAAATGTTATTGACTTGAGTTTTAATTATGATCTTTTTTGCTTTTAAAGAAGCAAACTTTAATCATACAAGCGACACTGATACTTCTTCACCATCCCATAATGTGAAACGTCAACGACTGGGTATGTTTTATTGTTAAAGGGACACACCCCCTATTCATCGTGACTGTACCTTGAATTGCTTATAGCAACCCAACAGTGAAATGACTTCAACTTGATCCGTAGCAAAAAATTTAACATTTAAAAAGTTTAAAGCTACTTAAGATTGTGTTAAGTTTCCTTCTATTTTAATAACCTTATAAATGAATACATAACACACTGTAGCAATAGTCTAGTCAATAAAGGTCTTTCATTATTAATTCATTTCAATAATATGCAACTTTTTTAAATTTCTGTTAGAAAGTCTGTTGTAATAATTTGCTGCAAACATTTAATTTCACTATTGCATTATATACAACTATGATCAACTAAAAGAGATACTGCAGTGTTTTTGCACTGGCAAAAGGTGTCTTTCACACCAAGGAGGGACAATATACAAACTGAAACACTATTTAAATTTGAACCTTATCAATAATCTGTAGAAAGGGGATGATGTGGGACTATGTTCGCTCAAAAATCCCACAAATATATTCTTCTGTTATTCTCCCTAGATTATTTACAGAGTTACACAGATGCTCTGAAATGCACGCTACTGCAGAAGCACGAGTCAGTGATACAATCCGTTGTAAAAGACATCTGTCTGGATGACACGTGGGTGTATTTAAGGCACAGGAACCCCAACAAAACCAAAGATAGGACCTCTCATGTGTCTCCTGACCAACAGGACGGAGAAGATGCTTCATCGGAACATAAAGTGTCAGTTGAGTCTCTTCTGAAAACCTCTGGCAGACTTCTTGTGCTTCTGGGTCAGGCTGGATCTGGTAAGACCTTGTTGGTGCACTGCCTTGGCCGGAGGTGGGCTGATGGCGCCTTCCCATCCATTCACTTGCTTTTCCTGCTGGAGTTTCGGCAGCTTAACCTCATGTCAAGAGATTTGTCCTTGAAAGAACTGCTGTTTCTCTTCTACCCTCCGAGCGAGGACTTTAAAGAGCCAGCCGAAGCCGTGTTTGAATTCATCTTCTCCAACCCTGAGAAGGTCTGCTTCATTTTCGACGGCTACGATGAGTTTCGATCCAAGTTTACGAATCCGGAAAAGCTTGATAGTGCCATTGACCTAAACAAACCCATGCCCATGCCAGATCTCCTCTCTGGATTGTGCAATCATAAAATCCTTCCGAATTGCACTGTGTTGGTCACCTGTAGGCCACGGGATGTGACGGACATGTTCGGGAGCCCTGGTTTCGTAACATGCGAACTGATGGGGTTTGACCGACTGGGTGTGAAGGAGTATGCTGAGCAGTACTTCCACAAAAAAGGAGATGAACTTAAGCAGAAGGCTGTAAACTTGTTGATGGACAATCGTCATCTTCTGTCAATGTGTCATGTTCCTGGGCTCTGTCATATCTGCTGTGTATGTATGGATTATCTTTTCTCCAGTGTCGGAGATCATGGTAGTCCACAGCTACCTATATCCCTAACCCAAATTTACATTCAGATCTTGTCTGCATTTCTGAGCCGCTCCAGTGGGAGTCCGATGTCTGGCATACCTATGCTGCAAAGATACAAAACTAAAATTATCGAAATGAGCCAGTTGGCTCTTTCAGGGCTCGAGAAAAGCACAATAGTTTTTATGGATGCAGAAGTTTCTCCAGAACTCCAGGATTTTGGCGTCAGAACTGGGATCCTATCCCGTGTGAAGCTAACGCGTGAGGATGGATCTTCAGGATATGGTTTCACATTCATGCACCTTACTATGCAGGAGTTCCTCGCCGCTATCAATCTCATGACCAGTCAAATCATCACAGAGAGTCAGCTTAAGAAGAAACTTAACTTGAAAACCCGCTGGACAACCAAGACTGATCCAAAATCTGTCTTCACCGATTCTCTCCATCTTTACGTGTGTGGTCTTGCGGCTGAAGCATGCACCCTTAGTCTGGTCCAGCTAAAAGGGGCCGACGGTGGTGCCACGACTTGGGTACAAAAGCGGCAAGCTGCGGTACGGAACTTTTTACGCTCTTTAGCCGGAAGTGCAAGTCAAACTGGCCCCAAAATTGTTGAGCTGTGTCGATGTGTTCATGAGACACAAGATACCACGTTGGCAAGGGCTGTTGGTTCAAGACCCCAGTTTGAACTGCGAAATATCAGACTCAATGCTGTTGACATGGAGGCTCTGGCATTTGTAACAGCAGATGCAGATCAGGCTGTGTGTTTGGACTTTGGTGGATGTTCCATTGATCTTGATTGTTTGGAAATTCTGCCTAGTTTTAAGAATGTCGACCATCTGATGTGAGTATTTCTTTGTTTCGTTTTGGAAACGTGACCAATGAAGAAGTTCATGGTAGTGGATTTTATTTTAATACATTTTATCCGTCATTTTCTTTGAAGTTTTCGCAGCCGGAAGTACGATGACAAGTTTGCGGAGGCTTTGTGCGGAATCTTGCATGAACTTCAGGCCTTGAGGAGATTAGAGTGAGTTTAAATATTCTTTACAATATTTGATCAGTTGTTATATATTATGTTTATTTAGCATTATGCCACGATGTTTTTGTAATGTGTTTTGCTCTTATACATTTCTCTTATCTGCAGTTTTATCAGTGGAGGCCTTACTGATGTTGGAGCTGCTAAACTTGCCAGGGCTTTGCAGGACTGTCCACATATCACACACATTAAGTAATGCCATATGTTATACAATGTGATTTAAGAAACTCAATTCATGTTCATTACTTGTTACAGGAGCCCCTCTTCTTCCCAAAACTTTTTTTGGTCTTTCATTCTTATTTTTTTTCAATTGACAGTGTCAGTGATAATTCTTTGAGAGATGAGGGGATAAGAGATATTGCAGAAGCACTATCCAGACTACCCAACACCTCTTCCATTGTGTGAGATATAATTTGATTATTTTCCCAAACTGTATGTGAGGGGCATTGCTTCCAGGACCCACAATGGTTTGTGGGTCCATGGGGTTTATCAATTTTAAGTGCCTAATCTATAATGTATTTGACTAGTTATGTTATTGAGTTATTAAGTTACTGAGTGTTGCATTTTACACTTTTATTCAGGATGGGGAAAAACAACATCTCCACAGATGGAGTTCTCATGCTTACTGAGATGATGACTGTCTGCCCCTCTGTACAAGAATTCTATGTTGAGTATGTTGCTTGTTTCCCTGTTATTGTGAATATATTAACAAAATATGTCTGAATAAAAAAGTTTCTATGCAAATTATAATCTGATGAGCATATCTCCTCTCACAGGATGTCTCACAATGTTTGATATTCTCTCTTTGTTTAAGGGGAAATAAGGAGATCAACATTTCCTTTTCAAAAAGCAGTGACACATCCTGGTAAGTGCTGAATGGTAGAGCCACAAGTGCCACAGTGACAAGATAGCATACAATGTGTCCAAAAAGCAAACTTGTTTCTTTAAATGTGTGTCCTTTAGAGGAGTGTAACAACCTTAAAACCGAAATTATGTTTTATCTGTTTCCTGTTTACTCATTTATTGTGGTTTCATTGTTCATTTGGGCAGTTGTTGCAGTGCAAAGCAGTTTACCCCTAAAAGATTTGATCATTGAAAATCATGTGTGTATATGTGGGCTTTCGTTTGGTGGTGAAGCTCTTAAACTGATGTTTAGGCTACAGTAATAAGTTGTCTACCTCAAAACCAAAGGTCTTTAATTGATGTTACAACATGATCATTTATTTTTTCTTTTATAGTGAAAACATGGACCTGAATTATACAAAAGAGACAAAGAAAATAACGTATGTCCTGCATCCTTATTTCATTCGTTTTTTTAAGAATAATCAAATTAAAAATTAAGAATTGTCACATTTAGTATGGTCTCATTTATTACTGTAACTTACAATTGTATACGGTATATTGTAAAAGACCACTTGCAAAAATTTCTGCTCATCTCTCAAATCTGCAAGGAGGTTTGTACTGCTCTTTACACAGACACAAATAGATTTGTGTCCCTGTATGCTGTGAAGTCCTAAAAGGCAAATGTTATGTTCCTTGTCACCAAGGGAACATTGCATGCTTTTACTTAATGATTTGCCTAGTGCCACATTACTATTGGAAGTATACCTAAAAATAAAAAACAATAGGAGAAAGAATTACTTCAGTTTAAAGACGAAACATTGTGTTTTGTGCACCTGAGATGTCAACATCGGATGTCAGAGATTAGATGCAGTATGTCTACCAAACCTGTTTGATTTTCTTTCTTCTGTAAATATATATTTTGAAGAATGTATCCAAAAACGTTGGTCCTGATTGAAGTTTATTGTATTGACAATATCTTCTCTTATGTTTAAGAGAAAAAGACATAAAGACAAGGATATACAAATTATATCAAGATTACATTTTGTCCCCCCTTTATCATAACCATGTGCATTTTTATTGTGGCATCTAAATGATGTAACAAGGTTGTAGCCTCTTTTATATAACAAAAATTCTCCCACTAACCTTTGTTTTTAAGGAGAATTAACTTTTTCAGTTTCATTGACATGGTCATTTTAAACCAACTAGACATATTGATTGATTGGTTAACCATTAATTTTCAGGTTAAAGCAGTGTAACATCACATATGCTCATGTAGCCAGCCTGTCTACTAAACTCAAAGGCTTCATAACGGTTTTAGAGTAAGTATAAAAAAACTTATCACAAACTTCTTCAGTCCCAGTCAACAATTCACATCAGATTTAGTTGATACACCAACAGTCCTATTTTCACATAATTTTTTTTTTCTTTTTCATCTCTTAGTTTGTCCAAAAACTCACTAGGAAACAAGGGCCTGAAGAAAATTCTAGACCTTATGCCTAAACTTGGAATGATTCAGGAGATCAAGTATGTTTCCTGTTCCTCATAGATAAACAACTTTGGTGTACATGGGTGTCCTGCTTTTTTTCTTGAAACATTTGTCTCCTTTTTTGAAACGCTCATACAGTGTCAGCAAAAATGGGGTAGATATGGACGGGTTGGTGTTGCTTGTTTCTGCTCTTTGTACGCAGAGGAACCTAAGGAGAGTGGATGCAAGGTAAACTCTTTATCAAAGTTAGTGAGTTGCATGTATTATAAATGCTAACATCCTATTTCTAACTAGTGCAAATGGAAAGGACAAATTGGTTCTTTGGTTTGATACCAGCAAGAGGTACTAAATCAGTTGTGGTAACAAACATTTTTGGTCAATGTGACGTTGACATGAATCCAGCTTACTCTATGTGCTTTATCACGCAGGCTTTCAAAACAGCCAGCCCAAAATGAAACTGGGTTACATCTGCATAAAAAACTTAGGTACAAAACTAAATTATATTCATACATTAATTTGATAATAGTCATTGTAAAAATGATATATCCCGTTATGTTCAGTTTAACCCATAGTGAAATACAACCAACCTACATGACCAAACTGTTTAGGCAGCTGGTCAAGTGTGAAAACCTACTGGATATCGAGTGAGTGGCTCTTCACTTCTGATCATCATAACAGAACAGGGGTGCGTAATCTACATTCTGCTAATTCCTCACTGTTTATCTGCCTTACAGGTTCTCCCATCTAAAACTCTCAAATGAGTCGTTAGAGAAGTTGATGTCAATTCTTCCTGAAATGTCGTCTCTTCAACTACTGAAGTAAGTCCCTTTGACGTTTTATTTGAGACGGATAGTCTTTTCAGGGCGGAAGTGCATTCAACTGAAGATTACCAGGGTACATGGATTTAAAAAGAAAATGACCCCCATTGATTAGCTATTTACCTTAGCTTTCCTGTAGCTCAGTGATTTCCTGTAGCTCAGTGGTAAGAGCATTGCGTTAACACGCCAGGTTGTGGGTTCGGTCCCAGGGGATTGCATCCTATACATGTAAAATGTATAGGATAAAGCAATGTAAGTCGCTTTGGATAAAAGCGTCTGCCAAATTCCTAAATGTAAATGTAAAAATAAGAATCGTCACTTTTACTTTCACTGGGATTTTAAAGATTGGGTAACACACGCAGTTTCTGCCAATCTCACATTAATCTCGAGAACCTATACATTAATATTGCATACGTCGTATCTTCGAATAGTAATTAGTTTGGTCACATTTATAAAAGAGAGATACAGCTGTACGATTATTTCCGGAAGAAGATGAACTGCTGGAGGCAGGCAGAGGGGATGGAACTAGAGCACGAGCACACAATAACATTACATCATCACATTAATCCCTTTGTGTTCTTTACATTATGCACTGAATCGCCGATTATCAACAAAACACACACATATGACTTAGTTTCACTTACCTCTTGCGGTTCATGTCTGGTATCTTTTAGCACTGGGACCGTTTTTAACAAGTTGACCATGATAAGCATGAGAAGCCAGCAGATTTAACAATGTAAATACGTCAGAATGCATGAAATAGCATGTCTTTAAATCTTTAAATACGGATGTTGTATCTCCATCATAAATAACCTGATATTACCTCTCTCATGTTTCTCTGATGTTATCAGCTTAAGTCATGTTGACATGTCTACGAATGGAGCTCTGTCATTGGTCAGATCCCTGGTTGACTGTCAGCGTGTCACAGCTGTGGAACTCAGGTAGCTTTTTGATATAAGACCAAAAATCGTTTTCTTTCCCAACATGCATTTCAACCAAATTATCGCTTCAACATGTATTGATGTTTCTAAAGTAGCTTCTAATGTGATTATCAGGCACCAGGCTGAAGCATTTATCAAGTTTGTTCCTGTAAAGGCAGAGGCAGCCATTTGCAGGTGAGTTTTATCATGCATCATTCCCCGTACTACAGGTAGCAGCATTGATCTGCTTTTGGGGTCAAGCATTGATCTGCTTTTGGGGTCAATCCTTTTTTTGCTGTCTGTGTGATGTCATCAGGCTCATGGAGTATAAGCTGAACAGAACCAATGTTGAGAAGCTCTCGAGGATACTTGAGGACTGTCCTCATCTAGCAGAACTAGAGTAAGGGTTTCTCTCTTTAATTGTTAATAGAAATCAAATCACATTTTTCTGACCTGAAGTCACAAACAATTTATTTGTATATCCTTATATGCTTTAGTTTGTCCCATAACCTTCTCCGGGACGAGGGCGTGAAATGTTTTGTCGATTGTTTGCCTAAACTGAAGATCTCCAGCTCAGTGAGGTAATATCTCAGATGAGTTAATTCAACATCTTATGTAATGTTCATTGACATTATGGATGATAACACTATACATTAATAGATATTTGCTAGTAATTGACAATATGGATTTATTTACTGTATTTGTGGTGGTCCTTCACAGCCTTAATGGCAACAGAATGACACAGTTGGGGGCACTGCACCTGGTCAACTCAATGAACACCTGTGAGAAAGTGGTGGCTGTTGAAGTCAGGTAATATTTACTGACCAGTCCTAATGCAATTTTATTTGTTACTTTGACATGAACGATGTTTGATAACAGTGACCTTACCCTCAACGATTTTCATTCCACCAAACACTATAATATGACATATTTTTAGCTAATGTTATTATTTATTGGTCAGATATAGATTTTTACCATGCAGAGTCTGATTGACTGAACATGTAAATTACTTTTCAAATTTTTAGCCTTGGAGTGGAAGATCAGTCTCTCATTCTGTTTGTGCAAGAACACGTCAACGGCAAGACTCTAAGGTAATTTCCAAACTGGAGGCGAGGCGTCACAAACTAAAACCAAAATAAAAAAAAGGCACGTGTACAATGTGACTACTTAAGTCAAGTCAAAAGTGAAAGTGTTTTTGGAGACATTTTAACGCTTCCTCTTGCTATTGCCTTCGCTACAGGCTAAAAGAGTGCAGTTTCGAAGTCAATCACTTGGAGAAGCTTGTTGAAATACTGAAGAGATGTCCCAGACTACTGACACTAGAGTGGGTGTTTTATGACAAGTACACCACAATGTAGAATGATGATTTGCTGAAAGTCGGCCTTCATCATCCTCACAGAATAACCATACACCTTATAAAAACATTGTCTAGACAGATTGTAATTCTATTTATTTTAATGCCAGCTATTTTTTATTTTTTATTTAGATTGTCATCCAGTTTACTGCACGATCAAGGCCTGTTTTCTTTACTTGACTGTCTAGCCAAACTATCCACAATACAAACTATCAAGTAAGAATTACTTTTTTCACTAATTTTGAGTGAGTTAGGAAATTTGCTTCGTATTTTCAAAAATGTATCTTTCTTATACACCTACACTTTCTCTTTTACCAAACTCTTGTTATTTCTCTGACTCCTCACAGGTTAAGAAATAATGGTTTGAGTTTGGAACAGATTGAGTATTTTTTGAAACAGCTCAGCTGCTATCGGCAACACAGAGACATCAGGTGAGCACATCTGATTATTTAAATAAAATGAATGTAAATTATCTTTCTGTTCACATATGCATTCGAAACGTCTATTTTATAGCGAAGTGAGAATAATGATGTTGTTTGATGATGCGGTAATTAGGATTGAAGAGCTGTGTTTGACAGGAAGTGCTGTGGTCAGTCTTGTCAGTAACTGCTTGCATTTGGAATCACAAATTGAGGAAATCAGGTATGATAATCCACACTGAATCTGTAGATCTATAAATAGTTCCTCTAGACTTGTGTTTAGTAACTTTGAGATGGTTTGTATTACACAAAGTTTTCCCATGTGGTTTTGGGACCATAATGTCATCTCAAAATTTGTTCCTCACCCCTCCACATTCTGCGTTCAATAGCTGTAAAAATAGCACAATGAAATTGAGCGCTCATTATGTTTCTGAACAGACTTGCATTTATATACTGTATTTTGTCAGCTAAAAACTTATTTCCAAATGATTTAAAGACATTAGAAAAATATAGTTTTTTTTTGTTTCCCGATAAAATTAAACAACCTTTTTTCTCAACATCTGCAGGGTCAACCGCGCGTGCATAAATGTCATTATAGATGCCAATTCCAGTCTTCATTCTACTTCTGTGTAAGTTTCATAACATAACAAAAAATAATTAACTGCTTGTACAAGTAGACATGCTGTCAAAAGTCAATATGGTTTCAGCTAATATACAATGCTAGTTTCTTTTCTTCCTTACAGAACGCATTCTGAAAACAGAGATTTCCCGCTGTGTTCTCTGAGATCAATCAGGTGTTTTTTTTGTTTTTTGAGTCTTTCTGTTGTTTCAGATTTTATTGACTTTGATTTTAATGTGATATTCTGTGCATTCGTTTGTTATTTTACTTAGTTTTAATGACTGTGATACAGAAGGACATCATCTTACTCCATTAATACCTCACATGCAGAAATGTCATTCCTTGCAGAATTTAAAGTAAGTTATTAAGAGTGAGTGCTGTTTTTGTATACAGGTCCATCATATTTGAATTTGTTGGAATGAATTTCTTCTCTTTTATGTCTAGATTCTCTCAGCTGAAAATGGACAGAAAAGGTGTGGAGTTTTTTTCTGTAGTCATTCCATCCTTAGTGAGTCTAAAGAACTTCAGGTAAGCGACTCAAGATGACTGAACAGATGAGGATACAGCACTGTAGAACTTTTGCTGCAACAGATACTGTACATGCATGATTTTAACAACCTAATTATCTCCATAAAATCTTCACAGTCTTGATATGAAAGGAACAGCTGAGGATGACGTGGCAGTACTTGTGGAAGCATTACCAAAAGCTCAAACAATTGAGAACGTGAGGTGTGTTGACTTTCTATTTGTAGAGAAATGTGGCTCAGAATGAAATATATGCATAACTTGACTCTGTTTTAAGTCTTTCATAAGTTTCTTGAACATATTTCCCTTGTTCTTGTTGTCTAGTTTGTCTCGGCTGGTTTTGAATGACAATGGGGCTGCAGTATTTGGCATGGCTCTTCAAAATCTGCCACATCTTAAATCACTCAAGTAGGAATAAACACATATTTTATTATAACTGTCTGTTATAAGCAAAATCTGATACGTATGCTTTTATAAATAGATTGTACAAATAAAATTGTGCATTTTGATAGAAGGCAACTTTTTAAATGTAAGATTAGTAACATATTAAGTCTAACGAAAGTGAAGCACAGAATTAAAGGACATCACTTACTCAAAAGAATCCCTTTCCTTAAGCAGACTTCTTAATTTTTTCCCCTTTCTTATTGTCTGTATCCTCTGTGGTGACAGTACAGTTAA